>JARQOC010000003.1:581256155-581540862 GCA_033576535.1 Allobates femoralis
AATGTTTGCCATCAAAATTTTGACTTTATAATCTGCTCCCTATCATGGCAACCCTTTAGAAAACTTATAAACTTCACAAAGAAAAACTAAAAATTTGCAGATATTAAGCCATTATTTACTAAGGCAATTTTGACCTTAATCACTAAGCCAAATTTTTGGAAATCTAACAAGTGTCACTTTGTGTGGTATTAACTCTGGAACACTTCAATAGACCCTAGTGATTCTGAGATTATTTTTTTTCATGACACATTGTACTTTTTGTAAGTGGAAAATATAGATTTATAATTTATGTGTTTATTTGCAAAATATCAGAATTTTGGTTAATATTTTGAAAATTTGCATTTTTCAAACTTTATATTTTTATGCGCTTAAATCAAAAACTTGTCACACAAAACATTTAAGAAATAACATTTCCCATATGTCTACTTTACGTATGAATCATTTTTTGTACATTAATTATCTTGTTAGGATGTTAGAAGGGTTAAAATTTAACAGCGATTTCTAATTTTTTCAAGAAGTTTACAAAACCTGTTTCTTTAGGGACCTAAATATAAATGGTATTTGAGGGACCCATATATACTATAAACTGCCTATATTTGATACCATTTTAAAACTACACCTTTCAAATACTTCAAAACTGCTGTCAGGAAAGTTTTTATCCCTTCAGGTGTGACACAGCAATTATTATAAAATTGAATAAAAAATAAATTCACCTCACAAATGTTGTTTTAGCCCCAATATTTCACTATTACCAAGGATAACATGACAAAATGAACACCACAATTTGTTTGTCAGCTTCCTCGGAGCACACCAACACCACACATGTGGTCAGAAATATCTGTTTAGACAATATGGGAGGGCTCGGAATGGAAAGAGCACCATCTGAATTTTGGAAAGCAAATTTGACTGAAATAGATTTTGAGCATCATGTCAAATTTGCAGGGCCCGTAAGGTACCTAAACAGTAGAACCTCCCCCAACCACACACAAACACAAGTAATTCCATTTTGAAAACTGGAAACTGGACCCCTCAAGGATTTTTCATAAAGTCAGATGTGAACCTGCACTACAACTAGGGAGTGTGGGGACTTACGGGACTCATTTTACAAGAGGTGTAAACCATAGCAATTTTATACCGCTAAGGCCCCTTTCACATCAGTGGTAATCACTGATCGCGGCAGTTGCGGTGAAAAAAAACGCAACTGCTGTGATTACCGCATAACGGCCACACTTGCGGTTCACCTGCGGCAAGCCCCATGCAATGTTTATGGGGCTTGTGGCAGGTGCTGCAAGTGCGGTACAGTTGCAGTTTCGGCACTTGCGGTCAGTCGTGGGTTTCTCGCAGCTGCATCTGCCGCAAGTGCCAAAATCGCACCTTCCGCACACTTACCGCAAGTCCCATAGACATTGCATGGGGCTTGCCGCAAGTGAACCGCAAGTGTGGCCGTTGTGCGGTAATCGCGGCAGTGGCGATTTTTTCACCGCAACTGCCGTGATCAGCGATTACCACTGATGTGAAAAGGCCCTTAACGGTGTAATAAGAAATGGAATCACAAGGAAAGTAGATTATGTGGCAATGCTGAAGCAACATCTCAAGACATCAGCCAGTAAATTAAAGCTTGAGCGGAAATGGGTCTGCCAAAGGGACAATGACGTGAAGCATACTGCCAAACTGGCTACAATGTGATTTATGGATAACAAAGGCAATGTTCTGAAGTGGCCATCACAAAACTCTGATCTCAATCCTATTGAAAATTTATGGGCAAAGCTGAAAAGGCAGATGCGAGCAAGGTGACCTACAAACATGGCTCAGTTACACCTGTTCTGTCAGGAAGAATAAGCCCAAATTGCTACCAACTATCGTGAGAAGCTTGTGAAAGGATATCCAAAACGTTTGACCTAAGTCATACAGTTTAACGACAATGGTACAAAATACTAATGAAATGTTTGTGAACTTGTGACTTTGTAGAAAGTAATAAAAATGCCTTAAAACATTCACTCTCTCTCTCATTATTCTGGCATTTGGCAAATATTAATAATTATGGTAATCCTAATTGGCCTAAAATGGGAAAGGTTTATTCTGATTTCATGTAAGATAGTGAGAAAAACATGCACATGTGTCTTTTTATACAGTGTATGTAAACTTCTGGTTTCAACTGTGTGTACTAAAAAGACGAGAGACTGCCAGAACAGAGACCAGATGGAGTCCAAAATGTAGGTCTACCTTACAGCAGGATATGAGGTGTAGGTTCACCTTACAGCAGAATGACAACCCTAAACATACAGTCAGAGCTACAATGAAATGGTTAAGATCAAAGCATAGTCATCTATTTAAATCGGGCAAAGTCCAGACATAAATCCCATCGAGAATCAATGATAAGAGTTGAAAATTCCTGTTCACAAAAGGTCTCCATTCAATCTCACAGAGCCAGAGCAATTTTGAAAAGAAGAATGAGCAAAAATTTCAGCCTCTAGATGTGCAAAGTTAATAAAGCCATAACCCGAAAGACCTGTAGCAGTAACTGCAGTGAAAATTGGTTCTATAAAGTATTGACTCGTAGGAGGAGGAGACGGTTGAATACAAATGCACATCACAATTTTCAGATTTATATTTTTACATTATTTAGAAGACCATGTATAATTTCCTTTACACTTCACAATTACTTGTTATGCTTTGTTGATATATCACATAAAATCCAAACAAAGTGCACTAAAGTTTGGGGGTGTAATAGAAAAAAATGGGGAAAAGTTCACAGGGTATGATACGGTAAAAAATGTTTGTACCGTGTTAGCCAGTAGATAGAAAAATATTAGAATCTGAGAGTCCTTATTGGTTGATACCTTTTAATGGCTAACTGAAAAGATGGTAAAGATAGTAAGCTTTCGGGACACAGTGGCCCCTATGTCAGGTAGATAATGGCATAGATTCTGAAGACACACACATATATACATAAGCAAATGAAACAAAAAAAAAACAGAAAAAAAAAACCAGTCTTAGATGCTGTAGTAAATGCGACAGGTGATGTAAAGCAGAGTCAGGTTAGGGAGGAAGAGAGGAGCTGAGGGATTGAACCTAAAATTCTAAGATAAGCGGAACAAATTGTATTATTGTTATATGGTAGTAGTCTGTGGAGAACTGAAAATATATGAATGAGTTGGGGAAAGCAATAAAAGGAAGCGAGGGTGTTCACATAAGAAGTTTCAAAGGATCTGTGATGTCCCCAAATGTCCATTCATGTTATATAAAAAGCCATAGATCCATGTGAGACATTTAATCCTGTTTTGAGTGTGTCAAAGGTTGTTATCAATTTGTATTCCCAAATTCTTCTCTCACTCTGAGATTTGAAGTTGCTTTTTAAGATGAGCACACTAATATCGGTTTCACTGTGGTCAGGTCTCAAAAAATGTTTTGCTTCAGGTAGGTCCATACACTTTTCTTTTATTGAGTGGCAATGAGAATTTATTCTTGTCCTAAATTTTAGTTTCAATTCTCCAGCCCATCTCTTCCTCCCTAGCCTGTCTCTACTTTATGTTACCTGTCGCATTTACTATGGCATCTAAGACATTTTTTATTTCGTTTAATTTGCTTATGTATATATGTATGTGTCTCCAGAATCTGTGTCATTACCAGCCTGACGAAGGGGCCACAGTGTCCCGAAAGCTTGCTATGTTTACCATCTTTTCAGTTAGCCATTCACAGGGTCTGAGTACTTTTTCAAGGCACTCTATGTGACTATAACTTAATTGCTATTATTATAATTTGTAAAATCGATCATGTATAAAAATTTATACACCATTTATTTTTAACTTATGTTTAACACATGATGTTACTTATGAAGCACTTTTACTAATCACTTTATTTGTCATTTGTCTCATTTTAATTTGCTGCCTTTGCAAATTTTGTCTATCTTAGTAAACCAGACTCGAGTGCCATTAAGACTCCATCCTAGAGAGAACAATTGAAGCGCTTGACTTCTGATATTTAGGATGACTTTGTTACAGTGGAATGCACTAAGTGAGTGGCATTTGAAGTCAGGTGTATACAGAGGTGAGTATCACATCTGCATTCTTGGGACTCTTTATTTGCATATCTCACTTGACATAGATGACCTCCTCTTTGGATTTATGAAAAGGCTATTATATCTTCATACAGGTAACATTTTTCTTGCCCAAAATGAATAACTTGTGTTCCCGAAACATCCTATTATTTCCACTTAAGCAATTTTGATGGTTAAGCTTTCATTCAATTAGTGTTCTGCTCTATTGGACTCGTATTTAGAAAGATTTAGCGGAATGCTGATTGTCTATTCTGTTTCACTCCTTGTTTGTCACCTACACTCATCATTTTTGATCATTGAGCTCTTAAGGGAGATTTCTAAACCTTTTCTCTGCTTTAGTTCTTTTTGGCAATTTTTACTATTGGACTGTTGAGACAAATTAATACAAATTCAACTGCTGGATACATTTGTTTTAAGAAAAACTACAGCATATGTAGTAAAGCCATGTTAATGTTTGTGGTTCCTGAAAGAAAATCAATGTTTCTTCCTTTTGGAATCTCCGGTAAATTGTATTTTGGAAATCAGTTGCAGAGATTAAGGCATGCATCAGTGTAAAAGAACATTTGATGCCTCAGTGTTGCTGGCTGTAGGCATTAATACAAGTTGCCAAGGGGCACGCAGAATGATATTTCTAACCTCATGTTCCACATTAAGCTTAATAGCATAGTAGTGAAAATGAAATGGAATTTAAATGGAGCACAGAAAAACTGGTTAGCTGTATACTTGGTGATGTTTTTGAATCAAAGTTCAGCAAAAGTAACAGATGTAACAGGACAAACATATGGCCTGACAATTAACTAGATGGTGGATTACAATTCTGTTTTACGTACAAACTTGTAGCTATTTATTGTGGCATAAAAAGTGCTGTAACTCACTATTAACAGATCACTAACAACTTTAATTTTTAGATTTAAATCTAATGGAAATAACATTTCATGGTGCTACTAAAATAACCACACTGAAAAAAAGAATATATGCAATAGAGTGATGTAAAGGAAAAAATAAACTTTGGTCAAGCAGATCATTAGCTCACATAATTATTATTATTATTATTATTTATTTATATAGCGCCATTATATTCCAAGGCGCTTTTCATGCTAAAAAGGGCAGACTAGGACAAGTAACATAGTAACAATACAAGTAACAATAAATGTTGACAATTCGGTCATACAGATACAAGAGGGGAGAAATCCTGTCCACAAAGGCTCACAGTCTACGAGGGGCGGGTGGGGATACAGTGGGAGGGGGAAATTCCAGTCATGAGGCGGTGTGGTGGACCGGGTCTTATTGCAGGTGGTAGGCTTGGCGGAAGAGGTGGGTCTTCAGGCTTCTTTTGAAGGTTCCCAGGGTAGGAGAATGTCTGATGTGTTGGGGCAGAGCGTTCCAGAGTATGGGTGAAGCACGGGAGAAATCCTGTATGCGGTTGTGCGAAGAGGAGATGAGGGGGAAGTAGAGGAGAAGCTCTTGGGAGGATCGCAGGTTGCGTGAGGGTAGGTATCGGGAGACCATGTCAGAGATGTATGGAGGGGACAGGTTGTGAATGGCTTTGTATGTCATGGTTAATGTTTTAAACCGGGATCTCTGGGAAGTAGGGAGCCAGTGAAGGGTTTGGCAGAGGGGGGAGGCAAGGGAGTAGCGGGGAGACAGATGGATTAGGGGGCAGCGGAGTTCAAGATAGATTGGAGAGGTGCAAGGGAGGTATTGGGAGGCCGGTGAGCAGGAGGTTGCAGTAATCGAGGCGGGAGATGATGAGAGCGTGAATAAGGGTTTTAGCTGTGTCGTGGTCAAGGAAAGTGCGAATCCTATAGATGTTTTTGAGCTGGAGTCGGCAAGAGGTGGCGAGGGCCTGGATGTGGGGCTTGAAGTAGAGAGAAGAGTCAAGGATAACCCCGAGGCACTTGGCATGGGGGACTGGAGAGAGAGAGCAGTCGTTGACGACGATGGATAGGTCAGGTAGTGAGGGGGAGCATCTTGGGGGGAAGACTATGAACTCTGTTTTGTCCATGTTCAGCTTAAGGAAGCGAGCAGAGAAGAAGGATGAGATGGCGGACATAATACCTTCATGCATGTGGACGGTAACTTTGCTTAACTACATATTTATACATAAAAAAATTATTGACTTGACACTCAGGCTGGGGTTACATTTGGAAGTGTAATTGCGGTTACCGCATCCAGATCCGGATGTGGTAAGCTTAATTGCCTTCAGACACATTTTGTTCACAAAATGTGTCCGGCAAACCAGAATGCGGTAACCGGATTGCACAGGATGTGTAATCCGGAGCAATCTGGTTACAATATGCTTTGTTCATCCCTGCTGCCGTAGGGATGAAGAAAGGGTTAATGTTAATAATAGATGTGGGCAACATGTCTCTAGGGGGTGCCCACCCCCCAGAGACATGCTGTCCATTCAGGTGGGCATGTGAGGGGTTAATCTTGTCATTTATAGTATTGCCGGCTATTACTATTTTATGAATGAACCCGGCGGCTCAGCGCTGTGTAGTAGATACAGTACATAATGTACGTACTGTATGAGCCGCTAGCCTTGGTCCTGAAAGCATTAACATTAGGTCTATGAGCATCGCACTGCCATAGACCTAATGTTAATGATTTCAGGACCAAGGCTAGCAGCTCATACAGTACGTACATTATGTACTGTATCTACTACACAGCGCTGAGCCGCCGGGTTCATTCATAAAATAGTAATAGCCGGCAATACTATAAATGACAAGATTAACCCCTCACATGCCCACCTGAGTGGACAGCATGTCTCTGGGGGGTGGGCGCCCCCTAGAGACATGTTCCCACATCTATTGATAACACTTAACCCTTTGTTCATCCCTGCGGCAGCAGGGATGAACAAAGCATACGGCTGCCACAGGCATTCACATGTGCCTAGCAGCGTTGTAGCGTTATAGCAAACCTCCTGCGGTTTGAAAACCGCTGTGAAAACTGCAGCCTGCATGATTTTTACCGCAGGCTGTAATTCCGCAAGCAGTAACCGGATTGCACTACATGCAATCCGGTTACTATAATGGGCTCCTATGGGCTGTGGTTTCTGATCCGGTTTTGAGCACTTTTACTGCTCAAAACCGGATCAGGATCTGCAGTGCCCTGCTGGAAGTGTGACCCTAGCCTTAGGTGTGGTATCATTTGTCAGTAAAATTTTAAGGGTTTGTGCAAATGAAGACAAAATAAAACACTCAAAAAATAAGAGAAAACTCTAAAGCTCATAATAATAATAATATATCACAATACAATCCTATTTATAATTTTTTTTTTTTTCAACCATAATAGTTATTGACATTTTCATAATACAGGAGAGAAAACAAGACATTGGACAAATCAAGTTAATGCATTACACTTAAAGGAAGAAAATTAAATAACCTGGGTTATTATATTATTGGCTTAAAGCCCCAAGGGGCTCCACGCCCATGTCATCGACTTTTTCTTATTTCCTCAGAGGTGTTTATCGACCTCTCCCAGGGAGCAGTCAAGTTCTAATACAGATTCCCTAGGAGGAACATCCAGGCACGGAGGGTCAATGGTGGTAATCGCCCTCCTGATATAACTAGCAATTAGAAAATAAATAAACAAGATCATAACAAGAAAAACCAAGAGGGATAGAAAAGAAATCAGACGGGGAAGTGGGAGAGAGAAGAGAGGATAGGAAGCAAGAGGGAAGGAAGAATTAGGGGTAGGAGAAAAGAGGGTAAGGGAATAGGACCCCCCAGGACCAGGGGAAGCACCCTATCATTATATACCTTCTTGGGCAGCAAAGTAATCCCATGGGGCCCAGACCTGATTGAACTGGTCTACTCTGGCCGCCAATAGGGCTGTCAAGTACTCCATCCTTCTAATGTCAGACAACCTGGTGAACAGATCTTTAAGGGAGGGTGGTTCCAGTCTCCTCCAGAAGAGGGCAACCAAGCATCTAGCCGCCGTGAGAATATGCAGGAGAAGCTTAGAGGCCAGTTTGCCCACCCGTCCAGTATGTGCGTTAAGAAGGTATACCAATGGGTCCAGTTCCATTTCAACATAGAGAACCTTCATGACAAGATCTCTGACAGATTTCCAGAAGCCCTCAAGCCTCGGGCATGACCAGAAGATATGGAGCAGATCGCCCACCTCTAGGCTACACCTCCAGCATGTATCAGGAAGGAGGGGATTTAATTTATGAAGTAACTCAGGGATATGGTACCAGAACATCATGAGTTTATATTGATTTTCCTTATATAGTGTGCAAATGGAGGTCTTGGCTGCTTTGTCCCAGATATATTGCCAAGTCTGGAGGGTGATCTGTCTACCCAGTAGAACCTCCCATTTCTTCATATATGAGAAGCTCTCAAGACCTCCATTGTCAGAAGCAGCGAGGAGTTGGTAAATTTCTGAAATCAAACCTTTAGTGCTCGTACCCCTCCTACATATTTTTTCAAATTCTGATGGGACCGATACCCCTGAAGTGCCATATAGCAATGTAGCATAATCCCGGATTTGGAGATACTGGTAGAAAACCTTATTAGATAAGGGGGGGATAGTTTTCAAGCAGTCAAAGGATTGAATTCCCATAGTCCTTTTATCGACAATGTCTGCAAACCTAAAAGGGCCCGCGGACAGTCATGGATGTACCATGGCTGGCTCCAGCCCACCAGGAAGGAGGGGATGGTATATAAACGAGACCATTGGCGATGCTGGGGAGGCCAGGGCAAATCTCCTTTGACAGTACTTAGAAACGTCCCAAGTTGCCTGCATGGGGCCTAATAATGGGGCCTGTGGAACCACCTGGGCTGGTGGCCATAGTAAAGAGTTGGGGTGGACGGGCGCCAGCCATAATTTTTCGATCTCAGTCCACTTGATATATGCCCATAAAGATGACCAAGATGGTATTCTACGGAGGTGTGAGGCCCAGTAGTAACTCACAATATCCGTTACCGAAAGCCCACCTGTGTATTGTCATAACTTCCTTGGCTATCCTATGTCTCTTGTTGTTCCACACAAATCTCATGATGGCCGTCTGGAGAGATTTAAGGTCTCCCAGAGGGACCACCACTGGTAAGGTCTCGAAGTAGTACAGAAGCTTGGGGATTAGCGTCTTATCCAGCACGACCAGCCTACCCAGCCAAGATAAAGATAACGGTGCCCAATTGAAAAGGAGGGCCCTCAGCTCTTTGAAGAGCGGGGGGAAGTTATATTTGTAAAGGGTACCAAAGGAGGCCAAAATATTAACCCCTAGGTACTTTATGGTATCCAACTTCCATCTAAATTTAAAATTCAGAATCAGATGGTCCAGGACGTCAGGCGGTATGTTGATGGGTAGAGCTTCTGTCTTACTCCGATTCACCTTATATCCCGAGAGGGAACTGTATAGCTTTAAAGTGGACATCAGATTAGGGAGGGAGACGTGGAGGTTCGTCAAGGTGAGAAGGACATCATCAGCAAAAAGAGATATTTTGAATTCCTTAGTGCTAAGAGTCACTCCTGACATACCTTCGTTATTGCGAATGTCAGGGGCTAGTGGCTCAATGCACAAAGCGAAGAGGAGGGGAGACAGCGGACAACCCTGCCTTGTCCCGTTAGAGATAGGGAAGGAGGGGGATGTAATAAAGGGAAGTTTGATGGACGCCGTGGAAGATCCATAAAGAGCTCTTATTGCGCTGAGGAATCTCCCTGAGAAGCCGAAAGATTGAAGGCAGGCAAACGTAAAGGACCAATCTAAACGATCAAATGCCTTTTCGGCATCTAAACTTAAGGCTAGCATCTGTTGGCTCCTCCGGTTGACCACGTCTATCAAGTCAATAACACGTCTTGTATTATCTCCACCCTGCCGGCAGGGTATGAACCCAACCTGGTCTTTGTGGACAACCTGAGGGAGCCAAGGACCCAGCCTGGTTGCTAAAATCTTAGCATAAATTTTAATATCAGAATTCAACAGCGCAATAGGCCTGTAATTGGCGCAGTCCATAGGATCCCTGGGCGGTTTAGGAATAAGTATAAGGTGAGAATGTAACATGGAACTGGGGACCTCAGCACCATCCATGAAGGAATTGAACAAGGAGGTCATGTGAGGGAGAAGAGTTTTGGCAAAAGCTTTATAGTATAAATATGTGAGGTCATCTGGGCCCGGGGATTTGTCTTGGGGTAGATCGTGCAAAATCTCTTCCACCTCCTCGCATGTGATTGGTTGATCCAGAGCCGTCAGAGCCTCCGCTGGAAGTTTAGGGAGATTAAGGTTAGTTAGATAAGCCCCCACGTCTCTGCTCCTCTGAGAAAAGTCCCCCTCTCCGGGGCAGGGAAGGTTGTAGAGACGTGTATAGTAGGAGAGAAAAATATTCTAAATGTTAGAGGGGTTATAATGGATCTTACCATCAGCATCCCTCAGAGCCTGTGGACAGGCCCTAGAGGTGCGCTCTTTAAGCCGTCGTGCTAATAAGGAGTGCGCTTTATTTCCCCTTTCATAATATCTTTACTTAGAATAAAGGAGCAGCTTTTCCACTGTTTTGATGGATAGATCTTTCAGCCTTTCACGGAGGTGCAGTACCTTCCGTAATGTGGGAAGGGAAGGGCTGGCCACCAACCTAGCCTCTAAGGATGTCAGCTGGGAGGTCAACGTACGATGCTGAGCTGCGTCATCTCTTTTAATTCTGGTTCCCTCTCTGATACAATGACCCCTTATCACTGCCTTATGGGCTTCCCATAGAATAGACATCGATGAGACCGACGTCTGGTTAAGCTGAAAGTATTCTTCTAAGTGTTTATGTAATGAGGCTTTAACAAGAGGGTCCTTAACCAGAAATTCATTCAGACGCCAATGTCCAAAGGACCTCGGGTCTGAGCGTCCTTGAGATCCAGAATCACAGGCGAGTGGTCAGACCAAGTTATGGTCCCAATTTCAGATCCACCCATCATGCGAAGCAAAGCGCTACTCACGAAAAAGTAATCGATTCGTGTGTGTGTCTGATGGGGGGCTGAATAATAAGAGAAGGTTCTCTCCCCAGGGTGGTCAACCCTCCATGCGTCAAACAGGATCTCCTGTCTGATCAGCTTCCTAAACTCTAAAGAGAGCCTCTGTAGGCCCTCAGAAGGGGAAACTCCCCTAACCGAATGACGGTCCTGTGTGCTTGAAAAGGGAGCATTAAAGTCCCCGCCCAATATTATAGCAGCTGGAGGAGGACCACGAAGAAGGGAGAGGACCGTCCTATAGAAGAGAGCCTGACCCGAGTTTGGGGCATAGATATTTGCCAAAATCAACTTCTGCACACCCAGCTGAGCCTCTAAAATCACAAATCGTCCCCCCGGATTGCTATGTGTTCGATGGACGTGGACAGGACAGTTGGCTGATACCACGATGGCAACGCCCCCTTTCTTATTGTTAGAGAAAGCAGAATAACTGGACGGGTAGGCATTCCCCGCAAAGCTAAACGAGCCCTTAGCATCATAGTGCGTTTCCTGCAAAAAGGCTATGTCCGCCTTAAGGGATTTTAACTCTTGCAAAGTGAGTTTACATTTGCGGGGTGAGTTGAGACCCGCACATTAAGTGATATTAAACGCATGATATTTGCAGAAAGTAGCGGCACACGGATTGGATCCAAAAATTTCCGGCGTTTATTTGTGCATCAAGTTACAGGTGGTGCAGGGAGGGGGGGTGCTGAAGGTGCAACGGACCGTTTTGAGGTACTCCTCTTCCACGGGAGAACCCCCCCTCCCTGCACCACCTGTAACTTGATGCACAAATAAACGCCGGAAATTTTTGGATCCAATCCGTGTGCCGCTACTTTCTGCAAATATCAAGAGTTTTTCTCCAGCAGAGCACCGGATCCCAGACACCGCCGTTATCTGCAAAGAATCTGCCGCAGGTTAGTGCCCGGTTCACTTCTCCCAATAATTGATATTAAACGCACCATGGGTAACGACCCGAAAAGCATGGAAACCCGATGAAATGTGGACCCGGTTCTAGAGGGTAGTGAGGGTATCAGAGGAGCGGGAATGGATGGGGAAGGGGAAAGGGCGGGATCAACTGAAAGCAGGATAGTATATACAAAAAACACCAGAGGAGAAAAAGTAAATAGAACAAGTCCTTCCGGACACAATATTCCCGAGCTTCCACCCGGTTGGGAGTCGACAGAGGACTGACCCCCATCTCAAATGAACGTGGGGAAAAAAAGGATCAGCCCAAGTCGAGATCCAGAAATATCAAAGGAGGAAAGTTCTCCGATCAGCAGAGGCCGGCGGTCACTCTGTCTCAATTCGAGCGGAAAAAACTGCCTCTCCTCTCTAGTCGAGGAAAAGGGGCCTCGGAGAGAGGGGAGTGACCCCGCCTGCATCAGGTAAGGAGAAGAAGGAGAGGGGATGATATACCCAATCCCTTCAATAAGGAAGTTTCCAGCAGTTAAGAAAAATAACTTAGTAGTACTAAGTGATATGCATACAAGCAAATAAATGTAGAAAATACAAGTTAAGCATAAATTCGGTGCCAGCGGTATTTTGCAAAATTATAGGAAAAAGCAATGTGTATGAGGGGTGGGGTACACACAGCCCCCTCTTGTCCTCAAGAAGAAAGTGCCCAGGGTATCCGCCAGAGTCAGCGAGGGCGTTGGGAGGATGGGAGTCCCCGGCCTCCCCCTCTCTTTTGTGTGGCCCTTTGGGGGAAATTTTTAGACCACACCGGGGCCAGAGGTAGACCTGGTAGTATGATATTCCAGTGGGGAAGTCCAGTTCCCTGCAAAAGGCCAAAGAGTCTGCTGGGGTACCCAGGATGGCTGTGCGCCCTCCACAGCGGGCAATAAGGGCAAAATGATAGCCCCATCTATATGTAATTTGTTGCTCTGTGAGGACTTTGGTGAGAGGCTTTAGGTGCCTCCGCTTTTGCAGTGTAATCAGGGACAGATCAGGAAATAATTGAACCTCTCCTCCTGCAAATTGTGTGGGGCTGATATTTCTAGCAGCCGCCATGATCTTTTCTTTTATTTAAAAATCGTGGAGGCAACATATAATGTCCCTTGGTTGGCCGGATAATCCTTTAGGTTTAAGGGCCCGGTGAGCTCTGTTTAACTTAATCGTCGACGAGGGGGGATACCCTAGGATAGTGTTAAATATAGACTGTAGGATGGATCTAGGGGACTCCTGATCATCTGACTCCGGGACCCCTCGGACCCCTGATGTTGCACCGGCGACCCCGGTTATCAAGATCTTCTAAATGATTCTGGAAGGCTTCTATAGCTTGTTGCTGGGAAAGGACTAGGTCATGTAGGTCGCCTAAATGAGTTCTGGTGACATTATGTTCCTTTCCAAAGAGTCCATCCTTCCAGAAAGATGATGGATGTCTTTTCTAACAGTGGCAATTTCTGCCCTACACGTCTCCTTCACTTCATTGATTAAAGACTTAAAGTCCTCCTTGGAGGGTATGAGGGCAAGGAGTTCATTCCAGCTACCTGGGGTCACCTGAGCAGGGTCTTTTGATATACCCTTACTTCCAGATGGCACATTGTAACTATTCCCCAGAGGGCAGCTCAGAGAGTGGGGGTGCTGAGAAGTCCCTCGGCTAGGTGTAGCCATGTAAGGATCTTGCAGGGTCTTGGATGGACCCCCCCTAGAGCGCCCCCGCCGCAAGGTATCCTCTCTCTGAGGCTGGGGATCGAGCATGTGCCCAGGATCGTCCTCCATGAGGGCCTCATATCTGCCATAGTACTGGGGGGAGGGGGGTCCAGAGAGGGGGAGTCCGTCTGCTGACATGGATTTGGGGCTCACAGGGGGTCCAGAATCTCCCGCCATACACCATCCTAGTGGGTTGTCTCCCTCTCCTACCTCCGCAGCCACTGTGTCCTCTCCTTGTGTGGCTGCTGAATCCTCCCCCACCTCTATGTGCTGCAGGGAAGATGGCGCCGGCTCCCGGAGCGCATCAGCCTCCCAGAGTTTGAAAGCCTCCAACACCGTCCTCTGGTCTGGCGGTGGGACCGGCGGCATCTGCGTCGCCTTGGGTTTCTTGGGGCCCATTCTGGGATGAGGTACCGGCAGATTAGTGCCGCTGGCTCCGTTAGAAGCTGGGTGCTGGCGGGAGCTCTCTCCTAGTGCGGCCGCTCAGCTCTACATCCCGGGCATGCCCCTATTTATAATTTTAACCATCTGCTTTCCTTATTTAATTTAAATATAGTTGATATTCCAGCAAGAGCAAGGGAATTGTGCCACACACCAAGTCATTTTTAAAATGCTTACAGCTAAAATTTGCAATGTACTAGATATAATTAAACAGATTTGGCAACAGTCTTTTTGCCATCTGAGGTTCATCTTAGCTCTCAACTCGGGAAAAGTTTAAAAAAAAAAAAAAAGAAAATAGACATCATTTTTTCCTACCTGCATCCTCTAGCTAACTGTCCATCATACACTCAGGACTTTATATAAGTATATATATACATGGTGAGCCATTTATACGGATACACCTAAATAAAATGGGAATGGTTGGTGATATCAACTACCTGTTTGTGGCACATTAGTATATAGGACTGGAAATACTTTTCAAGATGGGTGGTGATCATGGTGGCCATTTCGAAGTCAGCCATTTTGGATCTAACTTTATTTTTTTCAATGGGAAAGAGGGTCATGTGACACATCAAACATATTGAGAATTTCATAAGAAAAACAATGGTGTGCTTGGTTTTAATGTAACTTTATTCTTTCATGAGTTATTTTCAAGTACCTCTTTGTTTGACACGCTCAGAGGTTAACACGTGAGGAGCGGATAGAAATTGTGTTGATGTCTGCTGAACGCAGTACCCGGGTCATTGCAGCAGATTTCAGTGCAAGACGAGATGACCCATCTCCCATGCTATAGTTAGCAAACTGCTTGCCAAATTTTGTGAAACAGGTTCAGTGTTAGATTTGCCAAAATATGCATGCAAGAAAACTATCACTACCTGTAATGAAGACACATCATTGGCTGTCCTAGCTTCATTCAGCAAGAGCCCACAGCGTAGCACTCGCTGAATGTCACTGGAGACATTGATGGTATAGTGTGGTATATGGGGTACAAAGATAGTGGGGCCATTCTTTATCAATGGAAACCTCAATGCCACTGGATATCTGAAATTGCTACATGATGTGTTGCCCTCTTTATGCACTGAAGATGGCACATTTCCTGAGTTTTTCCAACAAGTTGGTGCACCACCACATTAAGGATGTCAGGTCCGGGCATTCCTACATGAACAGTTTCCTGGAAAGTGGATTGGTAGTTGTGGGCCAGTTGATTGGCCACCAAGATCTCCCAATCTGACCCCCTTAGACTTTTATCTTTGGTGTAATCTGACGGCAATTGTCTATGCTGTGAAGATGCGAGATGTGCAGCACCTGAAACAATGGATACTGGAAGCCTATGCTAGCATTTCTTCTGTGGTGTTGCTGTGTGTCAACTGTGGGAGAAGAGGGTTTCATTGACAATCCAACACTATGGGCAGCACTTTGAAAACATATTATAAGTGTTCATAAACTTGTAAATAACTAATAGAAGAATTAAGTTACATTAAAACCAAGCACACCATTGTTTTTCTTATGAAATTGTCGTTTGATGTGTCACATGACCTGCTTCCCATTGAAAAAATAAAGTTGGATCCAAAATGGCCGATTTCAAAATGGCCACCATGGTCACCACCCATCTGGAAAAATTTACCCCCTCCCATATACTAATGTGCCACAAACAGGAAGTTGATACGATCAACCATTCCCATTTTATTTAGGTGCAGCCATATAAATGGCCCACCCTGTATATACATATATATACTGCTCAAAAAAATAAAGGGAATGCTAAAATACAACATCCTAGATCTCATTGAACGAAATGCTGCAGTTACAAATCTTTGTTCAGTACTTAGTGGAATGCATTGAGAGTGAGACCAATAAAACCTTAAAATGATCAATGTAAATCAAAATTAATATCCCATGGTGGTCTGGATTTGGAATGATACTCAAAATCAACGTGGTAATTCAAATTACATGCTTAGGCAACTTGAGTGAAAATGCCTCAAGACAAGGAAGTAAGGCTTAATAGAGTGTGAGGCCTCCACATGCCTGTATGACCTTCCTACAATGCCTGGGCATGCTCCTAATAAGGTGGTGGATGTTCTCCTTAGTGATCTCCTCCAAGAACGTCAGAGGTACAGTGCATGAATTGACATCATACAGTGTTGTTCTGCATGGTACAGGTATTGTAACCTCTTTCACAGAACATGAAATCATATAATTTCAAAGGCGTGAAGGCCTTTTAGACAAACTCTATATTTGTTATATATAAAAACTTGCAATTTTTTTTATTATTTACATTTTCATTTCCTCCCCCATCTTCTATTTGCATTACATTGCCCATATTTAACAAAAAGGAAAATTGCCTATCCTAACCTCCCTCAAAAGGCAGAAAAAGGGAAACAGTGTATGTGTAGGGAGACTTGTGCATTTTTTGGCACATGTTGAAGAGCATTTCAACATGATTTCATGTTTCCATATATACCAATGTAAAGTTATGTAACATTTAGATTGTGTTTCTCATAAAAGACATGAAGGGTTTGACAGAAATAACTGTTAGAAATTATGTTCCATGTCAATAAAATTACAATTGGAAAAAGAGCTGTCAAAGAAAACATCAGTCTTGGGACCCACCATACTATCATTACAATAACTTCGCTTTATGGTACAAATCACACATGTAGTATTGGACATTTAGCAAAGTCCAGAAAATGAACAATAGAGCTTTGGGAATTGTATCAAATTTGTATGGATTCTTAGCAACTAGAGTTGGTTAATAATGATTTCTTGTCAACACCTGTCTGTGCTAGTCTTAGGGTTACATAAATGTTTAGTTATATGCTTAATAAATCCACTGAATAGAATAGACTCTATATAATACAATTTATTGCTCAATATAAAAAGAGAATTGACAATAAAGCAGAAAGAGAGGATTACATATACCTTATTGTAGACTTCTAAAGAGCAAGATAAAAAAAAGGGAATATAAATAGGTTTTTAATTGACTTTGAGAAACAAATAGAAGATCAGCCTAATTAAATATTGTACTACTATATTGTATACTGTAAATAGGGTGTCTTTGATTGGCAAAATAATTTTAATTATTGAAGCATTAAATTGTCTCTGTCAGGTCATTTTTCGGTATGATACTAATGAATAGTAGCTGGGTAGCCCTTTTCAGAATATGTAAAAATTCATCACTGTACCCTTTGTAGTTCTCTTGCTGTAAGCACCTTCACACCCAGCAGGCAGCTATCGTCAGCAGTAAAAGTAATTGACCTAACTAGTGAATATTCCACAGTATGTACGCGTTCAATTATTATTCACTCCTTCTCAGACAGCTATCCACTCTTTCCCCCCCTGTATTCTGCCTCACTTCCCAGTTTCATTTTCATTTTGCACTGTGCTTCTGATGAGGAGGGAGGGAGAGATGGCAGGTACATATCAGATAGCTCATCTAGGTAATGCTATTTCCTCCATTTGTTGCTCTGAGCAGAAGTTGTGCTGTCTGTGAGAGATTATGTTTGTTTATTACAACACTTATTTTGATGCAAACAAGGAGAGCAGAAACAGAAGGGTATAGCCCCCCAATGTTAGTGACTTCTACCTGACCTTGCTTCTGTTCTGTTCAGTGATGCATGAATATTAATTCCTTCGAAAGTGCGCAGCAGAGAAGTGATCACTCTCTGTGATTGACGGATGGAATGCATCTCTTCATTTGGAGTTTACAGATGACAGGCGGAGTATAAACAAAAGAAATATATGAATTGAAAGATGTTTACCACAGGAATTAGGAAATGATAGCAATTACATGTGTATTTTTGACCTTACAAACTCCCTTTAATACTTACATTGAGATTTTTCATCTTTGGCTGTGTCCAAATAACAATTTTTTCCTATTTGAGTACTTATGGTCTCTTTACACGTGGCCACAGGAAGGTAGAAACAGGCTGGCATCGGACACAATTGTGCCTGTTGCCTTGAAAAGACCACGATGCGGCGGCGTGTAAATCAGGACTTTCCTTCCTTCAGGGAAGACACAGGAAGGAAAGTCCTGAATTACACGCCGCCACATCGTGGTCCTTTCAAGGCAACAGGCACAATTGTGTCCGATGCCTGCCTGTTCGTACCTTCCTGTGGCCGCGTGTAAAGGGACCATTACTGTTTGATATGCCTTTGTTTCTACCTACACATATCCAATTGTCATGGAGAGAAAAAATGGCTTTCACAGCTGCTGGCACATCTTTCACTCTTCCAAAGGTTCACAGCCTGCAGGTGTCCCAACACCTGGAAGCTCAGGGAAGCTTAAAAACTTTCTTTTAAAGCTCCCTTAAATTCAATATGTTGAAAAAAACTGCTTGGGAACTCCTTTAACTTTAGGTTAGTGGATTTCTCAGCCACCACTTATTCCCATGAGTCTTTTGGTCCCAAACCTTCAAGGAAAGTTTTAGGGCCATTTTATAATTTCAAACTTTTCCAGCAAACAATGCCGAGTTTGCTGATTGTTTTTAGTAAATTGCTCAGGTGTTCCAATCTCAATCACAAATCGTCAATGTTTGTGCTGAATTTGAAATTGGTGAACATGTTTGGGCAAAGTTCATTCAACGCTAAATATTATATAGGGATTATGTAGGGATATTTGATCTGTGACATTTTCAAATTTATAGCAAAGTAAATGAATAGTGTACAATGTCATATATTTAAGATTTCTGTCAATCACACAATACAAAGGTATTATGTGAATATAGTCAAAGCTTTTTTTAACACTTTTGAAGACTGTCTAAAGAGGAGGATAAAGTATTCCCAACATGCAGAACAACAGCATGCACACATAGCCATTTAAGCTGTATTTATTACCCACTGTTACATTATTTTACAATTCATATACAAGGCGAGATCCCAAACAAGCAACTTAGACCACTTTCAATCATAAATTGTGGATTTTCATGCACAGATTCTGCATCGAAAATCAGTAGGGATAAGTAAATCTTTTGAAATACAAATTCACCAGCTTTATACAACTTTTTTTAAATAATTTGATTTACAACTACCGTATATACTCGCGTATAAGCCGAGTTTTTCAGCCCTAAAATTGGGCTGAAAAGTCCCCCCCTCGGCTTATAAGCGAGTCATACAGTATACAGGCCCCCCTCAAAGTTTGGCACCCCACCTCACAAGATGGCCCCCCCCGCATGCTGCGCTGCGCATATACATTACCAGGATATCAGCTGTCACCCTCCGGTGGCGGATCGCGGCTCCTGGGCTCCGGGCTCCATCTTCCTCTGTGTCTTCCTGCTTGTCACGTGACCGGCCAGCGTCGCGATGACGTCATCGCGATGAGCCCGGCGGCCACAAAGCAGGAAGACAGAGGAAGATGGAGCCCGGAGCCCAGGAGCCGCAATCCGCCACCGGAGGGTGACAGCTGATATCTTGGTAATGTATATGCGCAGCGCTGCATGCGGGGGGGGGCCATCATGTGAGGTGGGGGCGCCAAACTATGAGGGGGGTCCTGCTGGGGCCCTGTATACTACCACTGGGGCTGTATATACTACTGGGGCTGCGTGTATACTACCACTGGGGCTGTATATACCACTGGGACTGTATATACTACTGGGGCTGCTGTATACTACCTCTGGGGCTGTATATACTACTGGGGCTGCGTGTATACTACCACTGGGGCTGTATATACCACTGGGGCTGTATATACTACTGGGGCTGCTGTATACTACCACTGGGGCTGTATATACTACTGGGGCTGCGTGTATACTACCACTGGGGCTGTATATACCACTGGGGCTGTATTTACTACTGGGGCTGCTGTATACTACCTCTGGGGCTGTATATACCACTGGGGCTGTATATACTACTGGGGCTGCGTGTATACTACCACTGGGGCTGTATATACCACTGGGGCTGTATATACTACTGGGGCTGCTGTATACTACCTCTGGGGCTGTATATACCACTGGGGCTGTATATACTACTGGGGCTGCGTGTATACTACCACTGGGGCTGTATATACCACTGGGGCTGTATATACTACTGGGGCTGCGTGTATACTACCACTGGGGCTGTATATACCACTGGGGCTGCTGCTGTATACACCACTGGGGCTGCTGTATACCACACTGCTGGGGGCTGTATACCTGTGCTGGGGTCCACCCTCGGCTTATACACGAGTCAATAGATTTTCCCAGGTTTTGGGGGCAAAAGTAGGGGGGTCGGCTTATACACGGGTCGGCTTATACATGAGTATATACGGTAATTGATTTGTCGCCGATCAAAACACCTTGCAAACATATTTAAGGCTAGAGTCACACAATCGCATTTTCTCCATCCGAGAAAAGCGGTCCGATGATGCAAACAGATTGATCAGAGTGAAGAAGAATGAAAAACAAAATAGTTCTTCATCTTCTTTATTCAATCTGTAAAAGTTGGACTTTACTCAGATGTCATTCAATTGAGGTTCAATTTTTTGTACAGACCTATAGAATTGAATGGCCAAGTACGATCTGAGTTACTGAGCCAAATTGTGTGTGCTATGATTTTTTTTCCCTCAGATTGCTCGGTCCAAGGAAAAGATTGGACATGTGCACTGCCTCATTGAATAACATTTGTCCGAGTAAGATCCAGTGTGTTTGGATTGAAAATATCATCGTGTGCATGAGCCCTAACACTCAAAAGTCTTCAAAGACCATATTAAGCTCTTTCACTATTAGCTATGGGTACTTGATGGTAGCTGTTTTTCATGTCTTTACTGTCACATGCACTACTTATAATATTTAGTTAGTGCTTTAAATTTATCTGTCCTTATCTTTATTGCTTTTTATTTCCCAGCATCTAATCTACTATGTAATTTCCTAATCGTGTCTATCTGACGGCGAAATTGCGCGCCAGCCGCGGCGACCCCCGGCACCGGTACCCGCTGCCCCCACCGCACCTCTCCTCCCACACTGCACCTCTCCTCCCGCACCTCGCCTTCCGCACCTCACCTCCCGCACCGCACCTCGCCTCTCGCTCCTCGCCTCCCGCACCTCGCCTCCTGCATCGCACCTCGCCTCCCCACCTCACTTCTCACACCTCACCTCCCGCACCTTGCCTCCCCCACCTCACCTCCCGCATCGCACCGCACCTCGCCTCCTCCCGTTTTCACCCGTCTTCTCCCTGTGTACATCGGTTATGTGATAGGGCGGGCTGATGTGGCATCACACAGCCCGCCCTGTCACATGACCGCAGTACGCAGCTGCAGAAGATGGGTGAGAACAGAGGGGAGGTGAGGATCCTGCCACCCGCAACCATCCTGCCCCCCCGGGTTCCATCCTGCCCCCCTCCCCCGGCTCCATCCTGCCCCCCCAGCTCCATCCAGCTCCCCCGGCTTCATCCTTCTGCCCCCCAGCTCCATCCTGCCCCCCCCGGCTCCATCCTGCCCCCCCCGCCTCCATCCTGCTTCCCCCAGCTCCATCCTGCCCACCCCCAGCTCCATCCTGCCCCTCCGGCTCCATCCTGCCCCCCCTAGCTCCATCCTGCCCCCCCGCATCCATTCTGCCCCCTGCATCCATCCTGCCCCCCCGTTCCATCCTGCCACCCCTTGGCTCCATCCTGCTCCCCCTGGCTCCATCCTGCCCTGCTCGCTCCATCTTGTCCCGCTCGCTCCATCCTGCCCCCCCACTCCATCATGCCCCGCTCGCTCCATCCTGCTCCCCCCTGGCTCTATTCTGCCCTGCTCGCTCCATTCTGCCCCGCTCGCTCCATCCTGCCCCATTTGCTTCATCCTGCCCTGCTCACTCCATCCTGCCCCCTGCCTCCATCCTGCACCCCTGCCTCCATCCTGCCCCTCTCGCTCCATCCTGCCCCCCGCTTCCATCCTGCCCCCCTGCCTCCATCCTGCCATCCTGCCATCCTGCCCCTCTCGCCACCATCCTGCCCCCCCGGCTCCATCCTGCCCCCCGGCTTCATCCTGCCCCCCCAGCTCAATCCTGCCCCCCTGGCTTCATCCTGACCCTCCCAGCTCCATCCTGCCCCCAGCTCCATCCTGCCCTCCCTGGCTCCATCCTGACCCCCCCCAGCTCCATCCTGTCCCCCCGCATCTATCCTGCCCCCCTCATCCATCCTGCCCCACCCCGGCTCCATCCTGCCCCCCCTGGCTCCATCCTGCCCCCAGCTCCATCCTGCCCCCCGGCTCCATCCTGCCCCCCAGCTCCATCCTGCCCCCCTGGCTTCATCCTGACCCCCCCAGCTCCATCCTGCCCCCCAGCTCCATCCTGCCCTCCCTGCCTCCATCCTGCCATCCTGCCATCCTGCCCCTCTCGCCACCATCCTGCCCCCCCGGCTCCATCCTGCTCCCACCGGCTCCATCCTGCCCCCCGGCTTCATCCTGCCCCCCCAGCTCAATCCTGCCCCCCTGGCTTCATCCTGACCCCCCCATCTCCATCCTGCCCCCCAGCTCCATCCTGCCCTCCCTGGCTCCATCCTGACCCCCGGCTCCATCCTGCTCCCCCCCGGCTCCATCCTGTCCCCCCGCATCTATCCTGCCCCCCTCATCCATCCTGCCCAACCCCGGCTCCATCCTGCCCCCCCTGGCTCCATCCTGCCCCCGGCTCCATCCTGCCCCCCGGCTCCATCCTGCCCCCCAGCTCCATCCTGCCCCCTGGCTCCATCCTGCCCTGCTCGCTCCATCCTGCCCTGCTCGCTCCATCCTGCCCCGCTCACTCCATCCTGCCCCCTGCTCCATCCTGCGCCGCTCGCTCCATCCTGCCCTGCTTGCTCCATCCTGCCCCACTCGCTCCATCCTGTTCCCCAGCTCCATCCTGCCCCCCCGCATCTATACTGCCCCCCTCATCCATACTGCCCCACCCCGGCTCCATCCTGCCCCCCCGGCTCCATCCTGCCACCTGGCTCCATCCTGCCCCCGGCTCCATCCTGCCCCCCAGCTCCATCCTGCCCCCAGCTCCATCCTGCCCCACTCGCTCCACCCTGCCCTGCTTGCTCCATCCTGCCCCGCTCACTCCATCCTGCCCCCTGCTCCATCCTGCCCCGATCGCTCCATCCTGCCCCGCTCTCTCCATTCTGCCCCCTGCCTCCATCTTGCCCCCCCCGCGCCTCCATCCTGCCCCGCTCGCTCCATCCTGCCCCACTCACTCCATTCTGTCCCCCTGCTACTATCTGGCCCCCTGGATTCATCCTGCCCCCCTGGTTTCATGCCCTGCCGGCTACATCCTGCCCCCCCGCCTCCATTCTGCCGCCCTGATTTCCCAGGCAATGACAGGTCCTAAAGTCCTGTAGGACCTAGAATATGGAGGTGGAGCAAGCCAGCAGACAGGTGAGTATCCTCACTGAGGATTTTTTTATTTTTACTTTTACTGTGGAGGAGTGGGTGGGCCGCGGAGAGCAGAGTATCACCACATACCATAGTGCAGCTATACATGTGCTGTAATGTACCACCATATACCATAGCGCTGCTATACATGTGCTGTAATGTACCACCATATACTATAGCACTGCTATACATGTACTGTAATGTACCGCCACATACTATAGTGCTGCTACATATGTACTGTAATGCACCGCCATATATTATAACACTGCTGTACATGTACTATAATGTACTGCCATATATTTTAGTGCTGCTATACATGTGCTGTAATGTACCGCCATATACCATAGCACTGCTATACATGTACTGTAATATGCTGCCATATACTATAGTGCTGCTATAGATGTACTGTAATGTACTGCCATATACTATAGTGCTGCTATACATGTGCTGTTATGTACCGCCATATGTGGAGACCCGGAGGTCAGTGGGTGCTCTCGTCCGCAGGCCCAGCCACCTTTACAAAGACAACATGGACCAGGGCTCATCCCCAACTGAACGCCCGAGCTCCTTAACCGTGGGCGGAACACTACTCAGACAACACAGGGTGAGGGAATCACAATATTAAGGCTTTATTGGATCCCCAAACAGTTAACAGCATATAACGCATAACCAGCAAAACACAACAATGTAACAGGCAACAGAGTCTCACCCTTCCGCTGGCTCACCAGGGATTAGAATGTAGCACGGCAAAGTCTGTAGCCAGGTGACTGTATCGTCCCAACCTGGGTTGCTTCCTTGTTCTTATGCAGTCTTTATCAAAGCCGAATACGATAATCCGATGCTGAAGTCCTTGTGGTTCTATAGTCTGTGTTCTGGTCCCCTTGGTCGGCACCAAAATGCCTAGGCCTAGGGTTATGGCTCGCTAACCGGACCCGAAGACCCTAGATTAGCTGTCTGTATCAAATCCTCAATCCAGTGGACCTCTAGCCACGACCAAAATCCCTAGACTGAGGCCACTGGACAGAATCTAACTCACTCTGGTTAATGAACACATCTCCTTATATACCTTCAGCCCTCATTGCAGGATATTGGGGATGTCACGATTGGTGCAATAACACTGTCTTTGCATTGGCTGGACCTCAATCCTCATTTAACATATTTTAGTAGTATTGTACTCCTGATAAGGTAGAGTGACATACTGATTGACATAGTCCTTATAATGGAATGTTAGTAGGAGACATTAAGTCTACAATCAATGACTCTTAAACAATAGCGGCTGGAGCCATGTACATAGAATCAACATTCACAGGGTAATAGACAATGAACGATTAGCATAATTAAGTTCTCTGGCCTTCAGTAACAAACAAGTTAGATAATTATATTACCATGCTAAACTTAAATCACAGTAATGTATGAAAATACTGTAGGAAATTCTCCTTGGCCATTACAAGTTTACAAGCCTATATATAATCTGTCTGGGTTACATAAGAAATCTTCATATGTTCTACATTAAAGGAGTCCATTTTGTCACACCATATACGATAGTGCTGCTATACATGTACTGTAATTGGCCGCCATATACTATAGTGCTACTATATAAGTGCTGTAATGTACCGCCATATACCCTAGCGCTGCTATACATGTACTGTAATGTACTGCCATATACTATAGTGCTGCTATACATGTGCTGTAATGTACCGCCATATACCATAGCACTGCTATACATGTACTGTAATATACTGCCATATACTATTGTGAAAGATGTATAAAAACACCTAACCAGAGTAGACTGATTTGATATAAAGCTCTACACAGGTATACCTGGTAATGGCTATAACTCAATTGATGACACAGACTCGGTCTTCAAAAGAATAGCTCTTTCGTTTATTGTTGTATCAGCTTATATACGTTTACAGAAGGAAAAATAGGTTACGTCATATGATGACAAATATGATAAATATGCAGTATAGACAGCTTTGAGATGATTAATTAGTGACCTTTAAGAGAGTTACAGAAGATAAGAACTTGTACACTGGGCTTATATATGGCTTGGTGGTCTTATCTAAGATGACAAGGACAAATACAAGAATGTGCTGAGTTATGCTGACTTCTCTTAAACAACCTGTTACACAGGCCTCTAGTCAGAATAGACATGATAACTAATAATATGGCTTCTTTGGATACAATATGGCGGAAGCTACATAGTACCCATAATGTCGTCTTTAACACTATAGTGCTGCTATAAATGTACTGTAATGTACTGCCATATACTATAGTGCTGCTATACATGTGCTGTAATGTACCGCCATATACCATAGTGCTGCTATACATGTACTGTAATGTGCCGCCATATACTATAGTGCTGCTATACATGTGCTGTAATGTACTGCCATATACCATAGCGCTGCTATACATGTACTGTAATGTACTGCCATATACTATAGTGCTGCTATACATGTGCTGTAATGTACCGCCATATACCATAGCGCTGCTATACATGTACTATAATGTACCACCATATACTATAGTGCTGCTATACATGTGCTGTAATGTACCGCTATATACTATAGTGCTGCTATACATGTGCTGTAATGTACCACCATATACTATAGCGCTGCTATACATGTGCTGTAATGTACCGCCATATACTATAGCGCTGTTATACATGTACTTTAATGTACCGCCATATACTATAGTGCTGCTATACATGTACTGTAATGTACCGCCATATACTATAGTGCTGCTATACATGTGCTATAAAGTACCGCCATATACCATAGCGCTGCTATACATGTACTGTAATGTACCGCCATATCCCATAGCGTTGTTATACATGTACTGTAATGTACCACCATATACTATAGTGCTGCTATACATGTACTATAATGTACTGCCATATACTATAGTGCTGCTATACATGTGCTGTAATGTACCGCCATATACCATAGTGCTGCTATACATGTGCTATAAATTACAGCCATATACTATAGTGCTGCTGTACATGTGCTATAAAGTAGCACCATATACCATAGTGCTGCTATACATGTGCTGTAATGTACTGCCATATACTATAGCGCTGCTATACATGTGCTATAAAGTACCACCATATACCATAGTGCACCTGTATATGTTCTGTAATATACTGCCATATACTTTAGTGCTGCTGTACATGTGATGTAATGTACCACCATATACCATAGCACTACTATACATGTACTGTAATGTACTGCCATATGCTATAGTGCTGCTATACATGTACTATAATGTACCGTGATATACTATAGTGCTGCTAGACATGTGCTGTAATGTACCACCATATACCATAGCGCTGCTATACATGTACTGTAATATACCGCCATATACCATAGCGCTGCTATACATGTACTGTAATGTACTGCCATATGCTATAGTGCTGCTATACATGTACTATAATGTACCGTGATATACTATAGTGCTGCTAGACATGTGCTGTAATGTACCACCATATACCATAGCGCTGCTATATGTATATATGTAGTTCACTCATGCTGACTGAACAAGTTCTGTCAGTCACAGTATGTCAACTACATACATATTCTAGAATACCCGATGCGTTAGAATCAGGCCACCATCTAGTTTTATATAAGATATGTTAGTACTTCCTGATTGGCTATATATGTAGAGGTTTACCTTGTGATTTGATAGCTACAAAATATTATAGGGAATGTAGCACGACCATGCCTCATTGCATTCTTCATCTGTCTCATGCAATCTTTTGCTTAGTGTAAAAAACTGGGTGAGGATTTTTTATTTTGCTCAATATCCAGAAATTTCTGAAAATTCAACACAAATTTGATTTTATCATCTCTACAAATCAGCATTGGGTCATAGTACAATTTATATAAATAGGTGTCGAAATGGTGTAAAAACTCCCATTCATACATAGTAAAAATCATTTGCTCAAGAATCACGTATCTTGTTCATTCTTTTGTGGCAGCTATTTGAATTTTTACTGCAGATTTCATTCTAAAGTTTTTAAAGGAAGCTACAGGTTTCAAATAATTTCACATGTTCCCTCTAGAGGACAATTCAAGGACATACAGTATTTGTAAGAATGTCATTGATTTAGAATGGTTCTTTAATAGAGGGATATTCATTCAAGCAGCATCATGGATTGTTATTCTGACTTGCATTTGCTGTTTTTATAAAATATTTAGGTTGCATAGACACTGTTACAAACTAAATCAATTGATATTTAGTGAGTAGTAATCATGCAGCACAATATTTCCATATAATTTATTTCAAATTACTTTTCAAACATAGCATGTCCAAGAGGAAACCACTTCTAGCTCAATAAATGTTTCTTGCATACCGTATGTTCTGTAGATTAACTCTTTACTCAAGGAAAGCCATCATCAAAAAATAATCAATTATTTAAATCATAATTTTTGTGCCACATATATTTAAAAAAAATGTCATTATATTTTCTCTATCACAATGAGTAATCTTGCAATTTTTACACTGGTCAATGGGACTACAGTGGAAAAAAAGTATTTAGTCAGCCACCAATTGTGCAAGTTCTCCCACTTAAAAAGATGCCTGGTGCAGGGTACAATTTTGTTTCTGGTGTCCTTCGACAGCTCTTTGGCCTTCACTCTAGTGACGTCCAGACAGATCCCAGAAATAGCTCACCGATCACCCTACCAGAAGTCATTGCAATGCTGCCCATGTATGGGAGCGGGGATGTGTTTCCATGCTTCTCGAACAGGGAAGCACCAATGTTAAACAGCAGTAGAGTTACCCTTGGATGACATAAACAACATAATCATCTATATCAGGGGTGGGGAACCTCAAGCCCCAGGGCCGTGCCACCCTCGATGAACTTTTCTTTGACCCTCGGGTAGATTCTTGGGGACCGCAGTGCTCAGGCTGGCAGACACGTTTTGCCAACTGCCTGCCTGTGAAACCCAGCTCCTAAGTGATTTCTATCCCCCAGCCTCGGCCTCCCCAGTCATGTATATGCTCCCAGCCTCTCCTGTGATGTCTAAAGCCCTGGCAAACCTGGAAAAGCAGAGAAGTAACATGAGCAATATCATTATTATTATTATTATTATTATTTATTTATATAGTGACATTAATTTCATGGTGCTGTACATGAGAGGTGTTACAAACAAAATTATAGATATAGTTTACAGTAAACAAATTAACAATGACAGACTGGTACAGAGGGGAGAGAACCCTGCCCTTGTGGGCTTACATTCTACAGGATGTTGGGGACAATATCATCTATTATCACAACTATGCCAAAGAGAAACAGCTCCAGCCACCACAGTAGGGGGGAGGTGATTGTTTAACCAAATATAACCCAGTAATTTTAAGTTGATAATTTTGCGCAGCCCCCGAAGGATAGTACAAATTTCCAAATGGCCCCCGGCAGAAAAAGGTTCCCCCTTCCTGCTCAATATTATATGTTTTAAAATATGCTCCAGGTAATATCACATATCAGTATAATATATGCATAGTAGTTACTCCGAGAGGCAAAGATAGGTCATGGTCCATTCATTCACGTCGCTTGCTAGAACATTTCAATGCAGCCTAATACCCGTGAGTTATTTCCATTTGCACATACAAACTGCATTGTACAGTCCTATAAAAGGCCACAAAAACAGACAGGGAAAACTAAATACAAATGAAGAATATCAATAAAAATATTAAGCAAAATATATACATAAGAGACACATAATATCCAAGCATCAGACAGTGAATGGTCACAAAAACGGAGCAAAACAACGTTTCATTTAGGCTGTGAGATGTCATAGTTTCAAGTTTCACTATCCACCTCGTTTCATGTTGGGCAAGAACACCATGATAGATGACACGTGCATTGATACCATCAATACCCCTAATGGTACCTTTTCACGCCGCTACCGAGGGTAGCAACAGGTAGGCACCGCACGTGCACACGCTTGTTTTCAACGGTTGCTAACGGTACCTGATGCCGCAATTACACGCCGCCATAAGGTGCTCCACAGAAGGTATTTTTGTTCCCCGGAAGTGCCGACGGGTGCCGCAGGTTACCTTCTGTGGAAAACTTTCCCTGATTTACACGCCGATACCACAAGGAAATCTGGGCGTACATATTGTGCGCCGTAACTACATAGGCATGACAGAATTGTGTATTACGCGACGCTCGTACGGTGATTGGACAATGCAATAACATCATGATTGGCCAGCCATCGCAGGGAGGCTGGCTAATACATGACGCTATAGCAAATGTGTATTGTGACTGGTCTGCATGTTAAATATGCCGCCCTGGGCAGGGACAGCCAATGAGTACACAGTAGTCCCCACCAATGATAGCTGATGGGGCGTGGTATACATGACGCTGTAGCACGCCCCAGGTAACTCAAATACCTTGCCTGTGCCCCGATTACATGCCGCTACCATAGGAATTATACCTGCTTGTTTTTCAGCACGGCTGAAAGACAGGTATCCAAAGAGACAGGAAGGTACAACCTGAATTACACGCCTCCACTTCGCGGTGTTTTGAAGGTAAAAGGTACAATTGTCTCCGATGCCTGCCGGTTTCTACCTTTCGGTAGCGGCGTGTAAAGGTACCATAACACACAATGAAGTTGGGTCACATCCATGGTGTGTCAGAAAATGGTGGGGCAATGTCTTAACAGCATAAACATCATCCACTGTTTGGCTGCAGCAATGTCCCTCAAATGCTCCCTCACCCTTATCCTTAAAGGGAATCTGTCACCTCTGAAAAGCCACCTAACTTAACAATACATTTCCCTACACCTTCGTATTACCATTATAACTATCCCTCTCTCTGCTAAATGCCTGTTTTTCATGTTGTAAAAAATGTTTTTTTTTTAATTTACTCATTAAGATGATAGGGTCATTCCATGTCAAGTGAACCAATGATTATTACCTCTCTATTTTTAATTCTTTTGAGATTTTGTTATTTGATAATAGCATGTCAGACAATGCAAAATGTGAAGAGAAAAATTTAAAAAAAAATTTATTTTTTTTTAAATGATTTTCAAAGTTAGGAAAAAGTGCGAATTTCGCTGTTGCTTGCCTTTACGTTTCTCCTCATAACTAAGGCTAGGAATAAGATAAAGAGACAAAATAAACACCATTCTACTCAGAACTATACAGGCTTTCACCAGATATGTCACAAGAGGATCTTTGTTAATATTTTACCCATGTGATCGCAAGCGCAAAACTTTAAAACGCATTTCCGAAAAATCGGCGCGCTTTAAATATTTCAAAAACTGCCCATGTGTCTGCTTGGCTCTTAGCCACATCTGTACCAAATTTCAAGTTGGGATCACGATGGGATCATATTTTAAAATATTTTAATATTAATAGCGTCAATGGGTCATTCTATATCAAGTGATCTAAATATGAATTTTTTTTTTACCTGACGTCTTTTGTTTTTTTTATTCTTTTTCTTTATGAAGTACAACTTTAGTTAATTACAAATTAAAAGTTTAGAATTTTTTTCTTCATCAGTTAATTTTTTACAGATTTTTAAAGTTTAAAAAAGGGTGAATTTTGGCCTGGTATGACTTTACATTTTTTTTTATCTCAGGCCAGAAATAAGATAATGAAGTGGGAGAGGCATCATTTTACTCAGAACGGTAACAGCTTTCATTTGATATGTTACAAGACTATGTTTCTTTATATCAAACTAGCTGTGAGCCCGATGCAAATGCATCGGGTGTCTAGAATATTTTTTTTTTTTTTAGATTTTCAAATAATAATCCAATATAGTAGATAGGAATTTTTTATTTTATTATTTATTTTGTTTTGTTTTTTTACTATTTTTATTATTATTAAATGTATTTATTATTTGATTGCAAAACAGCCCTTTTATTTTTGATCCTATTATTATAGAGTAGGTTTAAACGTGGAGTGTTTTTCGCCCTAAGGTACCCATTTTTAATAATTCTGTTACTATAGCCTCTCCTCAAATCTGGCATTGGAGGAATATATTCACCGCACGCGTAAAAACTGGCCCACCAGGGCTGCGCGAATAGCAGAACAATTATGGTCCGATGATACATGTAACAATGAATTAATTGAGGTGGACGCATGAAAGACATCTATCTTTATATACTAATTTAAGTCCACTTCCAAGCTGGTAACTAAAAAGTCAATTTTTCTCTTGTCATATTTGTGTGTCAACTTGATGTTAAATGGGTTGACAGCAAGTCGGTCCATAAAATAGTCAAACTGCTCTGCCGCGCCAGGCAAAAGATTTTCGATGTATAAGAGCCAGTACTGCACATAGCCATGGACCGGCCTGGCCCATCACAAAAAAGCCATCTCTCCCAAAATCCTAGGAAGAGATTTGCGTACGAGGGCATGCAGGCCATGCCTATGGCAGTGCCGCACCCCTATAAATAAAATACATCCTTGGATACAGAAAAATTATGAGTAAGTGCAAAGTGAAGCAGCTCAAGCATTAAGTCACACATCACACTGTCCTGGCTTCCAGCCTGCAAGAAGAATCCAACAGCCTCCAGGCAATCTTCATGGTGGATACATGTGTACAGGGATTCGATATCAGCAGTAACAATTAGAATGTCATGTTTCATAAAGATGCCGTCAATCCTGGTGCGCACATCCGTCGTGTCATGGACATATGAGGGAAGAGTTTCCACCAGTGGTCTCAAATAGTGATCAATAAATTGACATACAGTGTCACATAGTCCCCCAATGCCGAACACAATCAGATGGCACAGAGGAGTGACAGCATCTTTGTGGATCTTAGGTAACATATATAACATAGGCACTTTGGGATATTTGACAGTTAAACCTTCAAGTACTTTTTAGCTTTTAATCCCCTGATCACATGCCCTCCCAAGGATGGCCTTGAGTTATTCAGAGAGAGGCTACAAGGTTAAATAGCAATTTAGTATAGGTCTCCTTATCACGTAACTGACAAAAAACTTCTCTTTCATAAATGGCCACAGGCCAGATCACAATGTTTTCTCCCTTGTCTGCAAGTTTGATCACTATGTCATCCATCTTTTCCAAATCCTTCAAAGGCAACCTTTGTTGGTGCATTAAATTATCATATTTGTGCTTGATTGATAATTTGTTGAAATCTTTAACCACTAATTTAGTTAAGATGTCAACAGCAGGACATACAGACAAGGAGGGGGGGAACTTGTTCTTCTGGACATGACTGAGGGAGGAAACCGATCTTGCAATTGAAGGTTTGGCTAATTCAAAAGGTCTTCCAGGTTCTGAAGTTCCTTTCTCTTTTAACATGATCAACAGCATCAGGGCATAATACATTCTTGTTGTACAACTTCTTTAATACCAGTTTGTGAGAAAAAATATATAAATCCTTCATCCCTGTTAAAAAATGAAAGGAGTTTGTCAGTGAGAAGTAGAGCCTTTTCAATAATACTTCAATATGGGAGATGGAGAGGGTATGTGTGGGGAAAGATGGATTGGCTGCAATGCCCTACCATCTTTAGATTTACTTGGTCCTTGTTCATTTTTGGATTTGAAATGAGTCATCACACCTGCACTACCCAAAATGATAGCAAATATCATTTTATATTTGCTAACATTTTGGGTGATCCCAATTTCTCATACACATCTGCTTTCTTTGTGTTTATTCATGTAATTTTTTAAGGTGTGGTATAGAGATTCCCTTAGGCAATTGCTGTAGTGCCCTCTACTTGTACTATTAAAAAAACCCACACCTGCATTAGGTATTGATTCGGATTTATCCGTCCCGCTAGGAACATGGCATCCGTGTCCACCTCTTGGAGGATGAGATTGTCGTGATTTGGATCAGAATCTTGGCCTTGATCGAAAAGTGGAGCGTAATCCCCCCATGTTTGTTTTCTATTTACAAACACTGATTGTGTGCATGGGGCTTCCAGCTTCAGTGGCAGTGAAGACTTGGAAGCAGGTAAAGCTTGGTAGACCCACAGCTAGAAAAGAGTATATTATAGAAATGACTGTGATGGACAAAGAATAGAAGGAAGGAAACGTATGAGAGGGAAGCAGTAAAAAGAATGAAGGTACTGTATGGGGACTGTAAAAAGAAATACTGTTGGACAGTGTATAGAAGGAGGGAAAACTTTATCTGAGTATGTAATCTAATATATAAAGCTGAACGTGTGTATGTATGTATGTATATGTGTGTGTATGCATATCCGGGATTGGCATCTACACAGTCGCAACTACAGCCACAAAATTTTGCACAGTCACACGTCTGGACCCCGAGAGCGTCATAGGCTATGTTGAGAGGCGAAATTTTAACCCTGCGCGTTCCAGTTCACCAAACAATTTTGCCCCTATCTACATAATGGGGAAAAAGTGAATGGAAAAGTGTTGGAGGAAAATCGACAGCTGCCAGCTACAGCCACAACATTTTGTACAGTCACACGTCTGGACCCCGAGAGTGTCATAGGCTATCTTGTGAGGTGAAATTTTAACCCCGCGCACTCCAATTCACCAAACAATTTTGCCCCTATCTACATAATGGGGAAAAAGTGACAGTTACCAGTTGACAGTTGTGAATAAGAGGGGCTTAATGACAGCGCCAAAGACAAAAAGCATATACCAGCATATAGTCACTAAGGTCGGGCCCCAAAATGGGATATTCACCATGCACGGGGACATGTATACACACCACACGCACACAAAGAGTAACAGCAAGTGCATAGTCGCTAAGGTGCAGCCCCAACATTGGATACTCACCACGCACCCGAACACACACACACCACAAAGAGACACACACAACACAGAGACACACACACACCCCCTACAGGGACACACACACACCCTATAGCGACACATGCACTCACCCCACAGGGACACACACACACCACAGAGAGGCACACACAACACAGAGACACACACACACACCACACAGACCCTCCCCACAGGGACACACACATATACACACCCTATAGTGACACATGCACTCACCCCACAGGGACACACACACACCACAAAGATACACACACAACACAGAGACACACACACCACACAGACCCTTCCACAGGGACACACACACATACACACCCTATAGGAACACATGCACTCACCCCACAGGGACACACACACACATCACAAAGAGGCACACACAACACAGAGACACACACACCACACAGACCCCCCCACAGGGACACACACACATACACACCCTATAGGGACACATGCACTCACCCCACAGGGACACACACACACACACCCCACGGACACACACACCACACAGACAGACACAGATGTGCACAAATCACCTCACACAACTCGCCTCATACGTGTGCTATCTTTAATTTTCAAAAATAAACATCTGATTAAAAACAGCCAATATGCAACACATGTGCCATATAGGGAATTAAGGCAGATGTCAGTCACATGAGCTGTCTATTATGTGTATGTCTGAGGTAACATATACTGCCTGGCCGGGGGAGGGTTTACTGTTGGCTGAAGATTTATTAGGCTGCCTATAGCAACCAATCACAGCTCAGCTTCTATTTTCTTACAGGTCATTAATATGACATATTCAAATTCTATTTTGTTTTAGCTAACAGCAGATATTTATTAAACCGGGCGTAGCCAGGTAGTACAGCTAGTTCACATATATTGCTGATTGTCGTCAGCGTACTAATTGCTCCCTGTGGTTGGTCTGCAGCCCATCCAGGGCACTACCATAAGCGGTAAGCTTCAGCAGGGAAGAAGAGAGTGGAGGCATTAATCCCAGGCTAATAGGCAGTGGTGCTACCAGGAGACTCTATTATTGTTGTATCTAGGATTTTTTAATAACCAAAAGTACAGTATATACATTCAGCGCATTTTGGCTAGCTAGGTTGCAGCCTTCTTCAGGTCTACAGACTTCTACAGACTAGTCTGTGTGCTAATTTACATAATAAAATGTTAGATCATAACTGCTTTTTTCAACTTTAACATCACACTATTAGCTAAGACAGGGGTGCTTAGGTAAGGACTATGAAGCTGCAGGTACAGATAGTGATAGGTTGGGGGGCAATGATCTGACACATTCCCTTTCATAAAGCAGACTAGCTTACTTGTCAGCAAAGGCAGGTGAGGCAAGAGCCACAGCAAAGGGAATCACACGAGCAGCTAGGACAGGGGTAAGGAACTCCAGGCCTCGAGAGCCGCACACAGACCAGGTTTTCAGAATTTACTTAGCATTTGACAGTTGGTAATTTAATCTCCTGCACAGGTGATGATTCCAACTATCAAATGCTGAGAAAATCCTGAAAACATGGACTGTGTGTGGCTCTCCTGGCCTGGAGTTCCCTACCTCTGAGCTAGGAGAAGAAGGCATGTTGATAACAGGTGTAGGTAAACAGAACCTCAGATGAATAGCAGCAGGAAGCTCTCACAGGGTTTGCAGGAGTAGGCAGAGTAACTTGAGAAGTCATAAAAAGCAGAATAGTCAAATAGAGAACTAGAGGCCAGACTGGAGTTTATAACTGCAGGCAAATGAAGAGGACTGAAGCAAAGGACGCCATCTTGGAAGAGGGCAAGAATGCCGAATAGGTAGTCAGAATATCCGGAGTCCTGACAAATAGTGTATTGAGCTAATGTCTGTGCCAAAACAGTAGGGCTACACTGTAAAATGTTTTAAGTTGTGCTTGACATCCTTTTAAGGCGTTCTCTATGCATTTGATGTGGTCTGACATTGATTTCAATGGGGTTTGGGGGGGTTTGGCAAACTGTTCGTTGAACAATTTGGCGAACACACCAGCATTCGGTGAACCGAACCAAATCCGAACCCTCAGCTGTTCACTTATCTCTAGTCTTTAGTTAAGCAGTAGGTGAAGGCACTGATCAGGAAAAAAAGCCATAGTGACTGGCTTCAAATGTATCTAATGACTGTAAAAGTAGAGGTGTTTCTGGACTTGTTTTTGAGAGAGCTGCTTGCACATATTAATAGTTTGAATTCTGAAAGCCTGCTGACAGATTCAATTAAAAAGGGTTGTATTTTCTAAATTCACTAGCACTCTGCACTGTGAGGATTCACTGGTGTCAGACCTTGGAATGGCGGTCACGTGCCTGGGAGTATGCAATATGCATTCAGTGACGAAGCACTGTAATATCAATACGCAAAACGTGCGTTTGGGGTCCGGCACAAGGGGGTCTCCCCTGTTCTCTGCACACAGGCACTTTACTGGTATGCTGCTACTTTTGGCTTAAGGGAATGCGCTGCATGGTGTGAGGCAATTGAGGCCTTCAAGCCCAGGTTTTGCAGGTCTTAGGGCAGAAATCTGTTAGTAATGATTTACCATATCTGTTATACCTACCCTGCATATAACTGATGTCATGTGACTACTATGCCTTAACATCTATGCTGTATACAAAGCCCTGTTATGCTTGTAACCACTATGATACCATTGTCCTGTGCTGTGCTTTTATGTTCACCTACTCATAAATTGGTTGTTCTCCTCTAATAAATATATATTTTTATAAGCAATTATGCTCATATTGTTCTCCTGTTTTCATATGTATATAATGAGCTGCTAGCTGTAAACCAGTAGTAACACTGGTACAGCCTTTTGTTCTAAAAAAGCCTTATGGATTTTGTGTATATCACTATCTCTTTAAGCCTGCCATCTAAAAATTAACAGGATGATAGCGCACACATAGGACGTCAGAATCCCATTGTGGTTATGTCATCGCATAGTAGCGGTGTAAAAGGCCAGATTAACCCCCTGCCTAGACTATACCTGAGATTAAAGTGGCCTATGCCAGATTATAGCCCAAGTATATTATGGCCTAGGCCATACTATACTCCTCCAGCACATAATATACTCCAGGTTTAAAGTGAACCAGTCCAGATTACACGTTGGGTATATTATGGCCTAGGCTAAACTATACCCCGGGGTATGAATCGGCCTAAGTCACTTAGATTTCTCAGTTTCCAGACAAAGATGAACCCACAATAAAATGTTGAAAAATTAAGTAATTCTTGAGTATATCACTCAATAGTACTCATAAGGATTAAGTAATTCAAATTCTTGAGTGTATCACTCAATGGCACTCATAAGCATGAAAAATCTGATCTGTAGCAGCAGGGGTATATTATTGCCGGGAGTAGTATAATCTGGTCTAGGCCACTTTAATCCTGGGTATAGTCTGGCAGGGGGTTAATCAGACTTGATACACCGAGACTCTGATGTCCTGTATATGCGATGACAACGCGATGAACTGCCCACACTGTATCCATCAAGATCCTGGATTAGGTGAGTATGTGATATTTTTTATTTAATATTTTCTTCTTTACTGCAGAACAGGGAACATAGATATCAGGATGGGGGACATATATACCAGGAAGGATGACAGATATACTAGAATTGGCCCAGGATGTTGAGAAATATATCAAGATTGGGGACATATTTACTAGGATGGGAAATGTACACCAGGATGGATGACAGATAAACCAGTATGAGGATAGATATACAAGGATGGAGGCCTTTGTACAATGTGGAGGCTACTGTGGGGACCATTAAACAGTGTGTCAGCTCCTGTGGTGGGTATGATACAGTGTGGGGTTCATTATAAAGTGTGTAGGACAGGGGTCTCAAACTCCAGCCTTCGAGGGCCGCACACAGTGAAGGTTTTCAGGATTTCCGTATAATTTAACAGTTGGTAATTTGATTACCAACTATCAAATACTATGGAAATCCTGAAAATCTGCACTGTGTGCGGCCCTCGAGGCCCAGAGTTTGAGACCCCTGGTGTAGACCATTGTTTTGGGGGAGCTGTGGGCCCATCTTACTGTGTATAGGGGAGATATAGCGGCTTTATACTGTGTATAAGGGAGGATAAGGGGCTTCATACTGGCAGGATGCTAAATGTTAAGTATGCTCTAAGTAAGCATCACTGTTATGGGGACACTAAGTATATTTTCACAGTTAAAGGTGCACGTGCAGAATTAGTAGTTCCTAGGAGCAAAATGTGGACACTTCTATAGGGCACTTTCACAGGGCAACAATATTTTTTAGGCACACATTTTACTATCTATAGGGCACAAAAAAGGCATTATTACCATGTTAGGGGCACAGTTAGAGCTGTCGTCAGCACCTGGCTCACCGGGTCAAGTGCTCTGGACAAATGAGGGGACCCACTAGCTGTCAATGAGCAGAAGCAGTGAGGGGAGCTGCACTCTCCTGGTCTGCACTGATATATATGATTAGAGATGAGCCACCACCCTAGTGTTCGAATTCGATTCAATTCGTCAAATTGGGGGTGTGTTCATCGAATGTTCGTCGAACACCGTAGAACACCGTTGAACACCATTGAAAACAATGGCAGGCAAACACAAGCACATACAAACACATAGAAAACACATAGAAAGCACCTTCTAAGGTGGCCAAAAGGTGACAAACTACTCAGAAGACACAATAAACACATGGAAAAGTGACAAGTACATATAAAAATGCAAAAAGAAAAGAGCTGCATGAGTAAAAGGAGGAGGAGACACAGAGATAGGCGTGCCATGCCCTTCTAAAATCATGTAAAACACAGCAAGTGAACTCCAACAAGAGTCTCCATTTTTTCTAAAAATTTGGGCACAGACACCACTTAAGTGGCATCAATTGCCCCACAGTTGCAAACATAAAATGGTGACTTTCATGAAGCTCATTCAAAACTCCACAACCCTTTAGTCTCCCCAGGATGACACAGGTGTAGAAAAGTCCTTGCGGATCCATAACTTGTTCATCTAGATGAACGTTTGTCTGTTCACATTGTCACTGGACAGACGCGTGCGCTTATCTGTCAGCATACCACCAGCAGCGCTGAAGACACATTCCGAGAGAACGCTGGCGGTGGGGCACGACAAGATTTCCAAGGCGTGAGTGGGAAGCTCAGGCCATTTTTCCAGATTGGAAGCCCAAAATGAGCAAGTCTCCAGTTCCCCATTCATGGCATCGATGTTAACTTGGAGATACTCCTGTGAGATTCACTCTGTGCACCACTGGTGTTTTATGGAAAAGCATATCTAAGATTCTGTAACAGCTTCTGCTGATACTCCTGTATACGTGCGTCCCTTTCTGTGGCAGGAATTATTTTGCCAAATTTTGTCTTGTACTGGGGATCTAAGAGTGTGGCAACCCAGTAGTCGGCATTACTTCGAATTCTGACAATCCGAGGGTCATGTTGCAGGTAGTGCAGCAAGAAGGCACTCATGTGTCTTGCGCGTCCAGGAGGACCAAGTCCTTGTTGTGTTGATGGCAGCGAGGTGAGAATCATGCTTCCTTCCTCTGCCCTCTCCCCCCAACCTCGCACAACAGAAATGTGATCAAGGTCTCCCTCATCTGATGAGTCTTCCATGCCCATCGCCAGTTCGTCCTCCACTTCTTCCTCGGCTCCTGCACCTTCCTCAACAGTTTGGCTGCTACCATGCCTGCCGCCTTGGTGCTGCCGACCGTCTGGACCTTGGAGATCTTATTGTTATCCCTTCCGCATATGTCTCCTCCAGTACTTTCTACCCCTCCTCTTGTCACACCTCCTGACTCCGAATACTGTTTAGAGTGTGCTCCAGCATGTAGATGACCGGAATAGTCATGCTGATCATGGCATCGTCAGCGCTAAACATCTTCGTCGCTGTTTCAAAACTGTGCAGAAGGCTGCAGAGGTCCTTGATCTGAGACCACTCCTGCAGCGTGATCTGCCCCACCTCTGGATCTCGTTGGCCCAGGCTATACATCAGAACGTATTCCACCAGGACTCGTCGGTGCTGCCACAGTCGCTGCAACATGTGCAGAGTCGAATTCCAAGCGTGTCGGCACATCGCATTTCAGACAGTGAAATGGCAAGCTGAAAGACTTCTGGAGCGATGCAAGTCGTTGAGCTGTAGGATGTGAACGGCGGAAGAGAGCACACAGCGACCGTGCCCTCTGCAGAAGCCCATCTAGTCCGGGATAGTGAGTTAAAAATTGCTGGACAACCAGGTTCAAGAAGTGAGCCATACAAGACATGTGTGTCACATTACCCCAGCGAAGGGCCGCACCCAGATTTGCAGCATTGTCGCACATGGCCTTCCCTGGTTGCAGGTTGAGTGGAGATAACCATTGATGAAACTCGGTCTCCAGAGCTGACCATAACTCCTCAGCTGTGTGACTCACATTTTCCAGACATTTCAAGGTAAAGACTGTCTGATGCTTTTGAGCCCTGCTGCCAGCATAGTAAGGAGGTGTGCAGGGTTCCTTGTGCACAGTTACAATGCGGGTGGCATTACCAGACAGGCTTTGGGCGGAGGTGGAGGACTGAGATGAGTTTGAGGAGGCAGAAGCAGTGGAGGAACTTCTGCATACAGAGGATTGACGCACAACTCGTGGGGATGGCAAGACTTGTACAGCAGACCCTTTTCCAGCTCTCACCATAGTTACCTAGTGCCCAGTAAGCGACATGTAACGCCCCTCTCCATGGGGCGTGGCTTGGGCATGGAGCTGTGAGCACACATCTCTCCTGAGCTCCAGCGTGCCTGAGGCCTCTGCAGCAATTATATAGCCACCATCAGCTCCACTCACCCACTGATCATGAAGGGCAAGGTCGGGCTCCGCTCCCAGGCCCCCAGGGAGCTCACAGCGGGTCCCGCAGGCACAGGAATCACCAGGTACATGTCGATGCCTGGAAGTGTGGAAAGGAGAGCAGCTCCTTCAGCCATGGTGGAGGGGGGAGGTGCCTCCTCCTCCATGCAGCAGCACACACACAGATGCTCATTGCCTGGGACCTCGGGATCACGGAGGAATGGGGCCACAGCAGAGAAGGCACAGGAGAGAGGACGAGTGACTGCTGCAGCAGGGACCGGCCGCTCACCACAGAAGCCGACAGGAGGGAGCCAGACACAGAGCAGGGAAGAGGTGAGAGCTGTACCCTGTCCCTCCACCCTTGGACAGAGCATATCACAGGCTGAGCTGGCTGAGGAACTGTCTCCCCCTATACTGCACCCTTATCAGGCTCAGGAAACTGAAGTGGGCCCCCCACTACTACCACCAGGGAGACATGAGAGAGGGGCTTCTTCCAGCTTAATGCCCCAGGACATTGTACCCACCATCACTACATCTCATGGCCTCCCCACAAAGGCTCCTGTTAGGTCCCTGGGCTCTGATGACTGTATAACTGCCTCTGAGCTGAGAGCGCAGCTGAGTGCCTTCCCTACAAAGGCTGACATGGAGTGCTATATACAGCGTCTGGAGGCAGTGTGCAGGAGTGAAGTGGGGTCCCTTAAGGAAGACGTGTCCCACCTTACCACCACTGTTTCTGCATTAGAAGCTAAAGTGGAGTCGCTTTCCTCACAATTGCAAATTCAGCAACAACTTCTGGACCTACACTCAGAGACTTTCAATGTGGTTCTAGATATGCTAGAGGACTCTGAGAACAGGAACCGGAGGAATAATATCAGGCTCCGTGGGATCCCTGAGTCCGTAGCCCCACGTGACCTTTCCTCAGCCCTCCATGGCATTTTCAATTCTCTCTTAGGGAGGTTACCCACTGAACACATTGAAATTGACAGAGCCCATCGCTCACTCGGCCCAAAGAACCCCGATACATCTAAGCCGAGGGACATCATTTGTAGGATTCACTACTTCCAAATTAAGGATGACATCATGCGTAAGGCGAGGGACCACGATGTTATTGACTTTAATGGGTCTGATGTCCTTCTCTTGTCTGACCTCTCACGCCTCACCCTGGCTAAACGGAGGGCTCTGCACCCCCTCCTGGAGGTGTTGCGGGAAAATAAGATCCCCTACAGCTGGGGTTATCCATTTCAATTACAAGTACGCAGTGACAAAGGATTGATAATTTTGAGATCCCGTCAGATCTCCAGAACTTCACCGCTGAACTGGGCCTACCCATGGTCACACTGGGAGACTGGCCTCGCCTTACTGCGTCTGACCTATGGGGCCCACACCGTACTGGAGGACCCCCGCCGGGTCGCTGGGAAACAGGAAACGGGGCTCCCGCCGTAGACGTGCCTCCGTTACTCATTCTGATGACACTTGATCACCTAATTCAGACCTTATGATCACTACCACCCCTTTTCTCTTTTTGCTTTCTTACCGCCTACATTGTCCCTCCATGTTGCCGGGCTCCCACGGGGGGCTTGGTCGTGACTTTGCTTTAGTCTGTTTATTATGGATGGACTGGAGCCGCATGTCTTGTAGCGGTGCCCCTCTCCATGCTTACTGGTCCAAGTGTCTATGGTGAAATGCACCCTGTCACACACAGAGTTTCTCAAGTAAGTGGTGATGTTGTGTATGACATGCTGGTGTAGCGCAGGTACACCTTTCTTGGAGAAGTAGTGGCGGCTGGGCATCTCATACTGGGGCACTGCAACGGACATAAGGTCTCAAAAATCCTCTGTGTCCACCAGTCGGAAAGGCAGAATTTCTGTAGCCAACAGCTTGCAGATGGTGAAATTCAACCTCTTAGCTTCATCATGTCTAGGAGGAAATGGTCTTTACTTGCCCACATCTGAGGGACCGAGGACTGGCTGCTGTGCTGAGACGGGGTTGAGTAGGCTGTCCCCGGCAAACTGCTGGTCTGTGAGGAAGGTGGAGGCAGAGATATTATGTTGCCTTCATCCAAAGGTGGTGCTCTCGATATCTGACAACGCTCAACACCAGCAGGTGTTTCCACTTCCAAAAGAACTGACGACCTGCCAATCACGCTGGCTGTTGTCGGTAAAGAGGTGGAAGGTCTACGGCCAAAAACATATGTGACTGCTGTCCCCACAGTCACAGAGGATGAGGAGGCCGCGGGCAGAAGGTGCTTGGCCCACCCCACTAGGCCGCATTGTTCCACAGTGAGCTACCCACTGCGACCTTTGCTTCATATCCATGTGACGGTTCATGCATGAAGTACTCAAACTATTGAGTTTTTGGCCTCTACTTAGAGATTGGTGACAAATCTTACAGATGACATCAGTGAGTGATCCTTTGCCATGTCAAAAAAGGTTCAGGCTAGACAAGGCTTAGAGCCCATGCATACTGCAAAGCCTCCACGACTTCTGCTCAGAAGCAGAGTTGTGGCTGAGGATGCAGTGCTTTCAGTACTCCGTCTCTGTTCAGGAAGGCGCACCCTAACCTCGTTGTCAGTATCATCCTCCTCCACCTTTTCTGCTGACCTCATCGACTGGCTGACTGTGGGTTGACAGTAAGTAGGATCTCCAACCTCATCATCACTCTGTGTTGTTCTCACACCCCTTGTCCTCACAACCTCTTCCTGCCCTGACCGAAAAGTCAAGTTGTCGTTCCAATCAGGTATCTGAGTCTCATCAGCATCTTCCTCATTGTCTCCACCAAGAGGAGTTACAGTTTGGGAATGAGGGTCTACATTATGCTCAGAACCTTCTTCATCTGGGCCTGGATCCGACTCACAAAGCTTCTGGGCTTCAGTGCAGATCATTTCCTCTTCTGGACGCACTGCAGCTTTGGAGCAGACCTCTGATTCACAGGCTATAGTGTGACTGACCAGCTCTGCAGACTCAACCATCTGTGTCACCCCATACTCAGTAGGGCGGCTGGAGACTTGGGAGCTGGGAGGAAGCAAGTGCGATTAGGGTGACACCTCAGAGGACTGGAGTATTTGGGATGTTGAAGTTGAGGAGAAGGAGAGGCCACTTGATGGAGTGCTTGAGATCCATTCAAGCACCTGCTCTTTTTGTGCCTCATCTACAATTGGTAGCGATGGTCGTGTCTGTACGAAAGGGATCATATCAGATTGTCCACAGAAATAAGTAGACATCTTACTTCGGCTGAAAGATGGTCTTTCTTCAGCAGATGTTACTGTTGCTTTACCACCTACCCCACGGACACAAACTTTTTTTCCCTTTTCACCACGCCTATTCCCCTTTCCACCAGCAGCAGGCCTTTTGCCACTCATTTTGTATGTGAACAAATTGGCAACTCTGCAGTTGTTGGCAAAAAAAATTCGGATGGAAATCGAGCAGAGCTGACTAGCCAAACAGTGCTACTGGGCCCAAATTATTACCTGGACTAGATCCAGTTAAAAATTAGTATGAAATAGACAGGCGGTGTAGCTTGGTTCACAAGTGGGCTACACCACTGACCTAACAGACACTGCTACTAGGCCCAAACTATTACCTGGGCTAGATGCAGTTTAAAATTAGTATGAAATAGTCAGGCAGTGTAGCTTGGTTCACAAGTGAGCAACACCATTGACCTAACAAACGCTGCTACTAGACCCAAACTATTACCTGGGCTAGATGGAGTTAAAAATTAGTAGGGTAGAGACAGGCGGTGTAGCTTGGTTCACAAGTGGGCTACACTACTGACCTAACAGACACTGCTACTAGACCCAAACTATTACCTGGGCTAGATGCAGTTAAATATTAATATGAAATAGACAGGCGGTGTAGCTTGGTTCACAAGTGGGCTACTGTTATGAACCGATGACTCACGAGTCACATTCAGATTCCGTAGAAGTCGTTGGTAACTGTACTGACTGCAATCCCTGACTACACACCGCAACTAGAAGTAGCCATGGGATGTAACTAACCAGACCTTGACACCTCTGCACAGCCGGAGAACTAACTGCTCCTAAAGATGGATGTAGGAAAAGCTATCTTGCCTCAGAGCAGAACCCCAAAAGAATAGCAAGCCTCCCACGGATATTAACTGGGAAACAAGAGAAGGAAAAACAGTAGGAGGTTTAGCAAAAGAGGCCACACTAGCTATATAGGAAAGACAGGATAGAATATTATTGCTGTCAGTATAAAAAACTATCAAAAACCACCAACAGCAGATATTACAAAAATTACCCTGAGTCACTAAGACTCGGCGAACTCTATATCTGCAGACTTCTATGAATCAAATGCCAGCAGAACTGAAAATAACAGATAATAGTGAATGGTAAAATTCCTAGGAAGAAAACTTCCTATCTGAGAGCAGATAAACAAATATGCAGACTAGATAGCAAACCCACATCTCAAAATAAAACAAAACATAAGCAGATCCTTAAGCACACTAAAGTGTGCCACAAAATATCAAAAAAACATTGACTTATCTTGCAAAGATCTCCACAGAGCAGAAGAAATCAGAGAGATGTGAACTCCTCCACGAACAAAAGACAACTGGCAAGGATTGATCCTCTTCCAACCATTATATGCTCCAAGAACCAGATTGCCAATCACCATCACCTGTGAAGCCCACACAGTCAGTTGCATCACCAGCAACAACCACTAGAGGGAGCTCCAATGAATTCACAGCAGGCTACACCACTGACCTAACAGACACTGCTACTAGGCCCAAACTATTACCTGGGCTCGATGCAGTTAAAAATTAGTGTGAAAAGACAGGCAGTGTAGCTTGGTTCACAAGTGGGATACACCACTGACCTAACAGACACTACTACTAGGCCAAAACTATTACCTGGGCTAGATGCAGGTAAAAATTAGTATGAAATAGACAGGCGGTGTAGCTTGGTTGACAAGTGGGCTGCACCACAGACTTACCAGACACTGCTACTAGCCCAAAAGGATTGTCTAAGCTAGCAGCAGTACAAAATTGATTACTGAATAGACAGGTGGTGCAGCTTACTTTACAGCTGGGCTACCCCGCTGACTTCCAGACACTGCTACAAAACCAAAAGTATTGCCTGGGCTAGCTGCAGAACAAAATTGGCTACTGGATAGACAGATGGTGTAGCTTACTTTACAGCTGGGCTACCCTGGTGACTTCCAGACACTGCTACTAGCCCAAATGTATTGCCTGGGCTAGCTGGAAGAAAAAATTGGCTACTGGATAGACAGGTGGTGTAGCTTACTTTACAGCTGGGCTACACCGCTGACTACCAGACACTGCTACTAGCCCAAAAGTATTGCCTGGGCTAGCTGCAGTAAAAAATTGGCTACTGCAGACAGGTGGTGTAGCTTTCTCCACAGCAGTGCTACACTTACCTGTCCAAAAGGATTCTCTGAGCTAGATTTGGCCAGATACTGTGAAAAACACTTGCACAGCACTAGCACACACCTGCCTGGCAAAAACAGCTAGGAACTGCTCTAATCTAGCCCTCAAAAGGGCTGATATTCCAACTAGTCCCTACTCCCTAAACCTATGTCTCTATCTAACTTGATATTCACTCACTATCTGTCTAAGGGCCACGTCACACACACAAATAATTGTGCAGATATTGTTCGCAGATCTCTGGTTGCAGTGAAATCACGGACACATTGTTCCATTTTGTGGCCATATACAAATGAACAATTTGTCCATGATTTCACTGCGACCAGAGATCTGCGAACAATATCTGTACAGATATCTGTGTGCGTGACGTGGCCCTTAGTACACAGCCAATGATACATGCCCTTGCTTGTGTGCAAAAAATGCACTTTGCTGTGTGTGTGATTGGCTGACAGCCTGGACTGCTCCACTGTAGGAGAAAAAAAATGGAGATCAGCATTATTTCAGCAGCACTGACCTAAACCCCGCCTCCCCCTGCACACTATACACTGAAGCTGGATCTTAACATTCAATAACATTATTACTGGGAAAAGCCAGTTACGCTTTTGGTGAACCAACCGTTATCGAACATAACCTCAAACTACCGAATTTGATGCTAATTGTTTGCATTCGCCGAATGACTCAAATATCACCCAAATCAGGTTGAATTTAAGATTGGCGAACATTTTGAATCGAACACTGTTCATCTCTATATATGATCATTACACAGCATAATAGAAAGCTTACTGAGAGCTACACATAGGTTGAAGGAGAACTGTAATGTCTACACGATATGAGGCACTCACAAGGGTAAACTTTAACTGTACTTTATTCTTGTCTTCCATCTTTCTCCATCATATATCAGAACAGTCTTTTCAGCAGCATGCTTCAAAGTGAAACTAAAACTTAACTTCTCACCTCCTTCTCCTCCTTACCCATGATGAACCAGACCTAGTTTTCTTAAAGAGGCAGATCTAATTATTGTACATTACAAAGCCATGCAGCTGAAGGACCTTCAAGTCAAGTGTTCTACAGCCTCTGTGTAGCTCCAAGTGGCTTTTCTATTACTGTGTACTGATCAGGAATGGCAAGATGTGTCAAAGTATAGTGTGTGTGTGCAGGGCCGTCATCAGGGGCTGCCCGGTCCGATTCCAGTTGGGGGCCTGGTAAGCCATGGCAAGCAGGGGGGGGTGCCATGGATGTGCAGGGGCAGGTCATGGACATTCAGGGGTGGGGTAATTTCCTTAAGCAGGGCCTCCCTCAGGCCAATCAGGATCAACAGGTGCAGATCCCGGGCCCTCCCACCAACTTCATCATGTCCCTGATCCCTCCCTGAGCTGATCATGTGACCCCTGACTCCTCCCTTCCATGTGACATCAACACAGGTCCTGTGGTAGTGAGTATGATGTATGTTTGTATGTGTGTCTAGTGTCTGTGTGTCTGTCTCTGTGTCTTTTGGACCATCTGTGTCTGTCTGTACACAGCACTATGCTGTAGATACAGGTCCACATTACATGCTGTATTAGTGTGTCTATATACTTTGTGTACACAGTGTAGACCTTTATGTTCAGTATATGGCCCACATCAGTCTCCATTGTGCATACAGCTACCAGCAGTCTAGATTGTGTATACAGCTAGCAGCAGTCTCCATTGTGTATACAGCTACAAGCAGTCTAGCTTGTGTATACAGCTAGCAACAGTCTCCATTGTGCATGCAGCTACCAGCAGTCTAGATTGTGTATATAGCTAGCAGCAATCTCCATTGTGTGTACTGCTATCAACAGTCACTATTGTGTATATAGCTAGCAAATCACTATTGTGCATACAGTTAGCAAAAATTGCTATTGTGTATGCAGCTAGCAGCAGTCTTTAGTGTGTAAACAGCCAGCATCAGCAGTCTTTAGTGTGTACAGCCTGCAGCAGTCTCTATTGTGTATACAGCCAGCAGCAGTCTCAATTGTGTATACAGCCAGCAGCAGTCTCAATTGTGTATTCAGCCAGCAGCAGTCTCCATTGTGTATATAGCTAACAGCAGCCTTTATTGCGTATACAGCCAGCATCAGTTCCTATTTTGTATACAACTAACAGCAGTCTCTACTGTGTATACAACTAACAGCAGTCACTATTGTGTATACAGCCAGCAACAGTCTCTATTGTGTATGCAGGTAACAGCAGTCTCCAATGTGTATACAGCCAGCAACAGTCTCTATTGTGTATACAATAGAGTTGCTGTAATTTGGAGAAGCTGCATCGGCCATCTAATCTGGGCTCACAGCTCTTTCTTGCATCTTTTTAGGATCACCTGGTCTCCTGACAATCATCTAGGATCAGGAAATTGAAGAACACATCTGTTTACAGTCAATTATATAAGGCTTATAAATTACTGGTCAAGACTTCATGCCATATCTAAAGTATCTGTGTGAAATAAATCACAAGCTCTGATGAATATTGATTTTAATTCTCTTATTTGGAGATAGCAATGCAGTGTTTAACCCTTTCCTGACTGAATACTCATCTCACTGATGCTGATACTGCAGCAGATATCTATTAACCAGCAGCTCTAATGGTGCTTGTGTCCTCTACAACCTCACTAGGTGAGGGCAGTGGCGTAGCAACTGTTTGTGGTGCCGGGGCGGTCGAAAAATTTGCCGCGGCTGCCGCCCCTTTGGTCATTGATATTCCGGGGGTCAGGAGGGTACCGCTGGTGGGTTAGGAGCCACTTAAGTGTACCTGTTAATCAGGGTCAAATTCAATTGAGATCATCTGCTGTAGGACGCACGCTTGCGGCCTCCGGGATCCGGAACGGCTGCTGGCGCTTAGTTATGATGTCAGAGATAGTTATCTGCCGCAACACTACTATTTTCATGAAAAATGTAAATCAATAAGTGGCACTAGAGAAAAGAGGATCATGAGTATAATGCAAATGTATAATGCAGAAACTGCCCTGTGCTAGATATGAAAACGGAGATCTTAGTCTCGTTAGTAGCCACTAAGGATTAAGCCTGGCATCCACTTCAAGGAGCCTCCACTGCCAGGTCCTGACACTATGACCTAATGGAATGGTGAGTGGTGAATGGATTTATATGTCCATGGATGCGATTAAAAACAATGATCAGGTGTGTGTTAGGATCTCACAATGGTGTCCCTGTGTGTCTACCAGACTAAAGAAATGAGAAATAGAGAAAAATTATATATAATGGGAGCTCAGTCAAAAATAGACAATATGTAAATAAGTGTAAGACTGGCATCACCAAAAAAAAAATGATGCCAGTCTTACACTTATTTACATATTGTTTATTTTTGACTGAGCTCCCATTATATTTAATTTTTCCCTATTTCTCATTTCTTTAGTCTGGTAGACACACAGAGACACCATTGTGAGATCCTAACACACACCTGATCATTGTTTTTAATCGCATCCATGGACATATAAATCCATTCACCACTCACCATTCCATTAGGGCATAGTGTCAGGACCTGGCAGTGGAGGCTCCTTGAAGTGGATGCCAGGCTTATTCCTTAGAGGCTACTAACGAGACTAAGATCTCCGTTTTCATATCTAGCACAGGGCAGTTTCTGCATTATACAGTTAGGGCCAGAAATATTTGGACAGTGACACAAGTTTTGTTATTTTAGCTGTTTACAAAAACATGTTCAGAAATACAATTATATATATAATATGGGCTGAAAGTGCACACTCCCAGCTGCAATATGAGAGTTTCCACATCGAAATCGGAGAAAGGGTTTAGGAATTATAGCTCTGTAATGCATAGCCTCCTCTTTTTCAAGGGACCAAAAGTAATTGGACAATGGACTCTAAGGGCTGCAATTAACTCTGAAGGCGTCTCCCTCGTTAACCTGTAATCAATGAAGTAGTTAAAAGGTCAGGGGTGGATTCCAGGTGTGTGGTTTTGCATTTGGAAGCTGTTGCTGTGACCAGACAACATGCGGTCAAAGGAACTCTCAATTGAGGTGAAGCAGAACATCCTGAGGCTGAAAAAAAAGAAAATATCCATCAGAGAGATAGCAGACATGCTTGGAGTAGCAAAATCAACAGTTGGGTACATTCTGAGAAAAAAGGAATTGACTGGTGAGCTTGGGAACTCTAAAAGGCCTGGGCGTCCACGGATGACAACAGTGGTGGATGATCGCCGCATACTTTATTTGGTGAAGAAGAACCCGTTCACAACATCAACTGAAGTTCAGAACACTCTCAGTGAAGTAGGTGTATCTGTCTCTAAGTCAACAGTAAAGAGAAGACTCCATGACAGTAAATACAAAGGGTTCACATCTAGATGCAAACCATTCATCAATTCCAAAAATAGACAGGCCAGAGTTAAATTTGCTGAAAAGCACCTCAAGAAGCCAGCTCAGTTCTGGAAAAGTATTCTATGGACAGATGAGACAAAGATCAACCTGTACCAGAATGATGGGAAGAAAAAAGTTTGGAGAAGAAAGGGAACGGCACATGATCCAAGGCACACCACATCCTCTGTAAAACATGGTGGAGGCAACGTGATGGCATGGGCATGCATGGCTTTCAATGGCACTGGGTCACTTGTGTTTATTGATGACATAACAGCAGACAAGAGTAGCTGGATGAATTCTGAAGTGTACCGGGATATACTTTCAGCCCAGATTCAGCCAAATGCTGCAAACTTGATTGGACGGCGCTTCATAGTACAGATGGACAATGACCCCAAGCATACAGCCAAAGCTACCCAGGAGTTCATGAGTGCAAAAAAGTGGAACATTCTGCAATGGCCAAGTCAATCACCAGATCTTAACCCAATTGAGCATGCATTTCACTTGCTCAAATCCAGACTTAAGACGGAAAGACCCACAAACAAGCAAGACCTGAAGGCTGCGGCTGTAAAGGCCTGGCAAAGCATTAAGAAGGAGGAAACCCAGCGTTTGGTGATGTCCATGGGCTCCAGACTTAAGGCAGTGATTGCCTCCAAAGGATTCGCAACAAAATATTGAAAATAAAAATATTTTGTTTGGGTTATGTTTATTTGTCCAATTACTTTTGACCTCCTAAAATGTGGAGTGTTTGTAAAGAAATGTGTACAATTCCTACATTTTCGATCAGATATTTTTGTTCAACCCTTCAAATTAAACGTTACAATCTGCACTTGAATTCTGTTGTAGAGGTTTCATTTCAAATCCAATGTGGTGGCATGCAGAGCCCAACTTGCGAAAATTGTGTCACTGTCCAAATATTTCTGGCCCTAACTGTACATTTGCATTATACTCATGATCCTCTTTTCTCTAGTGCCACTTATTGATTTACATTTTTCATGAAAATAGTAGTGTCGCGGCAGATAACTATCTCTGTAAGTATATTATTTTCTGCCAGCACCTACGTTTTTGGTGATGCCAGTCTTACACTTATTTACATAGTTATGATGTCATGCCATAATGCCGTAAAGTGCGGGCAGCGACATCACCACAGGTCTCACAACCGATCACCACGGTGTCCCTATTATAGTCATCATATTGTTATCTGGGACAACAATGTTAACAATTCCCAATAAAACACGCTGGAATATCTAATATATAAAGCTGAATGTGTGTATGTATGTGTGTGTGTGTGTATGTGTGTGTGTGTGTATATCCGGGATTGGCATCTGCACCGTCGCAACTACAGCCACAAAATTTTGCACAGTCACACATCTGGACCCCGAGAGCGTCATAGGCTATGTTGTGAGGCGAAATTTTAACCCTGCGCGTTCCAGTTCACCAAACAATTTTGCCCCTATCTACATAATGGGGAAAAAGGGAAAGGAAACGTGTGGGAGGAAAATCGACAGCTGCCAGCTACAGCTACAAAAATTTGCACAGTCACACGTCTGGACCCCGGGTGCGTCATAGGCTGTGTTGTGAGGCGAAATTTTAACCCTGCGCGTTCCAGTTCACCAAACAATTTTGCCCCATCTACATAATGGGGAAAAAAGTGAATGGAAAAGTGTTGGAGGAAAATCGACAGCTGTCAGCTGTAGAGACAAATTTTTCCACAGTCACACATCTGGACTCTGGGAGCGTCATAGGCTATGTTGTGAGGTGAAATTTTAACTCCGCGCATTCCAATTCACCAAACAATTTTGCCCCGATCTACATAATGGGGAAAAAGTGACAGTTACCAGTTGACAGTTGTGAATGAGAGGGGCTTAATGATAGCACCAAAGACTAACAGCACATACCAGCATATAGTCACTAAGGTGGGGCCCCAACATGAGATATTCACCACACACGGGGACATGTATACACACCACACGCACACAAAAAGCAACAGCAAGTGTATAGTCGCTAAAGTGCAGCCCCAACTTTGGATACTCACCACGCACCCGAACAAACACACACACATCACAAAGAGACACACACAACACAGAGACACACACACACCCCCAAGGGGACACACAAACACTCTATAGCGACACATGCACTCACTCCACAGGGACACACACACCACAAAGAGACACACATAACACAGACACACACCACACAGACCCCCCCCACAGGGACACACACACATAGCCACCCTATAGGGACACATGCACTCACCCCACAGGGACACACACACACCACAAAGAGACACACACAACACAGATACACACACACACACACTACACAGACCCCCCCACAGGGACACACACACATACACACCCTATAGGGACACATGCACTCACCCCACAGGGACAACACACACACACAGAGACATGCACAACAGAGACACACACCATACAGACCCCCCCCCCCACACAGGGACACACACATACACACACTATAGGGGCACATGCACTCACCCCACAGGGACACACACACACACCACAAAGAGACACACACAACAGAGACACACACCACACAGACCCCCCCCACAGGGACACGCACATACACACCCCAGGGACACACACACCCACAGACAGACACAGATGTGCACAAATCCCCTCACACAACTCGCCTCATACGTGTGCTATCTTTATTTTCCAAACATAAACATCTGATTAAAAACGGCCAATGTGCAACACATGTGCCATATAGGGAATTAAGGCAGATGTCAGTCACATGAGCTGTCTATTATGTGTATGTGTGAGGTAACATATACTGCCCGGCCAGAGGGAGGGTTTACTGTTGGCTGGAGATTTATTAGGCTGCCTATAGCAACCAATCACAGCTCAGATTCTATTTTCCTACAGGTCATTGATATGATATATTCAAATTCTATTTTGTTATAGCTAACAGCAGTTATTTATTAACCCGGCGTAGCCGGGTACTACAGCTAGTCTAATATATAAAGCTGAATGTGTGTATGTATGTATGTGTGTGTATATCCGGGATTGGCATCTACACCGTCGCAACTACAGCCACAAAATTTTGCACAGTCACACATCTGGACCCCAAGAGCGTCATAGGCTATGTTGTGAGGCGAAATTTTAACCCTGCGCGTTCCAGTTCACCAAACAGTTTTGCCCCTATCTACATAATGGGGAAAAAGTGAATGGAAAAGTGTTGGAGGAAAATCGACAGCTGTCAGCTATAGCCACAAAATTTTGCACAGTCACACGTCTGGACCCCGAGAGCGTCATAGGCTATGTTGTGAGGCAAAATTTTAACCCCGCGCGTTCCAAATCACCAAACAATTTTGCCCCTATCTACATAATGGGGAAAAAGTGACAGTTACCAATTGACAGTTGTGAATGCGAGGGGCTTAATGACAGCGCCAAAGACTAACAGCATATACCAGCATATAGTCACTAATGTGGGGCCCCAATGTGGGATATTCACCACGCATGGGGAAATGTATACACACCACACGCACACAAAGAGTAACAGCAAGTGCATAGTCGCTAAGGTGCAGCCCCAACATTGGGTACTCACCACGCACCCGAACAAACACACATACACCACAAAGAGACACACACAACACAGAGACACACACACCCACGGGGACACACACACACCCTATAGCGACACATGCACTCACCCCACACACACACACCATAAAGAGACACACACAACACAGACACACACACCACACAGACCCCCCCCACAGGGACACACACACATAGCCACCCTATAGGGACACATGCACTCACACCACAGGGACACACACCACAAAAAGACACACACACCACACAGACCCCCCCACAGGGACACACACACATACACACCCTATAGGGACACATGCACTCACCCGACAGGGACCCACACACCACAAAGATACACACACAAAACAGATACACACACACCACACAGACCCCCCACACAGGGACCCACACACATACATACCCTATAGGGAACATGCACTCACCCCACAGGGACACACACACACCACAAAGAGACACACACAACAGAGACACACACCAAACAGACCCCCCCACAAGGACACACACACACCCTATAGGGACACATGCACTCACCCCACAGGGACATACACATACACACACCCCAGGGACACACACACCACACAGACAGACATAGATGTGCACAAATCACCTCACACAACTAGCCTCATACATGTGCTATCTTTAATTTCCAAACATAAACATCTGATTAAAAACAGCCAATGTGCAACACATGTGCCATATAGGGAATTAAGGCAGATGTCAGTCACATGAGCTGTCTATTATGTGTATGTGTGAGGTAACATATACTGCCCGGCCAGGGGGAGGGTTTACTGTTGGCTGAAGATTTATTAGGCTGCCTATAGCAATCAATCACAGCTCAGCTTCTATTTTCTTACAGGTCATTAATATGACATATTCAAATTCTATTTTGTTATAGCTAACATCAGTTATTTATTAACCCGGGCGCAACTACAGCCACAAAATTTTGCACAGTCACACATCTGGACCCCGAGAGCATCATAGGCTATGTTGTGAGGTGAAATTTTAACCCTGCGCGTTCCAGTTCACCAAACAATTTTGCCCCTATCTACATAATGGGGAAAAAGTGAAAGGAAAGTCCAGGAAAATCGACAGCTGCCAGCTACAGCCACAAAATTTTGCACAGTCACACATCTGGACCCCGAGAGCGTCATAGGCTATGTTGTGAGGCAAAATTTTAACCCCGCGCGTTCCAAATCACCAAACAATTTTGCCCCTATCTACATAATGGGGAAAAAGTGACAGTTACCAATTGACAGTTGTGAATGCGAGGGGCTTAATGACAGCGCCAAAGACTAACAGCATATACCAGCATATAGTCACTAATGTGGGGCCCCAATGTGGGATATTCACCACGCATGGGGAAATGTATACACACCACACGCACACAAAGAGTAACAGCAAGTGTATAGTCGCTAAGATGCAGCCCCAACATTGCATACTCACCACGCACCCAAACACACACACATCACAAAGAGACACACACAACACAGAGACACACACCCCACAGGGACACACACACCACAAAGAGACACACACATCACAGAGACTCACACACCACACAGACCTCCCCCCATAGGGACACACACACATACACACCCTATTGGGATACATGCACTCACCCCTCAGGGAATAGAGTTTGGGCAGTTTGGGAATAGATGGGGATGGTACTGGAAATGTGAGAAGTAAAATATGTCTTAGGCGGCCGTCACACGCTACGATATCGCTAGCGATATTGTAAGCGATCACGTGCACGCGCGGTCGCTTACAATATCGCTCACATCGCTGGTGAGATGTCACACAGACAGACTCACCAGCGATGTGGACCAGTGAGAACGCTGGTAACTATGGTACACATCGGGTTACTAGGCGCCGCGCATCGCTTAGTAACCCGACGTGTACCATAGTTACCATCTCTCAGCATAGGCTCTGCCGCTGGGAGATCGTTCATCGTGGTGTTATACACCACGATGAAGCTGATTGTAAAATCGTTCATCGCAAGATGTGAGGTCCGGAGCTCAGATCTCGATCTTGCGATTTGAACACTTCTCGTTCGTCGTATCTTGCCGTCACACGCAGAGACATCGTTCACACGATGTTTAATCAGGTGCGTTCAAGCGATATCTTTCAAGATATCGTAGCGTGTGATGGCCGCCTTAGTTGTAGTCTCTGCAGACGAGTCATGGCGAGAAAACGTTGTTGGGTTGGTCTGGGCCAAATGGAAAAGATGGGAAATGTGAACAACTCCATAAGACAGAACATCACCTGTTAGTCACTATAATAACTATACTGTAATCTTTAGTATGTTCTGCAGATTCGATATCTACCATTATACCGTGATCATATGCTTGTAATATTGGTGTTAGCCTATGTAGGGGCCAAAAAAGGTCTTCCCCTACCCCCTCCGAGCTGAAACTCTATCTGCAGCTCTGCTGACATGTAAAAGTCAAGTCTAGCAATGAGGGCCCCTTTACACACGGCTACATTTGTAGCTTGTCACCAGGTAACTTACTGGTTGCAGTGAAATCATGGATACATGATTCCATTTGTACACAGCAACAAGATAGAACCATGTATCCATGATTTCACTGCAACCAGTAAGTTACCTGGTGACAAGCTACAAATGTAGCCGCGTGTAAAGGTACCCTTACTGATGGATTGTTACAGAGATGCAAGGGGTGTGCTATGATAGGATATCATAATGCAAGAGGGGGGGTCATATAATGTTTCTGTATGAGGGCCCTGTGATTCCTATATTTACCCTTGCTTATGATATTTCCCTTCCGTTCAAAACCTACTGCTACAGACCCCATAGATTTGTAGAAATAATTTCAAAGTTTTTCAACTTTTTTTTGTCATTGTATTATTATCAGTACAAGTGAGAAAAAAATGACTCTTTCGTATACTTAGAAAAGAGGATTTGTGTGATGGAAAGAATTTTTGCAGGAAAGTTCTTTATATTTGAGCAACTGTTATTGACAAGTGTTTTTCAACACAAGATTAAAGAGAAATCAAATAGACAGTAAACCATGAGACTGTGAATTAAACCCGTGTCTATACCAGCAGGGGGCAACAGACTCAAACAGAGTATGTCCTAGATTTACCAAGGCTCCTCTGAAGATAAAAGCTTGGTTCCACTTTAATTAAGAGAAGCCTAGCAGATCTGAACATCTTTTCAGTCTGCACATCTCTATAGCACCAAACTTTAAAATAGGACCTGTAAGTGATCTGATTATTTCTTCATTATCTGAAAAACAAAAAAAAAAGTCTAAGTCTGAATAAGCCAGAACAGAAAACTTTTTTAATAGTAAACCTAAAACAGATGGTCCGTGCATTACGTAAGGAAAACTTCAAGAGGTTGTTTGAACAAGGTTTGTGCAGGTCTGCGGGAACGGTTCCAAAATCAGCTTTTAAGCATCCAAGAGAAAGTATGCTCCAAGGAGGAAAAACACAATTTACAGCACATATGTTATGCAGTGGTCAGTGTTATTAGGACAGACGGTAAATGTGTTCAATGATTTATCAAACAACCACATGAGGGACCGAAACAAGTGCATTTTAACAATCTCAATGCTTACACCTTGTTTATATATCTAATTTCCTCCTGGGGTTGCAAAAGAAAATGTAGTAAGATGGACAGACAAGATAGGGCATGGAATAAATATTCTTCTAAGTTTTATTGAAGGAAGCGCTGCCTCAATTTTTGGATCTTGGGGTCAGATTGCAAGTTGAATCCAAGATAGATAGATAGATAGATAGATAGATAGATAGATAGATAAAAAACAGAAAAAAAACTGCACAGCCACTCACAGACTAATGTGAACTGGTGCCAGCAGGGACGCTGGATCAAATAACTAGAAAAAAGTACTCTGCAGCACTCAGCTACTACCAATGATGTACATATGCTAACGAGCTGTATATATATGAGAAAAAAGTTTAAAAACTTAAGTTTTTTTCAAAAAACTCAAAATCTTATCTTTTTATTTCTGAAGTTCTTGGTACACACATTGGCCAATGTCTGCTTGCTCATCGACTGCGACAAAGTGACTTCAGGTCCGATGAGTCCTACGCTGATATCCCTATCCTCCTTGTCCACCCCCCCACTTCTCAGTGGGCAGACTCCATCTCGACCCTAGATCACCTGTAGTCAATGAGGGTGCAAATTGCAGCATGGAGCCAGCAACTCCATAAGATACAAAACAGAAAAAAAACTGCACAGCACTCACAGACTAATGTGAACCGGTGCCAGCAGGGACGCTGGATCAAATAACTAGAAAAAAGTACTCTGCAGCACTCAGCTACTACCAATGATGTACATATGCTAACAAGCTATATATATATATATATATAATATGAAAAAGATCCTTGCAGCACACAGCTACTACCAATGATGTACATAAGCTACTAGCTATATATATTTGAGGAAAAAGTTTAAAAACTTACGTTTTTTTCAAAAAACTCAAAAATCTCCAATTTTTTATTAAATTCTGAAGTTCTTGGTACATACATTGGCCAATGTCTGTTTGCTCATCAACTGCGACAAAGTGACTTCAGGGTCTGATGAGTCCTATGCTGATATCCCTATCCTCCTTGTCCGCTTCCCCACTACTAAGTGGGCAGACACCATCTAGACCTCCATCACCTGTAGGTAATGAGGGTGCACATTGCAGCATGGATCCTGCAACTCCATATGATAAATAACAAGAAAAGAATTGCACAGCACTCAAAGACAAATGTGAACTGGTGCTAGCAAAGCTGCAGGGTTATATAATATGAAAAAGATCCTTGCAGCACACAGCTACTACCAATGATGTACATAAGCTACTAGCTATATATATTTGAGGAAAAAGTTTAAAAACTTACGTTTTTTTCAAAAAACTCAAAAATCTCCAATTTTTTTATTAAATTCTGAAGTTCTTGGTACATACATTGGCCAATGTCTGTTTGCTCATCAACTGCGACAAAGTGACTTCAGGGTCTGATGAGTCCTACGCTGATATCCCTATCCTCCTTGTCCGCTTCCCCACTACTAAGTGGGCAGACACCATCTAGACCCTCCATCACCTGTAGGTAATGAGGGTGCACATTGCAGCATGGATCCTGCAACTCCATATGATAAATAACAAGAAAAGAACTGCACAGCACTCAAAGACAAATGTGAACTGGTGCTAGCAAAGCTGCAGGGTTATATAATATGAAAAAGATCCTTGCAGCACACAGCTACTACCAATGATGTACATAAGCTACTAGCTATATATATTTGAGGAAAAAGTTTAAAAACTTATGTTTTTTTCAAAAAACTCAAAAATCTCCAATTTTTTATTAAATTCTGAAGTTCTTGGTACATACATTGGCCAATGTCTGTTTGCTCATAAACTGCGACAAAGTGACTTCAGGGTCTGATGAGTCCTACGCTGATATCCCTATCCTCCTTGTCCGCTTCCCCACTACTGAGTGGGCAGACACCATCTAGACCCTCCATCATGTCTGCCCACTTAGTAGTGGGGAAGCGGACAAGGAGGATAGGGATATCAGCGTAGGACTCATCAGACCCTGAAGTCACTTTGTCGCAGTTGATGAGCAAACAGACATTGGCCAATGTATGTACCAAGAATAGGGATGGGCGAATCTACTCGCTAGGACTCGTTACTCGGCGAGTAGTAAGGGACTCGCAGGACTCGGTACTCTGCGAGTTTCCCAGTGATTACTCGCACGAGTCCAATGCAAATCAATATCAATCCTAGTTTTGTCAGAAACGCTGACAAAACTAGGATTGCCATTGTTTGCATTAGACTCGCGAGTAATCACTGGCTACTGTGCCAGTGATAGCAGGGAAACTCGCAGATAACTGCTGTTTCTTTGCGAGCCGAGTCCAGCTGTCTTCTCTGTGCAGCTCCAGGGTCCTAGAGCCCGCCTGCTCACAGACATTATGTAGCAGTGCTGAGATTGTTCTCAGTCTGCTCATTCCCTGTGTACAGACATGAATGTCTGTGCACAGAGATGATGTAGCAGTGCTGAGATTGTTCTCAGTCTGCTCATTCCCTGTGTACAGACATGAATGTCTGTGCACAGAGATGATGTAGCAGTGCTGAGATTGTTCTCAGTCTGCTCATTCCCTGTGTACAGACATGAATGTCTGTGCACAGAGATGATGTAGCAGTGCTGAGATTGTTCTCAGTCTGCTCATTCCCTGTGTACAGACATGAATGTCTGTGCACAGAGATGATGTAGCAGAGCTGAGATTGTTCTCAGTCTGCTTATTCCCTGTGCATAGACATCTATATTTATGCACAGGGGATGTAGCAGAGAGGACATCGCGTTTTGGACTGCGTCGGACGGAAGAGGATTTTTTTAATTAAAGATGGAGTCCCTAATGGCTTTTTTTTTTATTTCTAATAAAAAATTTTCCTTGTGTTGTGTTTTTTTTAAAACAATTTAATAGAAATTCATGGCGGTCATGTCTAATATTGGCGTGACCGCCATAAATTTCGGGCTTAGGGCCAGCTGATAATACAAAGCTGGCCCTAACCTCTTTATTACCCAGCGTGCCATCGCTACCAGGGCCGCTGGAAGAGCGGGGTTCAGCGCCAGAGGATGGCGCTTCAATGAACGCGCCATCTTCTGGGGCGGCTGCGGGCTGCAATTTGCAGCGGGGGGTGCCCAGAAAGCTTGGGCATCCCTGCGCTGCGAATTCCAGCCCCCAGCTGCTTAGCTGTACCTGGCTAGACATAGAAATTGCGCGGAGCCCCACGCATTTTTTTTTTATTATTTCATGAATTTCAGAGTCAGAGTCTCAGAGTCAGAATCTCAGAATTTCATGAAATAATTAAAAAAAAATGCGTGGGGCTCCGCGCAATTTCTATGTCTAGCCAGGTACAGCTAAGCAGCTGGGGGCTGGAATTCGCAGCGCAGGGATGCCCAAGCTTTCTGGGCACCCCCCGCTGCAAATTGCAGCCCGCAGCCGCCCCAGAAGATGGCGCGTTCATTGAAGCGCCATCCTCTGGCGCTGAACCCCGCTCTTCCAGCGGCCCTGGTAGCGATGGCACGCTGGGTAATAAAGAGGTTAGGGCCAGCTTTGTATTATCAGCTGGCCCTAAGCCCGAAATTTATGGCGGTCACGCCAATATTAGACATGACCGCCATGAATTTCTATTAAATTGTTTTAAAAAAAACACAACACAAGGAAAATTTTTATTAGAAATAAAAAAAAAAGCCATTAGGGACTCCATCTTTAATTAAAAAAATCCTCTTCCGTCCGACGCAGTCCAAAACGCGATGTCCTCTCTGCTACATCCCCTGTGCATAAATATAGATGTCTATGCACAGGGAATAAGCAGACTGAGAACAATCTCAGCTCTGCTACATCATCTCTGTGCACAGACATTCATGTCTGTACACAGGGAATGAGCAGACTGAGAACAATCTCAGCTCTGCTACATCATCTCTGTGCACAGACATTCATGTCTGTACACAGGGAATGAGCAGACTGAGAACAATCTCAGCTCTGCTACATCATCTCTGTGCATAGACATTCATGTCTGTGCACAGGGAATGAGCAGACTGAGAACAATCTCAGCACTGCTACATCAGGCAGCAGGCAGGCTCTAGGACCCTGGAGCTGTGGCAGCCAGCACACTGAGGAGACAGGACTCTTATCTGTGCGAGTTTCCCAGCGATTACAGTTGCAAAGTAAACGAGTCCAATGCAAATAAATGACAAAACTAGGATTGCTTCAGGCTGAAGCTTCCGAGACACATCTGCAATTTGTAAATCTCACACTACTCGCTATTACTCGCTTCCCCATTCATTAACATTGGACTCGCTAGACTCGCAACGAGTAGCGAGTCCTGTGCTCGGACTCGCTAGAGTCAAGCGATTCCGAGTAATTTAGGATTCGCCCATCACTAACCAAGAACTTCAGAATTTAATAAAAAATTGGAGATTTTTGAGTTTTTTGAAAAAAACATAAGTTTTTAAACTTTTTCCTCAAACATATATAGCTAGTAGCTTATGTACATCATTGGTAGTAGCTGTGTGCTGCAAGGATCTTTTTCATATTATATAACCCTGCAGCTTTGCTAGCACCAGTTCACATTTGTCTTTGAGTGCTGTGCAGTCCTTTTCTTGTTATTTATCATATGGAGTTGCAGGATCCATGCTGCAATGTGCACCCTCATTACCTACAGGTGATGGAGGGTCTAGATGGTGTCTGCCCACTTAGTAGTGGGGAAGCGGACAAGGAGGATAGGGATATCAGCGTAGGACTCATCAGACCCTGAAGTCACTTTGTCGCAGTTGATGAGCAAACAGACATTGGCCAATGTATGTACCAAGAACTTCAGAATTTAATAAAAAAATTGGAGATTTTTGAGTTTTTTGAAAAAAACTTAAGTTTTTAAACTTTTTCCTCAAATATATATAGCTAGTAGCTTATGTACATCATTGGTAGTAGCTGTGTGCTGCAAGGATCTTTTTCATATTATATAACCCTGCAGCTTTGCTAGCACCAGTTCACATTTGTCTTTGAGTGCTGTGCAATTCTTTTCTTGTTATTTATCATATGGAGTTGCAGGATCCATGCTGCAATGTGCACCCTCATTACCTACAGGTGATGGAGGGTCTAGATGGTGTCTGCCCACTTAGTAGTGGGGAAGCGGACAAGGAGGATAGGGATATCAGCATAGGACTCATCAGACCCTGAAGTCACTTTGTCGCAGTTGATGAGCAAACAGACATTGGCCAATGTATGTACCAAGAACTTCAGAATTTAATAAAAAATTGGAGATTTTTGAGTTTTTTGAAAAAAACGTAAGTTTTTAAACTTTTTCCTCAAATATATATAGCTAGTAGCTTATGTACATCATTGGTAGTAGCTGTGTGCTGCAAGGATCTTTTTCATATTATATAACCCTGCAGCTTTGCTAGCACCAGTTCACATTTGTCTTTGAGTGCTGTGCAGTTTCTTTTCTTGTTATTTATCATATGGAGTTGCAGGATCCATGCTGCAATATGCACCCTCATTACCTACAGGTGATGGAGGGTCTAGATGGTGTCTGCCCACTTAGTAGTGGGGAAGCGGACAAGGAGGATAGGGATATCAGCGTAGGACTCATTGGACCTGAAGTCACTTTGTCGCAGTTGATGAGCAAACAGACATTGGCCAATGTATGTACCAAGAACTTCAGAATTTAATAAAAAATTGGAGATTTTTGAGTTTTTTGAAAAAAACGTAAGTTTTTAAACTTTTTCCTCAAATATATATAGCTAGTAGCTTATGTACATCATTGGTAGTAGCTGTGTGCTGCAAGGATCTTTTTCATATTATATAACCCTGCAGCTTTGCTAGCACCAGTTCACATTTGTCTTTTCTTGTTATATATATATATATATATATATATATATGAGAAAAAAGTTTAAAAACTTACGTTTTTTAAAAAAAACTCAAAATCTTTTCTTTTTATTTAGGAAGTTCTTGGTACGTAAACGTACGTATGTAAACGCACCCTTATGCTGATGGTAGGATTGGTCACTCAAAAATTAACGTAGTCACAGCCTTCAATAATATATAATTAAAAAAAGACACGTTGTGGATGATGTGGAGACTGTCTTCAACATGAGCAAGAAGAGAAGCAACCTTCCCGGGACTCCCAATGCTCCACCTCCAACCGGAGACAGTAGCTGCATCACCAATCTTGTGCCCATCACAGCTATTGTACGGGACCTCCTGAGCCACTCGCCCGGTCCAATGCCACCCGGACACCCACAATGGGAGCAGGTTCGTCGCTACTGCCCTCTCCCCTCGCTCCATCACAGCTGTGAGCTCTGACCATATCCTGTCCCTGCCCCTTTTCTGGGCTCCTGTGATGCCCTGTATCTAGACCTCCACAGCGTTGTAAAGCTGTGGGTTGACAGGGGGCTGATGACGCTGCTCGCGGGGCCCTGCCCCTGGTCGGATCCCCAGTCTGATGTGCAGCCTGATGCTCCTCTGCAGCTGCCTGCTCCACCACCGCTGCCATCTCCTTCCGGGTCTCTCCCAAGCCTGAGTGTCGTACGGAGGTGCCTCCACCTGCTACCCCCACATCCCTGGGCTTCTCATCCCACGACCAGGACCCATCCTGCCTCCTGGATCACCTGGCACTCACCGCAGACCCTGAGAAACACCTAATAAATCATTATCGGCCCCTGCTGACAGCCACAACCAGCCGAAAATAACCACCAGCCAGCTCCCTCCACAACTCCTCATTACTTCACATCCTCTTGCTGCTTCTGACCTCTGGCTGCACCTGACTCCTGGCTGCATCTCATCCCCACATGCTATGCATTCGCCTGGACTTCGTATGACCTTAACTGTTCTGCACACTCTGCTGCATATGACCGCCTGCTGCATCTGACCCTAAGCTGCATTTCATCCGCCTCCTACATTTCATCCCCATGTGCTCATCCCTATGTGTTACGCATTTGTCTGACCTGATATGTCTTCATCATCACTGCATATTCCCTGCTGCATCTGACCCCTCGCTGCATCTGTTCCCTGGCTACATCTCATCCACCGGCCGCATTTCAACGCCACGTGCTATGCATCTGTTTTGAGTGGTGTTGTGCATTCGATCTGGCTTGCTCATGACTGACAGCTTCTCCTTCAACCCAATTACATTGCCACCCTCTGCCTCCCTCCCCTCCTCTGAGGTGCATACCGTCTGCATCGTCTCTCCCTGCAACCTCCAGCTGGCTGTCATCTACCGCCCCCCAGGATGTACCCCCACCTTATTCGACCATTTCACCTCTTGGCTTCTCCACTTTCTCTCCTCCGACATCCCCACTATCATCTTGGGTGATTTTAACATCCCCATTGACACTCCTGACCATGCTGCCTCCAGACTCCTATCACTGACCATCTCCTTTGGGCTTTCCCAATGGTCCTCCTCAGCCGCTCATAAGGATGGCCATGCGTTTGACCCTGTCTTCACCTGCTTCTCTTCCCTCACTGACCTCTCAATCTCACCCCTCCCCCTATCCGACCACAATCTGTTGTCTTTCTCCTCCCTCTCCCCACCTACCACGCCCCCCTCCAGAAACTCACTCATCTCCGCCGAAACATTAACCATATTGATTTCCCCTCATTCTAGGAGTCCCTTCTCCCCCTCAAAGACTTAGCTTCCTCACATGACGCTAATGTCGCCACCACCCTCTATAACACCACATTAACTACAGTCCTCGATCAAGCTGCCCCCTGACATACAACAAAACCTGCACACAGGCAACCCTGGCTCACCACCCTCAATAAAGGACTGCATTGTGGGCCCAGGGCAGCTGAGCGGAGATGGAAGAAATCCCACTCTGCGATGCACTTTGCCATGTACAAACAGTCCCTCACCAACTCCAAGTCAGCACTCACCGCCTCAAAACAAGCCTACTTCTCCTCACTAATAACCGCAAGATGACCAATCAAGGAATTCATGTAGGGGTGTGTTCAGAAATTTGAACCCACCCGCCCTGAGTTGCCAAAAGAGCAAAAAAAAAACAAAAGGGACCCCATTGTCATTGTACAAATCACACCTCTCATGCCACGTCATGCCTTTTTTTTGGAGAATTGCAGATATGCCAGCCTAATGCCTTTACATTGTACCCTGCTTGTGCTTCTGAAGACATGCACCCTGTAAATCTTTAAGTGCACTCTGACAGTTACAATATCACTTGAAGTGGTTTAGGTACAGGGAGACTCAGAAGGAGGGAGGCATTTGAATTTGGGAGCACAGATTTCACTGGATTTAATTTAGGTGGGGAGACCCATCACTTTTTCAGAGTTTTTTTGTATGCCAGTACTGTGGAAGCCACCTATATTGTCAATGATGGTTTCAAAAAACCCTTTTTAAAATGTAAGGCCCTCCAACCAATATATACTTCTAAAAAAACAACCCTGGAGTCAGGCCAAAATCACAAGGTGGCCACCCTCCTTGAAGAAGCCTTTGCGAAATGCGTAGGGGCGGCCACAGACAGGTAACACTTGGACCCATGATTTGACATTTGTCTTTCATCTTCTTATGCTTGCCTGTTAAAGCATCCAGTTATTGGGCTATGTGCTGGTTTTACCTTATACTGTCAGGCATTTCAGTATGTGAAAGTGTAAATATCATGTGGTCACCTGTCTTGTGTGCCAGTTTGGCAATTGTATATCAATTTTTAAAAAATAAAGAGCAATATTATTGTGATTTTGGCCTGACTCCAGAGTTTTTAGAAGTCTATATTGTCAATGACAGATGATGGACTTGGGTGGCGGCCGTTGTTTTCCTAGAAAAGTTATGTGTTTTATTGGTAATTTTTCTTCGTAAGGCCCTAGATATCCTTAATCCACAAATGTGCCCTGATCTAGCAGTTTAACCTCACTCCATAATCTTACCGCAAGAAGCTATGGTGCCTGCAGAGGGGTCCAAGGACACCTGGGGTGACCACATGCGGGCCCTCCTAAGAGCTGCAGAGCACTAGACCAAAGGGTTGGAGGTCACCACCAGCAAGGAAATTCAAAACCTGTTTGTCACAGAACAATTCCTGTGGAACTGCCTTCAGGACCTCCAGCAGTTCATCCGTGATCAGAAACCAAAGGGGACCTCTGTTACATCTGCCTTGATGGATGAGTATATCAAAAATTGAGCACCTTATGCAAAGAAGGCCACCAATAGCACCTGGAGCGGGGGTAAAACCAACCCAGCCTTAGTTTCCCCAGTCCCAAGAATGGAATGCCCTCCTATGTTCTCCTCTCCCAGCCAAGGGTAGAGCCAAGACGTTGTCACCTCTGTAACCAACCAGGACACTTCAAGGCCATGTGTCCACAGCACCATAAGACACCTTATAAGACACCAGGATGGTGATAGGCACTTTGACAATTTCCAACCCCTCACCATCTGCAGCGCAGTTGCCATAGGATTGAAGGACATCAGTGCTGAGATGACTCTTGTTTGGCCTGTGATGGTGTCCCCCCAGGACTTGATACTGGGTAAAACCCTCACAATCCATTGCAGGGTTTATTTGGACTGGAGTGCTGGGAAAGGAGTAAGGGAAGTTGAGGTCTCTGCCACTATATCTGCAAGTGTTTTGCTTGGGACAGATTTGGGACTTCTAGTATGTTGCCACTGAACCCCCAAGTTCTGATCCCTCAGAGTGTCTTGAAATGTCCACTGCTATTGATGATGATAACAATATGTTGGTCATGCTTCATGCATAAAAGGAGAGAGGGGGCCATTGAGCCTGTTTCTGAGGGGACACAGAAGGGGCCATGTGATGCATTTTGGGAAGTGGGCTCTGAGGCTTCCACTTGTACTTACACCTCTGACATAAGCCACAGGGTGTGGCAGCCTTGCGAAACTGCCTCAGGTCATGCTCAGCCAGTGTGCTGGGGCCATTTGTCCTTGAAAGTAAAATTGAGGGGGCAGAGACTGACGAGGGGAATGTCACAGAAAGGTGTAAAAATCCATCAGGTCTTAAGCAGCCAGTGATCTGTGACCTGGTGCCCTCTGGAGGGAGAACAAGTGGGCAAGATTATGCAGAGGGCAAAACAACACTTGAAGTTGGAGCTGTCACAGGAGAGGAGGAGCTACTGGGTAAGATCTCTATGTAGGGTTTCCCTACAACTGGGGTGGCAGGAGGCCTGGTTAGTCGGCCTGAACAGGCAAATTGGTTAGGAGTGGACAAAAAACAGGCACTACCAACAGAGACAGCAGCTGTCACCCACAGGCAGAGAGCTAGAGCCCAAGGAACCTAACAGAGGTGCGACACCTTCCCCCCTTCCAACTAAGTGGCTACGGAGTCAGATGAAGAGAAAGAGAAAGTTCTCGGGGAACTGACCAAAAGCAAGCTGATCTCATCTATTCTATCTCGTCAGGGGTGTCAGGTGGCATCAGGATCTGATGACAGCCTGGAAGCTCTCAAGGAACAGGTGGCACAGCCTACCTCTGACTCTGGCCTCAAGTCGATGGTCTCGGATCAAGGTTGGCTGTACCAGGTAATGGTCCAGCATTGGTCACCAAAAACATGGCTAAGGGACCAACAGGTATTTGTACCCACTGACTGTCAGGGGGATGGGGGCGTGGTCCCTATAACCTGTCATGGTAATAGGACAGGTTTTCCTACAGCCGGTCAGGGGGATGAGCAGGATGTGCCCATAGACTGCCTGAATGGTAGGAAAGCGGTACCCCCAGTCAATAAGGATGATGGTAAAGCTTTACCCATAGCCTTTCTGGATGGTATATTGGTACCCCTGTCTGTCAGAGAGATGGAACAGTGGTGCTTATCATCTGTCAGAGTGGCAGAGAAGCATTTCCCACAACCTGTCAAGATGAAGGACAGGTGTGTGCTTCCAGTTTGTCATGGTGATATGAAAGCGGTATTTCCAGCCTGTCAGTATGACAGGAAAGAGTTAGACCAAGCCAGTTGGGCTGATGGGAAGGTGACATTATTCCCCTGGAAGACAGCCTACCAAGTCGCTGTCACCTACAGACTGAGTAAAGAGAATTTCATCAATGCACGGCATACTGGTCCCTCACTCTGCCGAGGAATAAGCCTAGCACGGCTTCTGGCTACCTCATGGAGATGTCTGCTTCTGAAACAAAAAAAGAGAGAGGGTACTGTGGGATCCAGGGAAGAAGGTGGCCTACTTCACAATGGAAAAAGAATGCCTGGCAATTGCGTGTGCCCTGCAGCATCTGCAGTCTACTTGTATGGATGCCACTTTACCATGAAGACAGACCACAACCCCCTCAGCTTGTTGCACACTGTCTCCATGACAAATGAGTGGCTGCTACACTGGAGCCTTGTGCTCAAGCAGTACCCCTTTGAAATTTGCTACAAGAGGGGCCATGACCACAGCAAAGCTGATGGGTTACCACGGTAAGGGGAGGTTGCAGACAGGCATACAGGAGAATACAGGAATGTGCTGCCCCCTAGCGCCCTCTAAAGGAGGGGAGGTGTGAGGAATGTGGAATAAATTCTGGCATACCATCAATCAAAATCCCAATATTTCTAAATTATATTGCTATATTTATTAATACATTTTTTCTTGCACCTAATTAACATTCCCCACTGGCAAATGGTTAATTCACAGATAGGAAACAAAAAGTTAATTAAAGAAAGGAAAGCCCCCTACAGAACAAAGGACAAGAACATTAGTTTGTGTGCGCAGAGGGCAGAGAAGCACCTTCCTTAGCATATTCTGGTGTCATGATGAAAGGGATCATCATTGCCAGTGTGAAGCTGAGGAACAGTTATTAATATTAGGCAGTCAAGAAGAAAACGTGAGAGTCTTCCTTAAAATCATTTTTACTTTATTAGATCAAATAATTAAAGGGAACCTGTCAGGTTTTTTAGCCCCCCTAACCTATAAATACCTGTCCCTACAGCGTCTAACCACTTTACTATCTATCCCTGTCTGACCTATATGTGATTTATAATACCTAAGTACAACATTTATAAACTTAGATCTTCCGTGGCGGGTGGCCGTTTCTAGGTGCCTTGGCGATGGGTAGGCAGTGTCTCCAGGTCCAGGTTCCCCCCCACCTCGCAGCTTAAATTATGCAATGATGGGTGGCATCATTGTTTGAGGAGCAAGCTGAGGATTTAAATTTCCCGCCTCTTTCTTCCGGGTTTAAGACTCACGACGCTGGACGCGCGTCATTCCTGGACATGCGCAGTGCGCACAGTGTAGTGGGTGCAGAGCGGGCCGCCTTCAACATGCCATCTGTGCATGCTCTGAAGGTGGCCAGCACTGTGCATGTCTGGAAATGAGGCGCGTCCAGTGTCGCGTATCATAAACCTGGAAGAAAGAGGCGGGAAATTTAAATCCCCAGCCTGCTCCTCAAACAATGATGCTGCCCATCGGGGCATAATTTCAGTTGCGAGGTGGGGGAGCACGGACCTGGGGAGCCTATCCACCCATTGCCAAGGCACATAGGAATGCCCACCCGCCACGGAGGATCTAAGTTTATAAATGCTGCACTCCGGTATTATAAATCACATATACTGTAGGTCAGACAGGGATAAATAGTAAAGTAGTTGGACGCTGCAGGGACAGGTATTTATAGGTTAGGGGGCTAAAAGACCTGACAGGTTCCCTTTAAAATGTGAAAGCACCCATGATAGTGGAGATGCAGTCTTACTCTTGACGCGTTTCTGGCATTTCGCCCCTTAGTCAGTGATAATCGAGTGAACCATAGTGTAAGTATAAAAACACGTAACAGCCAATCTTGGGATAGATTTACTAATCAAGAAAATTGGATACATAGTGAAACAAACACTGATTTTTCACTATTGTGAGTCACAGAGAATTGGAACATTTTGGAAATATATGTAAAAATGTACAAAGTTACAAAAAGGTACAGAAAGGTTCCTGTATAATGAGAACACTCATTATACAGGAAAATCTTATAGGATATAAAAAAAGTTTGTAAAATAGAGAAAAGAAAAATTAAAAACAATGAAACAAAAAAACTTTTTTGTAACAAAAAAAACCCCTAATTGATATATAAGGTATCAAATATATAATTCATGCCATTGGGGAATTTTGTATTGAACTTAATTATCCAGTGTGCTTCTCTGATAATTATTTTTTTACCCCGATCACCACGACAAACTGGACAAAAACTTTTTCAACCCATAGAAAGTAAAACATTCTGTTTCTCCATCATGGTGTTCAACAAAGTGTTTGACAGCACTGAATAAGTTGAATTTTTATTTTTTATATTTGAAAGATATTAAGCATTTTTTTCATCTTTCTTATAGTGCAACCTATGTATTTTACATCACACTTTTTGCATTGTATGCAATAAACAGCATATTTACTGTCCCAATAAATAAAAGTTTTTATGTCAACCTTGTCACCAATTTTTTTGTCTGGTAACAAAATTTACAAACATTACACCTGCTTTGCACACATTTGAAGAAACCCCAGCTAGTTAACCAAAATACAGACTAGGTGAGAACATATCACGCACCGATTTTCCTCGTTTGGCAACACGTGACACCGTTTTTTAGAATGGCATTCAACTTAGTATCGATAAAGTGTAGAGATATATCACCTTTTTTTGATCAACCTGTCTACTATAAGGGCTTATAATAATAATAATTTTTATTTATATAGTGCCAACATATTCCACAGCACTTTATAATTCAGAGGGTACACAATACAATACAATATAATAATATAATACAATACAATAATATGATAAAATGATAAAATACAACTTTCGGATTTTTTTAGATTTTACTTTAGAAAATGTTTCATTGTTGTTCATTTTGTTTCCAAAGTTTTTGAATTTTTATAGTTTTTACATTTTGCCCTACCTTATCTAGAGCAGTTTTGATATTACATTCACTATACCTTCTCTCTTCTAACCTTTCCATTGTAATCTTGCTTTAATCTTGGAAAGTCTCAAAATCAGAACAGTTTCTGTGAATACGCAGCAACTCACCATAAAGGTACCTTTACACACCGCTACAGGATGGTGGAAACAACCGGGTAGATGAGACAGATGTATCTTGCACCGCCAAATCAACCCGAGGTAGCGGCGTGTAAAGACGGTTGTTTCCACCCGTCACTTGCGGCACCTGTTTCAGAGCAGTGCTCTAAAACAGGTTGATTTCAATCCGATGGTAGCGGCCTGTATCGGCGTGTAAATAAGGAATAGGAGGCTTGTTTCGACACTTAAGTTATCTACCTGGGGCGTGACACAGCCTCCGTGAAACCACCCCCCTTCAGCGATCATTGGAGGAAGCTCCTGCGTTATGATTGGTGGTCGCTGCTTAGGGCGGCATATTTAAGGAGCTGACCAGTCACACTACACAATTGCTCGAGCATCATGTATTAGTCAGCCTCCTGCGCTGGCTGCCCAATCATGATGCTATTGCTTTGTCCTATCAGCGTACACCTTGTAGCGGCGTGTAAAGGTGGTGCGGGTACCGTTTTCAACCATTTGTGCGTGCTCGTGCACGTGAAGCACCCGGTTGTTTCCACCATCCTGTATCGGCGTGTAAAGGTACCTTAAGGGATTGAATGATCAGTGTGAGATGGATGATTGCTATCAGCCCTTAGGAAGGTGTTCCCACTGATGGAAATGCAGTAGTTATGGTATGCAATTCTACCAGAGCTTGCGTCACCTGTAAATGTGACATCTAAAAAATTGGTTCTTATTAACATAATTTTTGAGCTGATCAAAATTACTTGAAACTTCCCAACAATTTATTACAACATCATCCACATACCGGCCATAAAAAATACTTTGATCTTTAAAAGGATTGCAATCCGCAAAAATCATTTTCTCCTCTCACTATGCAAAGTAAAGGATTATTCTCACAACCCAAATGTTCCAGCATAAGATGTGCACATTGTTCACCATAGGAAAAATAACCCATAGTATCAACATTTTTTTTATATCCTATAAGATTTTTCTGTATAATGAGTGATCTCCTGAATATTATTCTTCAGGCCACTCTTGTGTAATTTCTATAGATTTTTTCTTTAGTAAGGTTAGATCACATTTATTTATGTGTATAATTTTGTGAATATATGAAGTAAACTTTTTGTAACTTTGTACATTCTTACATATATTTCCCAATGTTCCAATTCTCTGTGACTCACAATGGTGAAAAATCTGTGTTTGTGTCCAATTTTCTTGGATTGGCTGTTACATGTTTTTATACCTTGCAGTATAAGCCACTCTGTTATCACTGACTAAGGGCGAAATGCCAGAAACACGTTGAGAGTCAGACTGCATTTCCGCTATCATGGGTGCTTTCTTATTTCAATGACATGATCCAATAAAGTACAAAGGATTTTAAGTTAGACTCCTCCCATGTTTTCTTGTATGATGGCTGAAAGTCGCAGCATTGTGGACCTGAATCTTGAAGATGTGAACAGCAGGAGGAAATAATTGCATGGTGAGGAATATATCTGTTTGCTTATATAATATTAGGTAGCATATACCTCCAACAAATATGACAAACATAATTTTGCCTTTAGAAGATATGTAGGATCATAATGCATATTTCTGCTTAATTGTGTGACATTCCCTTAAGCCCAATATTATCATTGGCAAGTGGCATAACAGTAGACATGTCATGTGTCCTATAAATGGAAAGATAAATTCATCACAAATGATATGACAGCAATATCTTCTTCATGGAATGCTCAGAGATGATGATATAAGGAAAGCTGCAATTCTATATTCAGCTGCAGTTCAAATAAACCCCTTTCAAATCCTGCAAACATGAGGTCATCAGATTTCATTTCTTAGGTCAATCTCAAGGAGGGCACATCACATTATGTTTTTAGATTAACCACCAGAAACGCTGAGGCTCTATTTTGCCTCAATGTGGCCACCAGCAACAAGACACCAGTAACTGACTGCATAGGCCTTTTGTATCCGACTACTTTATTTGCATAACGGACTATTGTATCCGTATATTCATCATAAATATTGTTATTATTTTAGTGTTTTGCCAATAAAATATAAAAATTAATCTTGGGTTGTTCTTTTATCCATGATCTCCACATCCATGTGCTCATTTAATATTATATGATACCTAGATTTGTTTCTGGTACTGATATAATCTTGATAACAGACCGGGCTTATATACAACAAAGAACTGGTGGCAGCATTTTGCTCTTTTGTTATTGTGGAACTCTGGTAGTGACAGTGTGGCACATACAGGAAAGCTGCAGCCCTTCCTTATCCTTGGTATATTCACTGATTGTCCTGACGATGAAGGCGCACCAGAGAGCTACTTTTTTTACTCTCATGTAGACTTTCATGTTTAATTAAATTGGTTGAACAAAAATATCGCGTGAAATATTTAGGAATTGAAGCTATTTTTCTACAAAGCCTCCTCATTTCAGGGGTTCAAAATTAATTTGGCAAATTTCTTTTACTATAAATAAAATATTCATTTTTAATACTTTGTAGAGAATCCTTACCGGCAATAACTGTCTGAAGTCATGAAGCCATAGATGTCAACAGACGCTGTGTTTCCTTATTTATGATGATTTGCCAGGTCTTTACTGTAGCTAACTTCAGTTATTGCTTGTTTGTCTCTTATTACTGCCTTAAGTTTTGTCTTAAGTATGTGAAATGCATGATCGATGGAATTGGAATCTAGGGATTGATTTGGCCATTGTAGAATATTCCACTTCTTTGATTTAAAAATCTCCTAGTTTGCTTTGGCAGTATGTTTTCAGTTATTATCCATCTGAATTTGGAAGTGCCGTCTAATCAACCTTGCTGCATTTGGATGAATCTTAGCCGAAAGTTTAGCCCTGTATATTTTAGGATTCATCCTGCTGCTTCTGTCTTTAATCATATCATCATTAAATACTAGTGACCCAATGTCATTGGGATCCATGCAAGACCATGCCATCACACTGCTTCCAGCATGATTTAAAAAGATGTGGTGTACTCTGGATCATTATCCATTCCAAGCCTTCTCCATGCTTTCTTCTCCGCATCATTGTGGCACAAGTTGATCTTAGTTTCATCTGTCTAGAGAATGATTTACCATAACTAGGCGGAGTTTTTGCAAAGTCTAATCTTGCCTTTCTGTTTCTAAGGCTGATTAATGGTTTGCTCCTTGTGGTGAACCCTCTCTATTTTCTCTCATAAAGTCTTCTCATTATGGTAGACTTGCACTAGTTACTGAAACACCTACTTCCTTAAAAGTGTTCTTTACTTGGCTGGAAGTTTTGAAGGGGCTTTTCTTCACCATGGAAAGGATTTTACAATCATCTACCACTGTTGTGTTTTGTGGATATCCAGGCCTTTTGAGTTCCCAAGCTCATCAGTGTACTTATTTTTTCTTGCAGAATATACCAAACTATTGACTTGGCCACTCCTAATGTTTTCTATCTCTCTGATAGGATTTTTTTTTTTCAGACTAATAATGGTCTTCACAGCAACAGCTTCCAAATGCAAATGCCACACATGGAATCGGCTCCAGACCTTTTTACCTGCTTAATTGATGATGAATCAACAAGGGATTTGCCCACACAGCCAGCCCATTAAAGAGATTATAAAATAATTGTCCAAATACTTTTGGTCCAATAAAAAAAGGCAGCTACATATTAAAGACCTATAATTCCTAAACCGTTACTCCAATTAGAATGTCAATATCCTCAAACTCAAAATTAAAGTCTGCACTTTATTGTCATAATAATTAACTGTATCTTAAATATGTTTTAGTAAACTGCTAAAATGCCAAAACTAGTGTCACTGTCCACATAATTCTGTGCCCAACGGTAGATAGATATGAGATAGATAGATATGAACTAGTTAGAAATAAACTACGGTATATAGATAGATAGTTATAAGCTAGATGGATATCACATTTATAGATAGAGGGATTGTAACACTGGTTGGTGAGTATCAATTACGCCACGAGCCTGGTGTATCCTGAAGGGGCATGGCTAAGTGTCTTTCAGGTCTTCACTTGTGCCTCTGATGGTGAGGATAGGCTGGACTGTGGTAAACACTAGTTTCCATGACAAGGCAGTCCCCGGAATTGCAGCAGCATATTCCATAATCCATGACTGCAGCTCTGGTGACTGTAAAAAGCAGTAAAATGAATACAGCTATTCACAGGAACCAGGTAGTAATGTCAACGTTCCTCTGAGCTACTGGATTTTGCTGAGCGCAGCTTGAGACAGTAGCTCTAATGAGCATTGTAGTCAGTGCCCAGCATAATGTGAATAGCTGTACTTGACTGACATTCACAGTAACTGGAGCAGCAGTTGTAGAATGAGGGTTATGGTGGAGGTTCATGAGAAATTTTTTTATAATAAATTGGTGAAGGAGGGAAAGTGTGGGGGAATCTTTATTCATTTAAACTATTTTTTCCTGTGTGTATGTGTTTTATTCTTTTCACTTCTACATTACTAACCGCTGGTTTTGATTCCAGCAGACTAGGGATGAGCGAGTCTATCCGTTACTACTCGCTATTCGGCAAATAGTCGGGTACTCACTGGACTCGTTACTCTGCGAGTCTTTTAGCGATTACTCACACAGTAACGAGTCCAATGTAAATATAGGGAAATGCAATTCCTCTGCTTCTGGACCCTATAAAGAGGTCTGGTAGCATAGGAAAACCTGCAATACCCTATTTTATTGTATATAAGCCGGTTATAAAAAGGCGTTCGTTGTAAAATGAAACCGGTTTTTGACGGTTTTGCACTGTCCGTCACATTCCGCTCCCATAGACAACGTTACACTTAACCGAATTGAGCGTGACCGTCATTTACCATCATAATCTGGTTATCTCTGTTTTTAATGAATGGTAGCTAAACGGTTAGGCTCTATCCGTTCAGGCTCTAACCGAATATGGGTCTTTGGAGCCGGAATCCTGTACTACACAAGACCGGTCACCGGACACTCACTGTTATTAGCGAATAGCGAGTAGGATGAGCGAGTCTTCTACTGTATTCTGTACATGCTGCAAGCAGGACGTGTGCATGTGCATGCTGCAAGCAGGACATGTGCATGTGCATGCATAAAAACATGCCGGGTTGTGCATGCAGCAAGCCGAGCTTGCACATGGGCAGGCATGCTGGCTTGCATTTTACCAAAGATGAGGTGAACCAGAGCAATTTCAGACAGTAATACATACAAGCAGATTAAAATCATTTGACAATCTGTACTCACCAGAATTTCACGATAACATACAGATTGCTGAACTCAATAGCTCCTGCTGGGGAATCTCTCCAAAGAACAAAATCTTTTCAGGAGGAGGGGTACGAGGGGCTCCTTTGCGTATCTGCAGGGCTTTACCAATCCCGGATTCATTCCGATTTTCGATACTATTCCGGTTCAATCGAGTCCCATAGACAGCCGTTGAAGTAAAACGGTTTTAACCGGACAGGTTTAGTTTGACAAACGGATTACACAGGATAGTACCGGGCAGGATTAATCCGGTTAGATTTCACATGGCTGTCTATGGGACCGGATTGAACAGGAATGGGACAATCCTGTGAAATCCGTTTGGAACTTAGGGTTAACGCTTTTTTACTACCGCCCGCAAAACAATGTATTAGGGGATTGCAGGTTGTTCCTCTGCTGCCAGACCTCTTATCTCTTAATGGGGTCCAGGAACAGACGAATTATTTGCTATTACTCGCTTCCCCATTCATTTACATTGGACTCACTAGACTCGTACCGAGTAGCGAGTCCCAGACTCGGACTCGTTAGAGCCTAGAGATTCCGAGTAATTTAGGACTCGCTCATCCCTACAGCAGACATTACACAGCTGACTTCAACCCCCATAAATATAGACCCATTGCCACCACAGCACAATAGGAAACACAGGGCCTACAATGTTGTAAAACTTTGAGTGATGGCTGCCTTCACACTGCGTGATTTGTATATCCGTGTAGTTCCTTGAATTTCAAGGACCACACAGACAAGCATTGATCTGTACCAACGGATGCCAACTGACCCCCACAGACCACTTTTTTAGCAGATCCATCATCAGTTAGCAGAACTAGGGATGGGAGGACCTGTACGTTGCTTCTGAACATGCTCAGTACAGCAAAACGGATCCGTCACCATAGACCCCCATGTTATTTGATGCGGACATCTACGGATCTGTTTGTGTCCGCTTTATTCAAGACAGCCCAAAATCGCCACAGTCTCCGATTCTGATATAAGTCTATATGATATAAGTCTATCTCTGCCACCTTTGGTGATGCGTAAAGGTACCTTTACACGCGGCAACTTTTCTTGGAATTTCACTGGCAACTTACTGGTTGCAGTGAAATCATGGAGACATTATTCCATTTGTACACCGCAACAAGATAGAACAATGTGTCCATGATTTCACTGCAACCAGTAAGTTGCCAGTGAAATTCCTAGAAAAGTTGCCGCGTGTAAAGGTACCCTGATGGCCACTTTACACGCGGCAACAGGTAGATAGAAAACAGCAGGTGTCGGAGACAATTGTACCTTTTACCTCCAAAACACCTTGCAGATTCCTGAATTACACGCAGCAACTTCAAGGTATTTTGAAGGTAAAATTGACTCCGACACCTGTCGTTTTCTATCTACCTTTTGCCGCGTGTAAAGTGGCCATTAAGGTTTTTATTACTTGATAAGATTAGCCATGCTAATTATTGTAATATATACATATATATATATATATATATATATATATATATATATATATATAAAAACTAGAAAAAAATACTCTGCAGCACTCAGCCTCTACCAATGATGTACATATGCTAACAAGCTATATAAATATGAGAAAAAAGTTTAAAAACTTACGTTTTTTTTCAAAAAACTCAACATCTTATCTTTTTATTTCTGAAGTTCTTGGTACACACATTGGCCAATGTCTGTTTGCTCATCGACTGCGACAAAGTGACTTCAGGTCCGATGAGTCCTACGCTGATATCCCTATCCTCCTTGTCCCACCCCCACCTTTCAGTGGGCAGACTCCATCTCGACCCTAGATCACCTGCAGTCAACAAGGGTGCAAATTGCAGCATGGAGCCAGCAACTCCATAAGATACAAAACAGAAAAAAAACTGCATAGCACTCACAGACTAATGTGAACCGGTGCCAGCAGGGCTGCTGGATCAAATAACTAGAAAAAATACTCTGCAGCACTCAGCCTCTACCAATGATGTACATGTGCTAACAAGCTATATATATATGAGAAAAAAGTTTAAAAACTTACGTTTTTTTTCAAAAAACTCAACATCTTATCTTTTTATTTCTGAAGTTCTTGGTACACACATTGGCCAATGTCTGTTTGCTCATCGACTGCGACAAAGTGACTTCAGGTCCGATGAGTCCTACGCTGATATCCCTATCCTCCTTGTCCACCCCCCACCTTTCAGTGGGCAGACTCCATCTCGACCGTAGATCACCTGCAGTCAACAAGGGTGCAAATTGCAGCATGGAGCCAGCAACTCCATAAGATACAAAACAGAAAAAAAACTGCATAGCACTCACAGACTAATGTGAACCGGTGCCAGCAGGGCTGCTGGATCAAATAACTAGAAAAAAATACTCTGCAGCACTCAGCCTCTACCAATGATGTACATATGCTAACAAGCTATATATATATATGAGAAAAAAGTTTAAAAACTTACGTTTTTTCCAAAAAACTCAAAATCTTATCTTTTTATTTCTGAAGTTCTTGGTACACACATTGGCCAATGTCTGTTTGCTCATCGACAGCGACAAAGTGACTTCAGGTCCGATGAGTCCTACGCTGATATCCCAATCCTCTTTGTCCAACCCCCACCTCTCAGATATCAGCGTAGGACTAGGGATGGGCGAGTCTACTCGCTAGGACTCGCTACTCGGCGAGTAGTAAGGGACTCGCAGGACTCGGTACTCTGCGAGTTTCCCAGCGATTACTCGCACAGTAACGAGTCCAATGCAAGTCAATGGCAATCCTAGTTATGTCAAAGTTTACTTTTTCTCACTCGCTAGACTCGCTATATCACATCGCTATGTAGCTTGAATCTCCCCAAATCGTTTAAACAATCGCACCGCTTCACGGATACCTGCTGTCAGCAGCGAGTCTGAGCGAGTCTGAGCGAGTCTACGAATCCGAGTCCTGTATACTGTATTCGGGACTCGCGAATACAGAATCTGTTATGTTCCGACAAAGCTTCTGAGACAGACTAGCGTGTTAGGTCAGAAAACTTGTGAAGATGGACAAGCATGTTAGCCTATCATATTCAGTAATGCCACAGCCATGTTGGTTGTGGCAGGACTATGATTGGCTTCTGTCCATCGTGATGCCTATGTCATGTATGAGAGGCGAGGCTGTATATAAGCCTTGCCACCGTGGTTTTTTTCGCGGCCGCACCTGCCGCAAGTGCAGCCGGTATGCAGTAATCGTGGCAGATGCGTTTTTTCCACCGCATCTGCCGTGATTTCAAATAAACGCTAGTGTGAAAGTACCCTTAGCTGAGGTACTATTTCTTATTTTTTTACACCTGATAGATTTTGGGTCATAATAACCCCTTCAGCTTTATTTTCTCTGTGGCAGACCAGTGCGCTGCTGCTCTCCTACCTGCAAATAAGACAAACACATGCGAGTTTGGCCTCGGACACAGCAGCAAAAAACTGTTGCGAGTGGGGTTTCCAAAACGGCAATGCGAGCGCTTTCCGAGACACATCTGCGATTTGTAAATCACACATTACTCGATATTACTCGCTTCCCCATTCATTAACATTGGACTCGCTAGACTCGCAACGAGTAGCGAGTCCCGGGCTCGGACTCGCTAGAGTCAAGCGATTCCGAGTAATTTAGGACTTGCCCATCACTACGTAGGACTCATCGGACCTGAAGTCACTTTGTCACAGTCGATGAGCAAACAGACATTGGCCAATGTGTGTACCAAGAACTTCAGAAATAAAAAGATAAGATTTTGAGTTTTTTGAAAAAAAACGTAAGTTTTTAAACTTTTTTCTCATATATATATATATATATATTAGCTTGTTAGCATATGTACATCATTGGTAGAGGCTGAGTGCTCCAGAGTATTTTTTTCTAGTTATTTGATCCAGCAGCCCTGCTGGCACCGGTTCACATTAGTCTGTGAATGCTGTGCAGTTTTCTGTTCTGTTTTATATATACCGTATATACTCGCGTATAAGCCGAGTTTTTCAGCCCAAAAATTGGGCTGAAAAGTCCCCCCCTCGGCTTATACGCGAGTCAATACGGCGCCCCCACCTCACTGGCACCCCCACCTCACTTTCTGGGCCCCCCCGCATGCAGCGCTGCACATATACATTACCTGTCTAGCAGCTGTCACCCTCCGATGGCGGATCGCGGCTCCCGGCTCCGGGCTCCATCTTCCTCGCTGACTTCCTGCTTGTCAGGTGACCGGCCGGCGTCGCGATGACGTCATCGCGCTGAGCCCCGGTCACAAAGCAGGAAGACAGAGAGGAAGATGGAGCCCGGAGCCGGGAGCCGCGATCCGCCATCGGAGGGTGACAGCTGCTAGACAGGTAATGTATATGTGCAGCGCTGCATGCGGGGGGGCCCAGAAAGGGAGGTGGGGGCGCCAAATTATGAGGGGGGCCCTGCTGGGGCCATGTATACTACCACTGGGGCTATATACTACCACTGGGGCTGTATATATACTACCACTGGGGCTATATACTACCACTGGGGCTATATACTACCACTGGGGCTGTATACTACCACTGGGGCTGAATATACCACTGGGGCTGCTGTATACTACCACTGGGGCTATATACTACCACTGGGGCTGTATATATACTACCACTGGGGCTATATACTACCACTGGGGCTATATACTACCACTGGGGCTATATACTACCACTGGGGCTGTATACTACCACTGGGGCTGAATATACCACTGGGGCTGCTGTATACTACCACTGGGCTATATACTACCACTGGGGCTGTATACTACTACTGGGGCTGTATGTATACTACCACTGGGGCTATATACTACCACTGGGGCTGTATACTACCACTGGGGCTGTATACTACCACTGGGGCTGAATATACCACTGGGGCTGCTGTATACTACCACTGGGGCTGTATACTACTACTGGGGCTGTATGTATACTACCACTGGGGCTATATACTACCACTGGGGCTATATACTACCACTGGGGCTGTATACTACCACTGGGGCTGTATACTACCACTGGGGCTGAATATACCACTGGGGCTGCTGTATACTACCACTGGGGCTGTATACTACTACTGGGGCTGTATGTATACTACCACTGGGGCTATATACTACCACTGGGGCTGTATACTACTACTGGGGCTGTATGTATACTACCACTGGGGCTATATACTACCACTGGGGCTGTATACTACTACTGGGGCTGTATGTATACTACCACTGGAGCTATATACTACCACTGGGGATGTATACTACCACTGGGGCTGTATACTACTACTGGGGCTGCTGTATACTACCACTGGGGCTGTATACTACCACTGGGGCTGTATATACTACTGGGGCTGCGTGTATACTACCACTGGGGCTGTATATACTACTAGGGCTGCGTGTATACTACCACTGTGGCTGCTGCTGTATACTACCACTGGGGCTGCTGTATATACCTCTGGGGCTGCTGTATACTACCACTGGGGCTGCTGCTGTATATACCACTGGGGCTGCTGCTGTAACACTGCTGGGGCCTGTATATACCACTGGGGAGTCTGCTGTATACCACACTACTGGGGGCTGTATACCTGTGCTGGGGTCCACCCTCGGCTTATACACGAGTCAATACATTTTCCCAGGTTTTGGGGGCAAAAGTAGGGGGGTCGGCTTATACACGGGTCGGCTTATACACGAGTATATACGGTATATATATAATATATATATTCTATATTTTCATATAGAAAAAATATTTAGGAGCAGCGTTTCAATTTCAAAAAGTTGGGTGCTAAATCAGTCCTGAGTGGGGTTCAGCCACTCATACATACGGACCTCATATAGAACAAAACGGGCTGCAGCACTCTGTTTAAGATGTTTCTCTAGCCTTTATTGGCCTTCAGGCAGGTTGATTCGACGTTTTAGTCAATCCATGACTTTCTTCCAGGCTGGAAGAAAGTCATGGATTGACTGATACATCGCAACAACCTGCCTAAAGTCCAGTAAAGGCTTCAGAAACATCTTAAACAGATTGCTGCAGCCTGTTTTTTATATATATATTGTAACGGAGCGGCTCGCTGGCGACGTCAGGAAGCACGAGGAGGCAGCTTTGCATAGGTGAGACCAGAAGGGTTTATTTGCTCATAAACCATTCCACAGGGAAAAACACACACAGCAAACACAGAATCCTAATCACTTTCCCCCTGTGCCTAAGTCCAACCTCCCTTACATAGCCGGACACCACTCCCCTGGGAGGGTATGTGAGTCCTGGACCCGCCCGTCACTCTCAGGACTCATAAGCCGGCCCCTTGGTTACTAACAACTCCCTCAGTGTTGCTCTCCACTAAGAGATGCTAATGCCGGCTTACATCACAGACCTCAGGTAGGCATGTGACACATACCTGCCATCCACTATGCGTCCCCTTGCCCTCTTACACACCTCCCCCCTCTGCCGAAAGCCGTCGGGCTCGGCACCGCGGACAACCAAACAGGGGATACGGGAGAGAGCATCAGCGTTGCCATGGAGCTTTCCCGCCCGGTGCTCCACTCGGAAACGAAAGTCCTGCAGGGCCAAAAACCAACGAGTGACCCTCGCGTTTTTCCCCTTCGAGTCCCTCAACCACCGGAGAGGGGCATGGTCAGACACCAACCGGAACTGTCGCCCCAACAAATAGTAACGTAGTGTGTCCACCGCCCACTTTATGGCCAGGCACTCCTTTTCAATCACGGAATAACGCATCTCACTAGGGGACAGTTTCCTGCTCAGGTAGAGGACCGGGTGTTCCTCCCCCTGAATCTCCTGGGACAGGACTGCCCCCAAACCGTTATCTGAGGCATCCGTTTGGAGAACAAATTCCCTCTTGAAGTCGGGAGCGAGCAAGACCGGTCGCCTACAGAGAGCCTCTTTCAATCCCGAAAAGGCAGCTTCCGCCTCCGTCGTCCACTGAGCCATAGACGACTTAGTCCCTTTCAAGAGGTTAGTCAAGGGTGCAGCCATTACAGCAAACTCAGGGATGAACCGCCTGTAGTATCCGACTATACCCAGGAAGCCTCGGACTTGTCTCTTAGACGAGGGTCGCGGCCACTGCTGGATCGCTGCGACCTTTGTGATTTGGGGCTTGATCAACCACTCTTGGATTCCTCTATCACACCCAATTTCAGCATCCGGGCCACCTCCTTGGAGATCACCTCCCGTCGGGCCTCGGGTATCCTATATGGCTTCAGGTTCACCCGCACCTGTGGTTCCGTCAGAATGTCATGTTCTACCACGGTGGTGCACCCTGGCAGCTCTGTGAACAAATTCCTGTTCTGCTGTAACAGCTCTCTACACTGCTGTTTCTGGCTTTCGGAGAGGGTGTCCGCTATGGTCACGGCTTCAATGTCGTTCACCGGCCTGCCCACCGAGCAGGGCACATCTTGGGCCTCCCGATCTCGCCATGCCTTGAGGAGGTTGATATGATAGATTTGGTACGACTTCCTTCGTCCCGGTTGGTGGACCTTGTAGTTCACTTCGCCGAGCTTCTCAACGACCTCATATGGCCCTTGCCATTTGGCGAGGAACTTGCTTTCCACTGTGGGTATCAGGACCAGGACCCGGTCCCCGGGATGAAACTGCCGGATTCTGGCGGAGCGGTTGTAGACTCGGGCCTGAGCCTCCTGGGCCCGCAGGAGATGTTCCCTTAGGATCGGCATCACTTTCTCCATTCTCTCCTGCATCATAGCGACGTGCTCAATGACACTCCGATGAGGTGTGACTTCGGCTTCCCAGGTTTCCTTGGCTACATCTAAGAGACCGCGTGGATGTCGTCCATACAGGAGCTCGAATGGTGAGAAACCCGTGGAAGCCTGTGGAACCTCCCGAATGGAAAACAGCAGATACGGTAGGAGACAGTCCCAGTCCTTCCCATCCTTCTCTACCACTTTCCTTAACATGCCTTTGAGGGTTTTGTTGAACCTCTCGACAAGGCCGTCTGTTTGAGGATGGTATACAGAAGTCCTCAGCTGGGTGATCTGAAGGACCCTGCACAACTCGCTCATCACCTTACTCATGAAGGGGGTACCCTGATCTGTCAGGATTTCTTTTGGTAACCCCGTGCGAGAAAACACCTGAACCAGCTCCTTAGCTATGCTCTTCGCCGAGGAGTTGCGTAAGGGAATCGCTTCGGGGTATCGGGTGGCATAGTCCAGGATAACTAAGATATACTGATGACCCCGAGCCGATTTCACCAGGGGCCCCACCAAGTCCATAGCTATTCTCTCAAAGGGGATTTCGATGATGGGTAATGGTACCAGGGGACTACGAAAGTGCCTGGTAGGGGTGGTTATTTGACAGGTAGGGCAAGATCGGCAGTATCTCGCTATCTCCCGGTGACACCCAGGCCAATAGAACCGTTGCAGTATCCGGTCCTGTGTTTTCTCTACCCCTAGATGACCCCCTAAGACATGGGAATGGGCCATGTTGAGTACTTGCTGCCGATACGGCCCGGGTACTAACAACTGTTCCACCCGGTCGTCCTTCACCTTCGTCACCCGGTATAACAATTCCTCACTTAGCATAAAATGGGGGAACCTAGTGTCGCTCCCTGGCTCCTGTGGGACCCCGTTAATGACCGTGACACTATTGAATGCTTCCCTTAGAGTCAGGTCTTTATGTTGGGCTGTCCCAAAGTTCTCCCTGGTCGCCCCCAAGTTCAGTACCGTGGTCTCGGGCGGTGCTTCCTCCTCATCCCCTACGAGGACACCAAGCGGGAACTCAGCCATGTCAGAGTGGGGAGAGGTCGTTTCCACGGGCCCCACTCCCGGACCCTGCCCCCACAGCTGCCAAAATAAACAAAAGTCCCGGCCGATAATGATGGGGTGTAGCAAGTCCTGGACGACTCCGACTTCATGAGTCCTCACCCCATGTGCCGTCTCAATGTCCACTCGAGCTACTGGATAGTCCTTGGCGTCACCGTGGATACACCGCACTCCGACCCTTTTCCCAGGGACCAGGATAAGTGACGGGAAGTCCCTCACCAGAGTAACGAGGCTCCCGGAGTCCAACAGCCCGACCACGCTCCTCCCGTTCACTTTCACCGGACACGCTGGGGGCCCTTCGCTGGATATACTGGTCATACTGCAGACTGAGTATGCAAAATAAGAACAGCGGCGACCCATGCTGCAATCCATCTGTTCAGGGGTCAAGGGACACCGTGCCGCAATGTGGCCTGGACCATGGCATCTCCAACATATGATCTCGCCCGTAGGGACCTTGGGCACCGCCTCCCCCGCCCTTAGGGACCTTGGACGCCCCACCCCCTTTTGGGCCTCGGCCCGCGGCTGGGTCCCCCAGTAAGGAGCGGGCAATCTGGCCCCAGGCCCTTCCATCCCCTGGTATCTCTCCACCAGCCCGATAAGGTCATCCGCGTTCTGGGGATCACCCTGGGCAACCCAGGTCTGAACGGATCGTGGCAGGGAGTGTACAAACCGATCCATCACGACACGCTCCACCATCTGTGCTGGCGTAGAGCTCTCCGGCTGCAGCCATTTCTGGACCAAGTGCAACAGGTCGAACATTTGGGAGCGAGGCGGTCTGTCTCGATGATACGCCCATTGGTGAACCCGCTGCGCCCTCACAGTCATTGTCACCCCCAGGCGGGCTAGTATCTCCGTTTTTAACTTGCTATATTCCTTAGCGTCTTGCAGGGCCAAATCATAATAAGCCTTCTGAGGCTCCCCGGATAGATATGGCGCCAGCACCTCTGACCACTGTGCTGGTGGGAGCCCCTCTCTCTCTGCAACACGCTCAAAAACAGTCAGAAAAGCCTCTATGTCATCTCCTGGAGTCATTTTCTGCAGGGCTCCTCTCACAGCTTTTCTAATAGAAAAATCGCCCACTGACCTTGTCTCTGCTGACGTGCTCCGGACCGCCTCAGCCAGGATATCGATCTGCTGCTGCTGCTGCTGATGCTGGTCTTGCTGTTGCTGACGTTGGAGTTGGATCTGCTGTGTCAGCAGCTTGGTGGTCTCTTGCTGGGCCGCCTGTTGCTGTTGTAAGAGCTGGAGATGTTGAGCCTGCTGGGCCTGCTGAGCCTGTACCAAGTGTCTCATCAGCTCCTCCATGATCTCCGGAGGCTGTGACTGAGTCAGGACAGACTTCACCCAGGACATAAACACCAAAGCCCACCGGTCTCACGTCTTCTGCTGGGAGCTGCCCGCATTCTCCACCAATTGTAACGGAGCGGCTCGCTGGCGACGTCAGGAAGCACGAGGAGGCAGCTTTGCATAGGTGAGACCAGAAGGGTTTATTTGCTCATAAACCATTCCACAGGGAAAAACACACACAGCAAACACAGAATCCTAATCACTTTCCCCCTGTGCCTAAGTCCAACCTCCCTTACATAGCCGGACACCACTCCCCTGGGAGGGTATGTGAGTCCTGGACCCGCCCGTCACTCTCAGGACTCATAAGCCGGCCCCTTGGTTACTAACAACTCCCTCAGTGTTGCTCTCCACTAAGAGATGCTAATGCCGGCTTACATCACAGACCTCAGGTAGGCATGTGACACATACCTGCCATCCACTATGCGTCCCCTTGCCCTCTTACAATATATATATATGTATATATATATATATATATATATATATAGTGAGGTAGAAGCGTTAGTTAAGCTCAACGAGAGGTAGTGACCCCGGCTCTTATTCACACCACACACAGTTTATTTGCCAGTCCAGGTGATTACAGACCTCAGGCTGCGTCCCGGTACAGTCCTGTACCCACTTATAGGTCCAAAAGCCAAGACCACACGGCTGGAATGTGTTTTCCTGCACACAGCCCCTTGTCTCACAGCTCCTGCTGCTTTGCCTCCTTGGCTTCAACTGGGACCACACCCTGTGTTGCAGTCCAGGTTTAAACACATGCCTGGACATGTGGATCCTCAAAGATCTGGAGTGGAGGGGATCTTATAGGGATATGGAGCACATTCTGGGAGACACATAATGGCCTTCATATATCACCCCAAGTCACTGCCTCACATACATACCCCCCCTTCTGTTCAAGCTTGAGGGGTTGAACACCAGCCACCATAGAAGGGCTTCTAGACAGGGCACTGCCACTCGGTGCTGTAAATTATGATGTCATCCAGGTACGGTGATGTACACAGATATACTATGTTATCTAGAAAGTGAAGGTTACATTTAGCAAGGTAGTTGTAATATGATAGACCTTTGGTCTGTAATTTACAATTGAAAGGGTAACTATTGCTGTACGATTGGATTATATGTTTCTCCATTGTTGGCCAGGGGTAATAAATGTGAACAGCTTATTAATTTTGTTACTTCAATATGAAATGAAATTTAAAATTTTGTATGAAATTTTAACCACTAAAGAAGTTGAATTTTGGTAATTGAAGTGTACAGATCACTTTTACACCAGGGATACTCCTATGGAGGACATTTTGTGGTGATTGTGATGAGCAATGTTGTAATAGTGAAGCACAGGAAATCAGTAGATTGGACTTTTGTGTTCACGCTGATGCATACGTCTGATGTGGTCCCAACACTATGTCCATCAGCCTCTGGAAAGTGGCTGCAGCCCCATGTAACCCAAAAAGCAGGACGACAGTGATAGAGACCCTCAGGTGCAACAAAAACAGTCTTTTCCTTTGCTGACTCTCTCAGTGGAACTTTGCCAGTAGCCCTTGTTCAGATCGAGCATTGTGAAATACCGCGCTTGTCCCAGCATCTCAATCAGCTAGTCCACCCAAGTCATGGGGTAAAGATCGAATTTGGACACTTCGTTTAACCTCCTGAATTCGTTACAAAACCGTAATGATCCGTCAGGCTTTGGGATCAGTACAATGGGACTGGCCATTCGCTCCTGGACTTGTCAATCACCCCCAGGTGAAGCATTTTTTCCACCTCCTCCGAGATTGCTTGCCTCCGAGCCTCCGGTACCCGGTATGGCTTCATGCGTACCTTTACGTGAGGCTCCATGACGATATCGTGTTGGATGATGGTCCTGCCTGGCAGGTCTGAGAACACATCCGGGTTCTGCTGTACCAACCTCCGGGCCTCCCATCTCTGCTGTGTTGTGAGAGTGTCCCCTATCCTTACTCCTCCCTCATCCTTTCCAGATGCCACTGTAACCGGAGGCAGGCAACCTGAAGAGTTTAGGTCCAGGGGTAGAACAGCCACCATACTTTCCCTGGAAACAGGACGAAGTGCCGGTGATCCGCGCTGCTGGATGGAAAAACCAGGACTCAAGAAGTCTGGTGAAATGGTGTAACTTTATTCAGACATGTTTCGGAGCAGTCTCTGCTCCTTCTTCAGGGATCAACCTGGATAATCCCTGAGGAAGGAGCAGAGCCTGCTCCAAAACGCGTTGGAATAATGTTTCACCATTACACCAGACTTCTTGGGCCCTAGCATTTCCAACCAGCAGCACAGATCACCGGCACTTTATCCTGTTTCCAGTTGTTTTCCATGTTGCACATAGAGGTGTGGATCCAGCGGCAGCTGTACGAGCGCTAATACTGGTTGTGGGTTTACGAAACCCGACCATGTGAGCAAATTTCATCAGGCGATTGCCCCACTCTGCCTAGAGATAAGATCCTATGCGCAGTTTTGTCTCACAATTTTAGAAAACCATACTTTCCCTGTCTTTCCAGGGCTTCAACAAGTTTATATGGTATATCTGTTCCGGTTTCCTCCTACCTGTTTGAAACACCTTGTAGTTTACCACCCTAACCTTTTCCCGGTTTCCATAGGGACCCTGCCACTTAGCTAAGAACTTGTTTTCTGCGGTGGGGATCAACACTAACACGCAATCCCCGGGTTAAAGGACCTGACGGTGGCCTGTCTATTGTGACTAGCGCTTTGAGCTGCCTGGGCATCTTGCAGATGTTCCTTCACAATCGGCATGACAGCGGCGATTCGGTCCTGCATATCCATGATGTGCTCAATTACACTTTTATGAGGGGTGGGTTCCTTCTCCCATGCTTCTTTATCTACGTCCAGCAGCCACCAGGGATGTTGACCATACAAGAACTCAAATGGCGAAAACTCCGTTGATGACTGCGGCACTCCATGGATAGTGAACATTAGATATGGAGCAACATATCCCAGTCCATCCCATCCTTGGAGACTACTCTTTTGAGCATAGTTTTCAGGGTTTTAATAAACTGCTCTACCAGACCATTGGTTTGAGGATGGTACACCGAAGTACGCAGCTGCTTACTCTGGAGAAGTTTGCACAGCTTCCTGGTGACCTTGGACATGAATGGGGTCCCCTGATCCGTAAGGATCTCCTTGGGCAATCCCACCTGTCAGAACACGGCAAACAACTCCCGAGCAATAAGCTTAGCTGCAGTATGTCTGAGGGGTACTGCATCTGGGTAACAGGTGGTGTAATCGACTATTACCAGGATATGTCGATGCCCCCGCGCAGACTTTACAATTGGTCCTACCAGATCCATGGCTATCCGCTCAAAAGGTACCTCTATAATAGGCAAAGGTACCAAGGGGCTGCAGAAATGAGCCACTGGTGCGGCTAGCTGACATTCCGGGCGGGATTCGCAAAACCTTTTTACTTCCCCGACAACCCCAGGCCAAAAATAAAGCTGCAAAAGTTGCTCTTGCATTTTTTAACCCCCAGGTGGCCTCTCATTAAGTGTTTATGAGCCAACACTAGGGCCTGCCGGAGATATGGCTGTGTTATTAGCAGCTGCTCCACTATATCCAGCCATATTCTATCCACTTGATAGAGTAGATCCCGCTTGAGGGCGAAATGGGGAACCTCAACTCAGTGCTGGGCGTTTGCACCACACTTCAATTACCATCACCCTACTTCGGGCATGGACCAACGTAGGTTCCTGAAGTTGGGCAGTCCTGAAATTATTCAGAGACACCTTTAGCTCCGGGATTGGCTCAACCATCTCAAGCTCTCCTGCCATTACCTTTAGGGGAGACCTGTTTGGTTTACACTCTGTCCCTATATTGGTGACCTCTACAGCAGGAATCCCAGACTCGGGATCTTCAGACCATCAATTACCTGAGGAGGATTGGATTGCCTCCTCATTAGAGTCTAGAAAAGAGGCAGATGCCCCCCCGATCACATCATAGGGAAGGGTTTTCATCACCCCCTCTTTGTGTTGCACCTGTCCACACAGAGTAGTGATGGTCACCACTTCTGTAGGGTATTCCCGGAGGTCCCCATGGATACAGAGTACCCCCGCTGTACGACTTGTGGGTTTTATCCCAGGGACCAAGGATGCATGTGACTCACCCAGGCCAGGGGACTCAGATCTCAGTCGAAGGCTGGAGGTCACAGATAGCGGTGCCTGAGGCTGTGGCCCTGGTGGTCAATGAAATATGTGGAAAAGAAAATATTAAAAATTATGTTTGTTTGTGACACCACAGGTAGGTCCCGGAGATGGAATCGGCGCTGCGGGAACGTCTGAGGTGATGGGTAGCAGCAAGATGGAGTAGCTCCCTACAGGAGGAGCAGGGTCCCCGGAGTGTTGGAAGTAGGAATGGTTGGTGGAGTACGGCAGCAGTCTCTGGGGAACAAGGCAAGTAAATCACAGTTCAAGGAAGAAATCACTGACACCGTTGCTCACTCTGAACGGGTACTTTACTCCTGAATTCTGCAGGGTTACAGGGTAATGCAGTTCTCTTTGCAGAGAAGTGGACCGGGTGGTTCTGGCAATGAGCAGTTTCTCTCTGAAGCTCCACTGGTATTCCTTCTCTATCACGCTCTCTGTCCCTTGCTCTGCTGCCCTGCCCAGATCCCGCTTGATAGACCAGGTTCGTCGAGATATATCTCTTCAAGGAGAACCCAACTCAGTTTAGCGCTTCTGGTGAGGACCGTGCTTGGTGTAGGCCGGTTGTGTCGTGCTCCTAAAAAGTCATCGACCACTCCGGGTTTGTGGTTCAGGGATTTAGCCGGCTGGACCACTTCGGAGCCGGTGCTCCGGATTTGGACTTCGCTAGGATATTCGGTCACCCTTCTGTTCTTGGCCCTTTTCTCTTCTGGGTCACCAGGTTGAGGTGCCCTCCCTGTTAGCTTCACTTTGGCTGTTCTATAGCTCTCTAGCTCTGCTTCATCTGCTTCTTCTCACTCCTCTCCTAACTTCATACTCGATTTTCAACTCCACTGCACTCTCTTGACTAACTCCTTGCTGCTTTCCCCACTGCTTTATCACCTAGCCTCTCCTCCCACCAGGACCAGTTACCCTGGTAATGGGTATCTAATTGGTCCTCTTCCACTAGATGTTTGCATGTCGTACTGGAGCTTCAGGTTTATTCAACTCATTACCTAAACAAAGCATACTGCACCTTCAGTAAGGGGTGTGTGGCGCCCCGCTATGCAGGTGTCACAGAGGGGTACCGCACCTGTAAAAGAGGTGTAGATACTCCAGCTGCAAGCAGATTCTAGGATGATGGGTGGGACCCATAAACCAGCACCCCACACTAGATCACACAGTGGGAGGTACCCGGGAGGGAATAAAATCACCTCTAGGGGAACAAGGAGGTCCTTAGTTTTGCCTCCAAGTCAGTGGAGGGACCAGGAGAGTGGGAGAAAGGACAGATCCCAGGAGCAGACAGCCAGTTGGGGAAGGAAGGACTTGAGGAGGTCTATCCTCGACAGCTTACTGGGTACCGGAGCCTGCACCTGTGGGATACTTCAGGACCACAGAAAATCCGGAGGACTGGGGAGTATACAGGTGACCCCTGGCACCTAAGCAACTGAAAGAGGGTACCAGGCACCGCTTGATGGTTCGGCGGTCGGCCAGCAGAAGGTTACCCGACGAGAGCAAGGGTGAGAGGAAGAGCGGAGGTCCAGCTGATTCCAAGTCACCGGGCTTCCTACAATTACTGAGAGCAGGAAATAATAGACGGGAAAGAAGGCAAACAATAAGGGTTTCATCATACCACCTGGCATCCGCTTGCAACCACCCGTTAGCTACCTGTTATAACATCTGAATGCTGAACTGAGAACTGTAACAAATGCTGCTAAAGTTTCCAGTAAAGTACCCGGAGAGAAGTGAACTTGACTCTGCTGCATCTTCTTTTGCATGAACTTATTTCCTTGCTGGAACGCTGCCCTGGAGGTCCAGTCCTACCTGTGGAGGACTACACCATCCCAGCCGCGATACCATCTACCTCTGGTGGACTGTGGCGGTGCTGGTGCAAATCACCAGAAACTACAGGTGGCATCACGACAACAATTTGTAAATAGTCCCCTGTATATAAAACCCCTTTTCAAAAGATACCCCAGGACACGGGGTCAGGCGCGGCCGCCATCCCCGTGACTACCGGAGAATTAACCCTTGCCGCCTGACACCTGAGTACCCCAAAGCCTGGGCTCTACAGTGTATCTTTTTCTGGCGTCACAAATAGGATCTCGTGCCCGGTACCACCGGGCACTGTGCGCCTTGAATTTTAACTTAAACTGAACTTTTTCCGCCATTGCTTGGTGCCAAAAATGGGTTCCCGCCATTACTGCCGGAGGACCCAAGATGGCGCCGTAGCCATGTACTAAACACCATGTGCAGGCCCGGGGGTGTGCCTCAGCCCCTAGAAGAAGGACGGCCTAGACAGAGGCACCATAAAGTGTGGCCGCCCCCCTGATTCATGGCAACAGGAAGTTCGGCGAGAGTGGCTGCTGATAACAAGACAAACCAGAAGAGAAGGTCAGAAACAACTAGACTCCTTTGTACCCAGCAGCTTGGCGGCACCCCGGTGGAGAGACATTGTGCGCGAGCTGGAGGAGCAAACTCAAGCTGCGCAGGGCGACCCGGCAGTGACGTCCCTCTTAACCTTGGAGGGGGGTGCTGACTATTGGCGGGATGCCTTTGGATGGCTCCGTCAAGAGATGGAGGAGGCCCTGACTTGGATGGAGCTGGGTGGGGCAGGATGGAGCCGGGAGAAGGGGGGCAGGATGGAGCCAGGGGGAGCAGGATGGATCCAAGGGGGTAGGATGAATGTTGAGGGCAGCATGGAGCCAGGGGGGGCAGGATGGATGCAGGGGGCAGGATGAATACAGGGGGGAAGGATGGAGCCAGGGGGGGGCAGGATGGAGCTGGGGAGGCAGGATGGATGTGGGGGGGCAGGATCCCCCTCGCCCCCCTCTGTTCTCACCCGGCGTCTTCTGCAGCTACTGTGTACAGAGGTCATGTGACAGGGCGGGCTGTGTGATGTCACATCAGCCCGCCATGTCACATAACCTCTGTACAGAGTGAGGAGACAGGTGATGGGTAGGAACAGCGGAAGGCAAGGGGGGAGGTGAGGGGGAGGCGAGGGGGAGGCAAGGGGGATGCGAGGTGAGGGCGGCGGGTACCGATGCCAGGGATCGCCGTGGCCGTACATATAGCCTGGCCTCAGCGACGCTATGCATCACTGTTGCCAGGTTACAGCTACTATATAATCATCTAATTTGAATGCGCGCGGCTTTTTGTATACGTGGCGCTCATTGGTTGCCGTGGCTGGCGTGAGCCAATGAGCGCTGGCGCGTGATTTCCGTGACAGACAGAGAACATTAGACAATTATATAGTAGATATATATATATATATATATATATATATATATATCTGGATTAGGTAATCCAAGTGCAATACTAAAAGAAAAAGTGCTTCATTTTTTATTACCTGTCTGAGTGATATGTGAGAGGAAAAAAATCCATTGTCAGTCTTTTGAGGCAATCAAAAGCAGTAATAGAATAATTAATATACTATAATGTAAGATTGTGAACATTATCCAATTTTGGCGATTTCATGAAAAGTTTCTAATACTGTAAAATTCCAGCACTAAACTTTTAAGTAAAAGATTTTAGCAGAAAATCCCAAAAGGATTATTTCTAACATAAACTTCTAGAATTCATAAAGCTTAACACACAAAGAAATGTTCTCACACTTGAGTCAGGAGAAAAAGAACATACATTTCTATTTGCAGGTATAAACAGATTGATTCTCTGCTGAGTTTTATCTCAACTTTTACATTATGAATCCTTTTCTGTGCTTTATTGTCAGTAGGTAGTCAGACCACAGAGCATTTTACATGTTTAATGCATATACTGTGTAACACAAGAATAACAGTATATAGGAAGTTCAGTGACATGAAATATTATACTAGATACTAGTCTCTATGAATGACTGTGTCTTAATGATTAAGGACACAAGTAGTATGGAGGGAAAGGGGCGTAACTTCAGGGGTTGCAATCACACCAGGGTCCTAGGGTATAAGGTGCCCCAAAAGTCCCTTTAAAAAAAAACTCAGAGAGAGATCATGCTTCAATGATCCGTGCTGCCGTCCCACCGAACCCAAAAAATTATCAGGGAAGCCAAACGTTTGTACGTTGCTCCTTTATTCCATCAGTACTTCAATCCAACACGTTTCTGTACAAGCCTTGCACCTTCCTCAGGGATACATCCTTGAGAAAGGTGCAAGGTTTGTACCGAATTGCGTTGGATTGAAGTACTAATGGAATAAAGAAGCAGCATACAAACGTTCGGCTTCCCTGACATTTTTTCGGGTTCAGAGGGACGGCAGTGCGGATCATTGAAGCACCATCTCTCTCTGGATCTTTTCTTGGATACATCACCACCATTGTGCAGGAGTGCGGATCCAGCAGCAACTGTCCGAGCTAATTAACCAGCTATGGGGGAACACAACTGGACCAGGTGAGCACATACACCTATGACAGTATCATCTTATCCATAAAACGATAAGACCCATTTGCGCCTCTTTGTCTCCCCTTTCTCTGTACCAAAAGTCCCTCTGACCTATAGAAAAAGACTATTGCTATTAAATATTTGCAATAATTGTGGGCCTCATTGGAGTTTTCAGATCGGGGCCCATGAGCTTCAAATTACGCCACTGATGGAGGGCATTGTACATTACAATGAATTTACTACTTTGGTGCCCATTCAGAATAACTGAACTAAATTCCATGCATTTTATATTATTAGAATTGTTATTACATATGTAATAATAAAAGACATTTCACTGAGTTTATTTGCACTGAATGGACACTAAAATGGTCAATGGATGATGTGGATGACTGTGACATAAAAAAGTAATAATGAAGAGGATATATAGAGTAGTCTTCTAAATAGTGATTAAGTTCTACATCTTTACATTTTTGTCTTAATTTAATTTGCAAGATTCATATATTTAGGTGCCAAATACATCTAGTACAATTCTTGGTGGGTAAACCAGCACATTTGCTTCTGTATGAAGGCTTTATTAAAAAATGGTAGTCATTGTGGGCACTAGTTTTAGTCATGTCTAATCACAGTAGATATCATTGACTGAGATGAGATAACCTTTTAAAGTTTGGGTTCGGTTTGCAAAATTGTCATACGTTCGGTAAATAGATCTGCGAACTGTTCGCCGAACTTACGAGCACCATTGAATCGATGAGAGGCAAAATCAAGGGCATATAAAACATCTTAAAAAGAGCCAAGAAGCTGCCAAAACAGCTCAAATTAGGGACAGGCACCAAGAAAATTGCCTTCTATTTTCCAGAGTTAACATTTAATTCATTGTGCATTATGGATTGTTGGGACAAGGCAAGGCCCAGTATTTTAAGCTTCCACATTGATCATGAACAGGGAGATGAGTGATACATGTAGACATGGTGCTCAAAGAGCCCTGCTAAATTCAGAAAACAGATAGGATGGAGGCCCCAAGAAGAGCCTTCACATTTCAAAAACTTAAGGTCAGACACCAGGAAAGTTGCATCAACTGACCTAGAGCAAAAATTGTAGAGTGGCACAGTCTGCATGCATGGCACAGGGTGCAAAGCAGGATCTGGCCTAGCATTTCAAGGCTAAACATGAATTAGTAACAAGGGGATGAGTGACACATGTAGGCATGGTGCTTAGAGAGCCCTGCTAAATTCAGGAAACAGACAAGAAGAAAACAATAAGAAGAGAGTCCACATTTAAACAAATTAGGGTCGGACACCATGAAACTAAAAATTGTAGAATGGCAAGATCAATGCTGCACACTGAAAAGTATATTACCTAGTCTGACCAGTCTGCCACTGGGGTGGAAAAGTCCTTAGAGATCTTTAACTTGTTCATCTTGATGAAAGTTAGGCTGTCTACGCTTTCAAGGGACAGCCAGATGTGCTTATCCATCAGAACACCACCAGGAGCACTGAAGACACATCATGAGATAATGCTGGCTGACGGGCATGACAAAACCTCCAAGGAATGACTGGCGAGATCAGGCCATGCCTCCAATTTTGAAATGGTGAAACGTCCCCTGATGGCATGGATTTCGAGATAGGCTGGGGTCACATTTGGGCAGGCAATTGCGTTCACCGCATTCAGATCCGGATGCGGTGAACGCAATTGCCTTCAGACACATTTTGTCTTCAAAATGTGTGCTGTGAACCGCAATGCGGTAACCGGATTGCTCCGGATGTGTAATCCGGAGCAATACGGTTACCATATACTTTGCTCATCCCTGCTGCTGCAGTGATAAGCAAAGTGTTAAATGTGTATTAACACATTAAATATGAATATTAACTATGGGCAACATGTCTCTAGGGGGTGCCCACCCCCCTAGAGACATGCTGTCCACTCCTCTCAGCATGTTAGGGGTTAATAAGCCATTTACAGTAAGTCAGCTATTGTCGGCTTTGTACAAATGTGTGAATGAAGCCTCGGCTCCCCTGACAGTTGAGCAGATACTGTATATAAAGTATGTCTAGTATCTGCCGCTGTCCGAGGTCCTGTAAGCATTAACATTAGGTCTATGGGCAGTACACCCCCATAGACCTAATGTTAATGCTTACAGGACCTTGAACAGCGGCAGATACTACACATACATTATGTACAGTATCTGCGCTACTGTCAGGGGAGCCGCAGCTTCATTCATACATTTACAGACACTAATGAGCCATGCACACAATGAACAGATCTGTAAGACACTGTTCACACCACCAAAAGACTGAATCACAAAAAACAATCAGAAAAACGTGTAAAAATACTCTGTTATAAAAAATAAAAAAAGGTAAAAAGCAAGTGCTGCATAAAAAAGTGATAAAAAACAGGGTATTTAGTTGATACGTTTTTTGCAAAAAATGTATACGAAGCCGCTCTACCAAACGTCAAGGTAACCCGTATCAGAGCAGTCCCTATCTGTGTGTTCAAAAAACCTGACCATGTGAATAGTTACCTATTCATACATTTGTACAAAGCCGACAATAGTCGGCTTACTGTAAATGGCTTACTAACCCCTAACATGCTGAGAGGAGGTTCTGAAGGCTTGTACAGTAAGATCTATGCGCAGCGCTGCCCATAGATCTTACTGTATAAGCCTTCAGGACCTCGGACAGCGCACGTACTATACCTACAATAGGTATAGTATGCGCAGCTGACAGGAGAGGTTCATTGATAAAAGTTGTACAGAGCCGACAGGACTCGGCAATACTGTACATGAGGAATTAACCCCTGACATGCCCACCTGAGGGGGTAGCATGTCTCTGGGGGGGTGGGCACCCCCTAGAGACATGATGGCCAAAATTAATATTAACATTACAGCTTTTTTAGCAGTTTAAGCACTTTGCCTATACCAGCGGCAGCCGGGATAAGCAAAGTATACGGGAACCGGATTGCTCAGGATTACACATCCTGAGCAATCCGATTATCGCAATGCGGTTCCCTCCACACATTTTTCATAAAAAATGTGTGGGACCGCAATTGCGTTCACCGCATCTGGATCTGGATGCGGTGAACGCAATTCAAGTTTTAAGTGTGACCCTAGCCATAGTCTTATGAAAAAGTGACTTTTTTCAACCATACGACACATTCACACATTGAATATTTGGCTAGTCTTTTACATTGGTAGTTTTAAGCAAAAATCAGGAGCAAAACATTAAAAGGAAACGTTTAACAGAAATGTGCACAAATTCTGCCTTTTTCAGTCACTTCTGGTTTTGATTTACAAATACTGATGTAAAAAACTGACCAAATACAGAACATGTGAACATGTCCATATACATATACTGCTCAATGTGTTCTTTCATTATCAAAGCTGAAACAGCTGTATAAAGTAATCTTGCTTTTACCTAATTCTTGGTGTGCTACTTGTAATTTATACATGAATTTTATTTATAATTTTTATATATATATATCATTTATTTACATTTTTTATTGCAAAGTTTTGCATGTGTTTTGCATATATAATGTATTTCTATATTATAATATATACTGCTGCATGTTAATATATAGTTTGTCATGTGTGTCACTATTGCGCTGGTTCCGTGCTCCAACAGCCGCTTTACTGCACAGAAAGAGCTGAGGGTCACTTTTAAACTGACTGCTTAAGGCTCTTCCAGTAATCTAGTTAAAATGGGAGTTCCCTTTAACCAAAGAATTTAATGGCTGTATATTGGCCAGTAAAGCAAGAACTTGGATGTCAATGGACAGCCGAGCACTTGCTTTAGGGCTTTAAAACAGCAATCTTCATTATAAAACACGACAATCTAGAATAAGACCTTCTTACAGCTGGCAAAAAAGGTATATTGTTGGTTGTTAAGGGGTTAATTTGTACATTTAATATGTATAGCTAAGATCTCTTGAATGGCCTTTCTGCTTTAAAATAATGTAAGAATATAGTTGTAAAATCAGTGAACCGAACACTTTCCCTGTGACATCCAGTAACATAATGAGAATTTCTAACCTAATAAGGCCAGAATTGATGACTTTTTACTAGTGATCGAAAGAAAACATGGCAAATCACAGACATTAGAGAATAACAGGATCAGAAAATGTTATTGCCTGCTAACTATGGACATGTAACATCGGTCGATGCATAATGGACTTGACTTACTTAATAACATGTAAATAGTAAATTAAAGAGGCTTATACAATGTTATGTAGTAATCACAGCACAATTACATAAATGCCCATTAAACAGCTATGTTGCCCTTATGTACACCTACATGGAAAAATGTTTTTACAAAATTGATTTACAATGTCTAAGAGCCCACAGTGGAAGATTTGACAGCAATAATGATAACAATGTGCTCAGTAGAAGATAAAGTAAAGAATGTTTATCAAACACTTAGTTGAGAAAAGAAACGGGCACTCACCTTGTTGCATTGAAGTCCTGTGTGCAGAGGTGTTCATGGATCTGGGTTGCTCAGCTGTAGATGCAGGGATCAATTAAGAACTTAAGAAGAAAACAGCGGAGCTCCGGGATCCTTTATTCCAAAAGTTTACATCGGTGGGTTCAGGGAAGGGAGGACAGAGGGATGACGGTGACTGTTTCGTGTACTCTGCACGCTTCAGCGGGTCCTGCTGGAGGAAGGCTTATCACTACTGTAAAGCCGAAACGCGTTGTATGTTCTCCACTATATTACTTATGGAATAAACTACTACTTTGGAAAATAAGAAGAATTTGGATTGTGTCTTTCTGGACCTGGGAGCGCTCGTCTATACACCAGATAATCTCTTTCTGTGGACACACCCAACAGACTCCGGGCTGGGAGCTCTGTCATTTCTGGGACGTAGCTGCAAACCAGGAGGCAAGCACACTAAAGAGTGGATCAACCACAAGGAATTGTTTCATGAGAAAATAAAGACATCAAAAGGGTGAGCACAAAACCTATTATCTATCACCATACTTTATAATCTGCACTTAGATTTGCGCCCTCTCTTTCTATCTCCCTCACCACCCAGACCCCAGTGCCCAGAGGTCGGACTTCCTTGAATCGATATAACGGTAGTAGGCCAGATGCCTGATAGGACAACACTATAAAAAGTCACCTTCAAGCTTGGCCATGAAAAGATTTGCATATTGTGATGCCATTTTGCTTCCCATTGCTGTGCCAGTCCCCTGTAAATATATGTTGTCGTCAAATGTAAAGTAGTTATGCGTGAGGATGAATTTTCTAAGCTCCAGCATTAATACCTGTGTTTTCCAGGAAGGTTTTGCAGGCATTTAATCCATCCTGATGTGGGATGTTGCTATACAGAGATTCCACATCCATGGTGGTGAAGATGGTTTCTTCTGGTAGAGGAACTATTGCTGACAGTTTATTCAATAGGTCAGTTGTGTCCTGAATATAGCTGGATGTCTCTTTTACCTGGGGTTTGAGAGCACCCTCTACCCATCCAGAAATTTGTTCGGTGATGGTGCCCACACATGAAATGATTGGTCTTTCTGGATTTCCTGGTTTGTGAATTTTGGGAAGCATGTAGAAAGTGCTTGTTCTTGGACTTTCTGGTATTAGGTAATCAGCTCTTAAGGATATGTCAGGTAGACAAGAAACCAAGCTGTTTAATTCCTTGTAGTCCTGTGTGGGGTCAGACTCCAATTTCTTGTAGCATCGTGTGTCCGTCAGTTGTCTGTTTCCTTCAGGTAGTCAGATTTGTTCATGACTATTGCACTATCCTTGTCTGCATGTTTAATGATGATTTCTTTGTTGGCTCTTCTTTCCTGGGCATTGACATTGGATGCTTGACTCTTGTGTGTATCGAAAATAGTGGATTTTACCAAATGTCTGAAAGTGTCTGTATATTTTTCCAAATAGGAGATGCAATCAAATTCAGATGTCCAGTCTGACCTTTTCTTGATTGTCAGAATCCCTCTTTCTTCGGCCCAGTTTGGTTCGAAGTCCCCTTTGTCGCTGTAAAATTCCCTTAGGCGTAGTCTCCTGAAGTAATCCTCCATGTCACTGCACAGTCCAATTTTATCCAGAGCTTTAGTAGGACAAAATGAGAGTCCCATAGAAAGCACAGTAAAGCTCAGTAAAAGATGACAAATATTGCTAGAGTATTGTAAATGAATACTAAGTAAGTGTAACTGTATGGTTCTGTCATGTTGGTGCTGAGGAACCATGTTTTGAATCTTTGCAAGAAATAACACGTTTTAACTTATAACCTGGAAATGCATCAAATTGAAGCTCTTGGTGGATCAGCTATGAGTATCATGATATGTCTCGTATTTGTCAGGACTCTGGCCCTTCCAAATTACCTAATTCCTCACCCTTATCCAAGATGGTGCCTGCTACCTTGTTCTGTCCATGTGTTCTTGCTTTTCTGCTGGTAAAAGCTCCAGTTTCTCTCCCAGGATATTCTTGAGTATTTTGCCTCTCTTCTGGCTCTTCTGTGCATCAACTGAGTTTTCTCTACTCTGCCTCAGCTGTGCTTCATCTAAATCTTGCTCTACTTTCAGCTATTCCAGGTCGGCTCTGCATACCTGCCTCTGCAATCACCTGCTCTGCAGGGCTTTAGCTATATTCCGGTTACTCTTCAGCAACTAGCTGTACCTCGCAAAGGATCATTTCTGCTGCCACATTCATACAGTCTACTTAGCTACATGTAATCTTGTTGGTACGATTTGTTTGTTGTACATCAGCGCAGTGCATTTTCTAGGACTGTTTGGGACTGGTGTTTCTAGCCATACTGTACTTTGTTCAGTTCAGGACTCTGTGTGAACCATGTTCTAAAAACTGTTTCCATTATTAGGCCTCATTCTATGTGAACTGTGTTCTAAAATGTGTTTCCATTGTTAGACCTCGCACTGTGTGAACTGTCTTCTAAAGACTGTTTCTATTATTGGCCTCCCCTATGGGAACTGTGTTCTAAAGACTGTTTCCATTATTGGTCTCTCACTGTGTAAACTGTGCTCTTCATGACTATAATCTGTTGCTGAGTTTGCATCATTTCCATGAAAAATGTATGTATCTTGTTCTGCTCCTTGGTAGCCTGAAAATATAGATTTGAACTTAAAATCCTTTTCTCTGTCTTGTCTTACCCTACGACATCAGATTCCAGAAGATAACCACATAGTGTTGTGACAGGATACTCAAGCCATTTAAGTAATCTGCTGGGGCAATGACTACAGAGACATGGATTGGACAACTGTTTGCCATGATTAACTCCTTACAAGAGGATTTGGAGGCTCTCAAAACAAATTTGGAGGCTTGAAGTCGATCCTAGATTGGTCAGTACCCAAGAACGTTAAGGAAGTTTAATACACTGCACTACGGTTTCATACGTCGATTGTGACACCTCCCCATTTGGAGATTTGTATCCTTTGGCTAGTCTTAAAAAAACTGTGGATGTCCGCCTTGCCTTGTTACCTCATACAGGGGAAACATTTTACCCAACCCTATTCAGATGATCTTTGGCCTCTTATTTGGTCATTTATTTGAATTATCATACATAAATAATCCGACCAGTAACAAGATAAGTCATAACACCAACTCCAAGTCTTCTGATGAGCCCTGTTGTATGAGACAGGGTGAAACGCGTTAAGCAAGTGGAGAGAAAAAAAAAACATCTGTCAATTGTCATTGATCTGCAGGGATCCAATGGAGGACTACTTATTGTGACGATTGGACTATGAAGTTAAGTCTAAATCAGGACTATCCTCCCCTCTGCCTTTAATTTTGCTTGGTAGGGCATTCTTAGGGTAAGCCACCGGTGAGGGGGGACACAACAATTTAGGGTGTGTTACAATCTCCACTGGTAGGCAGGGAAAAGGATGGGAATTACACCTTGGTTCACATAGCACACAACACCTTCCACCCCAGACCTGAAGGGGGAGCCCTACTGGCTGCCTTAAGCCAGTTCCCCTTTAAAACATCCAGGCCTGAGGGGAGGAGTTAGTCAGTCCCAAGAGTCAGTCTCAAGTTGGAGTTGGAGAGAGCTAGAGTGAGGAGCTAGTCACTGGGAGAGATCCAGGCCCAGGACCTGGGACCACTGACCGCTGTGTCGCGCCCTAGGGAAAGGGTTGGAGGCAAGTGGAAGAAACAGGGAATCAAGAAAAGGGAACCAGTTGCTATAGCCCTTTAGACACCCGGACACCGGAGTCCGACGCTGATATCTTTTACTGGTACAGCAAAAGCCTGGAAGACTCAGGAGGAGTTAAGCCCTGAGAAGAACAAGTAAGAGACGCTAAAACTGACCAAGTATAGGACCAGGGGCCATAGGAGAGACAGGGACCCCACAGAAGGACCTCATTGTCAGTTTGAAGCGAAGCCCAGAGAGGGAGAAGAAGCGGTGGGTTCAGGCTCAGGCAGGACTTACCCCACACCACAGAGCACAAAGAGGCCTCATAACTTTCTAAGGTGGAAGTCCCAAGTTGCACCGGGGACCTGGTTATTACTTTGGACTGTACCTGTTACCTTGTCATCAGTAAAAGGTACCGAAACAAACACCACTCTGTATCTGTGTGCCTGCTTAACCGCCGCAATTCACTGCTTTGTCTTCAGAGACAAGACTACTACTCCCCTCATCCTTCCCTGTTGCCCAGAGGTAAAGCTCCACCTGTGGGGAGCTGTACCACACTCTGCTGCACCCACCTTCACCTCAGCGGCTGGCTGCAGTGCTGGTATACCCAATACCAGGTACCATAGGTGGCGTCACGTTACCAATCCCCTTATCCCCCACCATTCCTCACCATTGAGGGTCCAGGGCACGGGATCGGGGACCGACCAGCCATGATCCCCATCGAAGTCACCATCAGCCCTATTACCCAAGTACCCCTTACCCTGTCGACCGCCTCATCCACATAGTGTTGTGACAGTATTGTTGAGTTAGAATCTGACAGCTAACAATGTCCACATGTAATTTATACAGTATTTTCTGAGTGTTTGAAGGTGCATCAAATCCTAGGCTTTTGTTAGGCTAGGGCCACATTAGCATTGCGGCCTCCGCCATGCCGGATCTGGTATAGATCAGCATTCCCGCGGCAATAGCACAGCGTTACCGTATGAAAATGCCGGATTTTGAAATTGCACGCTGTTTTGTAGTGGACAGCTGAAAGCTACAGGCGGCATTAAGCTGTCCACTACAAAATAGCGCAAGATTTCAAACTCCAGGACTTTCATGCTGACGTTTGCATGTGCTTCAGGTCCCATGAGCCATATTAGTCTATGGCAGCGTTAAGGCAGCGTTACACTATGGTAACGCTGGGCTAATGCTGCGGGAATGCTGATCTATGCCGGGTCCAGCATGGTGGAGGCCACAATGCTAATGCGGCCCTAGCTGTATAGAGAACTCATGTTCAGTGTAGGGATTATATAAGTGATGAAAATCTTTGTACACCTCTGCAGAAAATGAGAACTTGATACATGGTAATGTTCAGTTTGGTCAATGGTCACAGAGATATTTAATACTTGAATTGTAAACACTTGCACAGCATAAACCATAGGAAATGAAACTAAATATCTCCATATTTTGTCTTCAGGGTTCATATATCAGCGCATTTAGCATTATTTCATGCAAATTTTATATAAATTTGATGCATTAGTGATTTTTTTCTTTACAATTCATATGAAAACCAAAGATTTTACTATTTTAGCCATAACAATTGCATAATTTTAATATATGTATAAAGTTTCAGTTATAACCCCAGTATAAAATATCGTAATAGTGCTCTTTTTCATTACTGTGCATAGAGTTGACCCAAGGAACATTGACTATAACTCAGTTTCTTCTTTTCCCGCTGTACAATTAGGTGAATGACCAGATCAAGTTTTTTAAGACTTTATAGAGACACCTAATCAGTGAATAATGCATTACGGTGCTCTTCACCTCCAGTTTCTATGAATACAAAGAATCTCATGTAAATGTTTCATTTCTAAAATAAAATTTGCTTTTCTTTCTTGTTAACATTTACTATATGAATAAGACATATGATGTCAAATCATACATTTAAAGGTTTCTAGTTCAGTATAACTTTGCAAAATCACTTTATAATGTAGGTGAATGGACACTCAAAACAGGTATGTCCTTAGTTATTTGGCTTAATATCACTGAAATATCAATTTCCAAAAGATTAGATGTGAAACCCATTTTTAAAAGCAGATAGATACTGGAATATTCCAGAAAAATTTACATGTATGGACCAAGAATTATGAAAAAGGCCTTGATTTGCAAATAATTCTCTGCAGAGGCTCAAAAAAAGAGTTTATAACTCAAACATCAATTCAATAGTGTAAGGGTGCCTCCACACTGTGGCACAATCCGGGTCTGTCCGGGAGGACCCTGACAGCCGCCGACTGGATCAGCACACAGGACTGGAGGGCTAATTTGCACTCCGGTCAGGTGTGCAGCACACGCAGCTGCAGCCGCTCACAGGTCAGGACCACGGTGACACGGTCCTGACTTATCAGCAGTGAGAACTGCGTGTGCTGCACACCTGACCGGAGGGCATATTAGCCCCCCAGTCCTGTGTGCTGATCCAGTCGGCAGCTGTCAGGGTAATCTCGGACAGCCCCGGACCAGATCACGCCGCAGTGTGAAGGCACCCTTAAGCCAGCACTGAAATGCTTGAGTGCTCAGTACTCAAATTGAGCAGGTCAGAGGCTAGGATGTTCTCATCTTGAGTGCTGAGTATAATGGAAGTCAATGGGAAACTCAAGCATTTTTCCAGAAGACCATAACAAGAGAGCTGAGGAGGCAGGACAATTGCTGAAATGCATGGAAATAGCACACAAATGGATTGGGAACAGCATGGGAAAGACATCTGACTCCCAGGTTGCTGCTGGAAACAAGGAACAATGTTCTCAGAGTATTACTCCACTTTTATGGACTGACAACAAAATATACAAAAGCGAAGATAAATTGATGGATTTTATAGGAAAAAATACTAGGAAACATTTTTTTCTGTTTAATTACTTGTATATAAAACAAAATTAAAAAGGGAAAAAACAAACACCTCCTCCACCCCATTAATAGCTGGGCCAACTCTCACTGAATTTCCCGGTCACCTAGTAATAAAGTAGATGACATAGTAGAGGCGGTAATAAAACCTAAAGCTATGTAATTTTAATATTTTACAGTCTTATCTGAGCATGTAGCATGGTCAGACACATATTGTTTAATTTATGAAGGAGAACTTTGGAAACTCTCAAAGCATATGCAACTACTGCCAAAAATTGGAAGGAAGAGGGACTTTGATTCCCTTCATAGACATAAAAGAGGACTTCATACACATTTGGCTACATTTGTTAGGTAGTGTAACTCCTAGATGCATAAAATAGGACACAGGGTTGCCAAACATTAGGGGGATTGCAGTACATTCTGGAAGGCATGCAGAGGAGGTTCTCAAAAACATTTTCCTACATTTAAGGAGTCGAACTCCTAGACTTTCAAAGTCTATTATTGAAAGTGCTGAAAAACATTTACCCCTGGGAGGTATACATTTATATATGTAATAGAATTGAATATGTAGGCCCTATACACATCTCGAAAAAATTCTGGAGTGCATCATACACAACCTGTAAAAATTAGAAGCGAGTGTGGTATGCCTGTTTACCCTCTTAAAATCTAAAATAAGGGCCTCCTGATAACTTCTAAAAATTTTGAGTAAGGGTCACTTGTTCACCCTTGTAAAATTTGGAATAAGGGCTGTCTGATGACCCTCTAAAATCTTTGAGTGAATGCTGCCAATTAACCATTTAAAAATTTGAGCAAGGTTTGCATGATGACCCTGTAGATATGGTGGTGGAGGATAAGTAGGACAAGGAAAAGAATAATCCATGAACCAAATACCCTTTTATTAGTGAGAAGGGGTATGTGGGAATACACCAGAAAATAGGAATATTTGAATTGGCTTTTGGTTCTGCTACTGTCATCCTGATGGGTTGAGAACTATGTGCCAATCCAGAACTTGTTAATTTTGATAACAGTAGGCATGTCAGCATTTTCAGTTGACAGACTGATGTGCCTATTTTCATTATGCCCCCCATTGTCACTTGTTCAACTTGGATACACGATAGGTGTATGGCACATGCTGGTACAGTCGGCTAGGTACTCCATCATCTTCCAAAACATTTACTTTTTGGGTGTTGAGAACGTATAGAAACTGTCCCAGTGTTCCCCTGCATCTGTTGGACCTGGCTTGTGTGTATCACACATCTCTACTCTTTGTTTGATCAAGGAACCATGACCTCTGCCATCAACATTGTTGAATGGGAATTTTTTGTACCGATTGTTTGTCTAGGGCCTACTAGTATTGCAGCATTTTACTAGACCTCATCTCTACAGGTAAGAGAGATAAAAAGTTCTCCTTTAGCATGGGTCAAAAAGGGTGAACAATCAGTAATCAGTGTTGGCCAAAATGTGTATAACGCAAGGGACATGCAAAAGACAGCGAGACATAGTCAGTCATGTATGCTACACTCCCAACACGTAATAATTACCTGTACCCACCAGGAGGGTGACTCTATATCTCCTCCTCCTCTATCTCCACCTCCTCCTCCATTTTAGCCCATTCACGCTTAACAGACAGAATGCAACTGATGTGGGTAGGACCCTCTCTAGCGCAGGTAACCATCTCCAGCTCCTCCTCCTCTAATTATCACTCAATCCATGCTGAGAGGATGAGATGAGGCTGGGTTGAGTAACATCATCTTGTGTACCTTTCTTTCTCCATCTCCACCCGGTCAACATGCAATGCTTTCTCATTAATTGTGAGCATTGAATATATTTATAGACACTGTAGCACAGTGGTTCTTAACTGGGGTTCGATCGAACCCCAGGGGTATGGTGTGTCGGTCTCAGGGTTTTGGTGGAGCCTCCGCCACGGAGGTCAACACACTCCCGATGGCTGCATGTAGATTTATCACTAATGAAGGGTTCGGTGAATGTGCATAAGAAACTGATGGGTTGGGTACCTCAAACAAGGTTAAGAACCACTGCTGTAGCAGGATGGTTATGTTGATGATGGCATCACTATCACCATCACTATCTTGGTTGATTCCTCAAAGTTTTGCATGCAGAATCTCAAAGATGTCATCCATGCTCACTTGTCAGTTCTTATATGCAAAGGCTGACCAGAAAACCAACGTGCATGTTGTAGCTAATATTCAACTACTGCCCTTTGCTGCTCACAAAGCCCTTTGCTACTGCTGCCCTCCTGCCCTTTGCTGCTCACAAAGCACTGTCAACATGTGGAATGTGAAGTTCCAGGGCGTGGTCACATTGCACACCAGTCAGTGAGCTGACACTTGCCAGCACTGCTGCAGCCCTGCCAGACTGGCAACAGCATTAACTGAGTTGCAGAAATGGGTCCACAAGTGGTGTATTTTAACAAGTAGTCCAGGAAAATCTGGCTAGGTTTTCAGAAACTGCTGAACCACTAAATTGAGCATATGAGCCAGGCATGATATATGTGTAAGCTTGCCAAGGTTTAGAACTGGCACCAGATTATTACCATTATCACACTTGACCATGCCTGGTTGCAGGTTCAATGGTGACTGTCAGATCTATTATAGCTTTCTACAACTCTGTGGTGGTGTGCTGTTTGTCACCTAAACAAATTAGTTTAAGCAGAGCTTGCAACTGCAATGGACAACATGCTCCGAGATGACAATTTGGAGCTAGAGGATGAGAAGGAATAGGGGGTGGAGGAATGGGTGGAGGAAACCCTACTATAACTAGGACCTGTAATCCTTGGTGTAGGTAGCACATGTGCTGTCCCAGGGTCTTGCTCAGACCCAGACAATACAAGGTTCACCCAGTATGCTGTCAGGGAAATGTAGAGTTCTTGAATAAAAGCACTCATCCATGTGTTGGTCATTAAGTGGACCTTCCCAGTAAATGTGTTATATCAGGGCTTAGATGATATTACAGGACATTGGGACATCTAAGAGGCTGATAGTATTAAGGTCCCTGCTGTTCTTGGAATGGCACAGGGTGCAAATGACTGTTTCTTTATCAGCCGCACCTTCTTGAACCCTGCTTTCTGTTTGGTCAAAAATGACTGAATTTGAAATTTGTGATTCAATTTTTCGTTTGTTTATGAACAACCATAGTAACATAGTAACATAGTTTTTAAGGTTGAAGGAAGACTTTAAGTCCATCTAGTTCAACCCATAGCCTAACATGTTGATCCAGAGGAAGGCAAAAAAAACCCATGTGGCAACACTAAGCTCCACATTGGAGGAAAAAATTCCTTCCTGACTCCAGGTACGGCAATCAGACTAGTTCCCTGGATCAACGCCCTATCAAAGAATCTAGTATGTATAACTGGTAATATTATAGTTTTCAAGAAAGGCATCCAGGCCCTTCTTAAATGTTAGTAGTGAGTCACTCATTACAACATCATGTGGCAGAGAGTTCCATAGTCTCACTGCTCTTACAGTAAAGAATCCGCGTCTGTGATTATGATTAAACCTTCTTTCCTCCAGACGTAGAGGATGCCCCCTTGTCCCAGTCTCAGGCCTAAGAGTAAAGAGATCATTAGAAAGGTCTCTGTACTGTCCCCTCATATATTTATACATTATTATAAGATCACCCCTAAGCCTTCGTTTCTCCAAGCTAAATAACCCCAAGTTTAATAACCTGTCTTGGTATTGCAGACCCCTTAGTCCTCTAATGACTTTTGTCGCTCTTCTCTGGACCCGCTCTAGTTCAGCTATGTCTTTCTTATACACCGGAGATCAGAATTGTACACAGTATTCTAAGTGTGGTCGCACTAGTGACTTGTATTGAGGTAAAATTATGTTCTCCTCATGATGAGCATCTATGCCTCTTTTAATGCATCCCATTATTTTATTTGCCTTTGCAGCAGCTGCCTGACACTGGCCACTAAATGTGAGTTTGTCATCAACCCATACACACAGGTCTTTTTCAGTGACAGTTTTGCCCAGTGTTTTACAATTAAGCACATAATTATACCTTTTGTTTCCTCTGCCCAAGTGCATGACTTTACATTTATCCCCATTAAAGCTCATTTGCCATTTAGCAGCCCAAGCTTCTAGTTTACATAAATCCTCCTGTAATATAAAATTGTTCTCCTCTGTATTGATTACCCTGCAGAGTTTAGTGTCATCTGCAAATATTGAGATTCTACTCTGTATGCCCCCTACAAGGTCATTAATAAATATATTAAATAGAAGCGGGCCCAACACTGACCCCTGTGGTACCCCACTGTTAACTGTGACCCATTCTGAGTGTGTTCCATTAATAACCACCCTTTGTTTCCTATCACTAAGCCAGTTCTTAACCCACTTACACATATTTTCCCCTATCCCCATTGCCCTCATTTTATGTATCAACCTTTTGTGTGGCACCGTATCAAAAGCTTTTGAAAAGTCCATATACACCACATCCACTGCATTTCCTTGGTCCAGTCCAGAACTTACTTCTTCATAGAAGCTTATTAGATTAGTTTGACAGGAACGGTCCCTCGTAAAACCATGTTGATAATGGGTCATGAGGTTATTTTTCTTCAGATACTCCAGAATAGCATCTCTTAGAAAACCCTGTAGGATTTTACCCACAGTAGAGGTTAAGCTTACTGTCCTATAATTTCCAAGTTCAGTTTTTGTCCCCTTTTTGAATATTGGCACCACATTTGCTATACGCCAGTCCTGTGGTACAGACCCTGTTATTATGGAATCTTTAAATATTAAAAATAATGGTCTATCTATGACAGTACTTAATTCCTGCAGCACTCTGGGGTGTATCCCATCCGGGCCCGGGGATTTGTCAATTTTAGTGATTTTTAGACGATGCCGTACTTCCTCTTGGGTTAAGCAGGTGACATTTAATTGAGAATTTTTGTTATCACTGATCATATTGTCTGTCATGGGATTTTCTTGTGTAAATACTGTTTAAAAAAAGTCATTTAGCATATTGGCTTTTTCCTCATCATCATCCACCATTTCACCCAGACTATTTTTAAAGGGGCCAACACCATCAATTTTTAGTTTCTTACTATTTATGTAGTTAAAAAATATTTTGGGATTCTTTTTACTTTCTCTGGCAATGAGTCTCTCTGTCTCAATCTTTGCTGCCTTGATTTGCTTTTTACAAATGTTATTTAATTTTCTGTATTTATTTAATGCCTCATCATTACCTACTTGCTTTTATTCCCTAAATCCTTTTTTTGTTGTCACATATTGCACCTCTTACCGCTTTATTTAGCCATAGTGTTTCCACCAGTTGTGAAAGGTAATTGTCTCTCATAGTTTTCAAAAACTTATTACCTTTGCTGGAACTGCAGGTTTCTGATCCCCAATGTATTTCAGGGTAGTTGAAGTCCCCCACAATAATAACTTCTCCCTGAGTCGCTGCTTCATCTATTTGCTTTATGAGGATATTCTCATCCACTTCCATTATTGTTGGGGACTTATAACAAACCCCTATCAGTAATTTATTATTTTTTCCCCCTCCCCTTATCTCCACCCACAGGGACTCTACATTTCCATTAGATTCACCTATATTATCACGCAGGATGGGTTTTAAGGATGATTTTACGTATAAACATACACCTCCTCCTCGCCTATTTGTACGGTCATTTCTGAACAGACAATAGCTCTGTAAATTAACAGCCCAGTCATGGCTCTCGTCCAGCCAAGTCTCCGAAATCCCCACCATGTCATAATTATTTTCCAACAAAATCAATTCTAATTCCTCCATTTTGTTGGTGATCCTTCTGGCATTAGTGTACATGCACTTTATGCATCTCTCTTTACCTCTATTCCTTCCTACTAGATTGACTGTTCTAACCCCATCCCCCATGCCACCCCCAATTTTATTACTTGTGCCCAGGTTACTATTTACACTATCTTCCCCTCCTATACAATGAATACCCTCCCCCCCAATCCCTAGTTTAAACACTCCTCCAACCTTCTAGCCATTTTCTCCCCCAGCACAGCTGCACCCTCCCCATTGAGGTGCAGCCCGTCCCTAGCATAGAACCTGTAGCCAACAGAGAAGTCGGCCCAGTTCTCCAGGAACCCAAACCCCTCCTTCCTACACCAATTCCTGAGCCACTTATTTATCTCCCTAATCTCCCTTTGCCTCTCTGGTGTGGCGCATGGTACAGGCAGTATTTCAGAGAATACTACCTTGGAGGTCCTTGCCTTAAGCTTGCAGCCTAATTCCCTGAAATCATCTTTAAGGACCTTCCACCTATCCAACTATCCAACTTTGTAATTTGTGCCAATGTGCACCATGACCGCTGGGTCCTCACCAGCCCCTCCCAGTAATCTGTCAACCCGGTCAGCGATGTGCCGGACTCGAGCGCCAGGTAGGCAGCACACTGTTCGATGATCCCTGTCTTTGTGACATATTGCCCTTTCTATTCCCCTAATAATTGAGTCCCCCACTACCAGCACCTGTCTGGCCTGCCCTTCTCTCCTGTTTTCCCCCTTACTGGAGTAGATACTCCTCTGGCTTTCAGAGGTCATGCCCTGCTGCAGCAGTGCTACCCCTGAACTCACACACCCCTCATCTGCCAACATAGCAAATTTATTGGGGTGTGCCAGATCAGGGCTAGCCTCCCTGGCACCCTTCCCTCTACCCCGCTTCCCTCTACGGTATGTGAACCATGTTCACATACAGTAATATAATGTAACAGGTATTCAAATAAAACAGTTACATAATTCAAAACTCAAGACTTTAATAGATCTAGTCAAAAATAAAAGGAACATTTAAAGTGTATAGTAAACCCGAACAGAGCATCATGGTTAAAAGTGCACCAGACTTGGGAATGTCTAAACCTTGTCCTGGGCACTTGTCCCTTGAGGGTGCTATGAGAAACAGTGTAGATCCCTCTTCCCCTGCACTGCTGTCTGTGCTCTGTATAGCACCTTCCCAGGTTGGGTCACTGACTTCATCGTCCACTACTTTGTTTTCCAGTTCCATAATCTGACCCCCCTGACTTGTTGACTTAACACCAGTTGTTGATTGATGATGACATCATCTACCTTTTGAAACACTAATTGCTGTTCTCCTCTGTCATCTTCTTCCGACCATAGCTGCTCAAATACTGTATTTGGACATCACTACTTATGATCTCCTCATGTACCTCTTGGAACATGATGGGCTCAAGGACAGCATCAATTAATGGAAATAAAAAGCGCTCATTGGTGTGTCCAAGTGTGAGATCACTTGTCACCTGGGACTCGCAGTGGTGGACGGAAGGAGGATCTGGATGAGAATTATGTGGTCCAGACTCTTGGCTAGTGTCATTGGACTATATGAAAAGATAGGTTGGTGCTAGGAAACATACTGGAAGCATTATTATCTGCCATCCAATTGACCACATGTTCACACTGTTCTTGCTTTAAAAGTCATGTCCCGTGCTCCCCTACAATGCGGGACAGAAATCTGAAAAAATGTAGCCCTGAAAAGTACTTGTGTTTTTAGATTGCAGCAGCCTAAAGTATATGCTGCTAATCCAAAACTATCCTTCCTCCACCAGCTATTCCTACATTGAATGCAGGTAACACCAGTTTTATTAGAGGAAGTACAGCATGTAGCCCTGAAAATGATTTTTGTTTTAATGGTGCAGAAGCGAATACAATTACTACTGCAATTAATCACTAGCTACTTGCCTGCTCTAATCTAAGCTCTCCCTTTTAGATCAATTCTCCTGAACTGCTTCAAGAGGAAACTTTTCTCAAAGTTAGGGTCTGGGGCACCACTATCACATATAGGTAGGATCTATCCCACTATGCAAAAACATGTAGCAATTAAAGAAAAAGAACATAGCAGCAGGGATGATCACTATAATCAATCTTTATTAATATAAAAAACTCAATAGAAAACCACAAAACACCACTGACCACCTCTTAATTTAAAAACAATTAAAACCAAAAAAGGTGTTACAAAGCTGGTGTGCAAAAGGTATGTACAGGTTACTGAGCAATAGGCAATAATACCGAGTCAGAGTCTAGTACAATGTAATTTGCTGGCAGATCTAAACAAATGTCTCAAATAAAGTCCATTTGCAATCAAATTACATTACAGTTATGGCAAATAGTGCCCTATTAACTGTAATTACACTGCACCCTTGCAGCTATGGTCAGGGCCAAACCCTCCAAGCTTCACCATATAGGAAGACCAGTAAGGTCTTGTACACCCTCTAAAATGTCCTGCATAAGGGCCAAGGATACAGAGTAATCTGCCAGCCAACTCAACCCTCAGGTATATACAATATAATCACTATGATCACATACCCAGCCACCAGCTATCCGAGGACCCGACCCAACGCGTGTCGTCCGCCCTAGACTTCCCTGAGGAAGTCTAGGGCGGACGACACGCGTTGGGTCGGGTCCTCGGATAGCTGGTGGCTGGGTATGTGATCATAGTGATTATATTGTATATACCTGAGGGTTGAGTTGGCTGGCAGATTACTCTGTATCCTTGGCCCTTATGCAGGACATTTTAGAGGGTGTACAAGACCTTACTGGTCTTCCTATATGGTGAAGCTTGGAGGGTTTGGCCCTGACCATAGCTGCAAGGGTGCAGTGTAATTACAGTTAATAGGGCACTATTTGCCATAACTGTAATGTAATTTGATTGCAAATGGACTTTATTTGAGACATTTGTTTAGATCTGCCAGCAAATTACATTGTACTAGACTCTGACTCGGTATTATTGCCTATTGCTCAGTAACCTGTACATACCTTTTGCACACCAGCTTTGTAACACCTTTTTTGGTTTTAATTGTTTTTAAATTAAGAGGTGGTCAGTGGTGTTTTGTGGTTTTCTATTGAGTTTTTTATATTAATAAAGATTGATTATAGTGATCATCCCTGCTGCTATGTTCTTTTTCTTTAATTGCTAAGAGGAAACTTTTCCAAGCATCGCATCACTATATATACTACTGTATATACAGTCATATGAAAAGGTTTGGGCACCCCTCTTAATCTTACTCTTTTTTTTTTGTTTAAAATTGTTTTTTTGCAACAGCTATTTCAGGGTGATATATGTAATAACAGATGGACACAGTAATATTTCAGGATTAAAATGAGGTTTATTGTACTAACCGAAAATGTGAAATATGCATTATTTCAAAAATTGACAGGTGAAAAAGTATGGGCACCTCAACAGAAAAGTGACATTAATATTTAGTTAGATCCACTTTTTGCAAAAATAACAGCCTCTAGTCGCTTACTGTAGCTGTTAATGAGTTCCTGGATCCTGGATGAAGGTATTTTTGACTATTCCTCTTTACAAAACAATTCCAGTTCAGTTAAGTTTGATGGTCGCCGAGCATGGACATGCTTCAAAACATCCCACAGATGTTCAATAATATTCAGGTCTGGGGACTGGGATGGCCATTCCAGAACATTGTAATTGTTCCTCTGCATGAGTGCCTGAGTAGATTTGGAGCGGTGTTTTGGATCATTTTCTTGCTGAAAGATCCATCCCCGGCGTAACTTCAACTTTGACACTGATTCTTGAACATTATTCTCAAGAATCTGCTGATACTGAGTGGAATCCATGCAACCCTCAACTTTAACAAGATTCCCGATGCCGACATTGGCCACACAGCCCCAAAGCATGATGGACCCTCCCCCAAATTTGACAGGTGGTAGCAAGTGATTTTCTTGGAATGCTGTGTTTTTGTGGCGCCATGCATAATGCCTTGTTGTATGACCAAACAACTCAATCTTTGTTTCATCAGTCCACAGGACCTTCTTCCAAAATGAAACTGGCTTGTCCAAATGTGCTTTTGCATACCTCAGGCGACTCTCTTTGTGGCGTGCATGCAGAAACGGCTTCTTTCGCATCACTCTCCCATACAGCTTCTCCTTGTGCAGTGTGCGCTGTATTTTTGACCGATGCACAGTGACACCATCTACAGCAAAATGATGCTGCAGGTCTTTGGAGGTGGTCTGTGGATTGTTCTTGACTGTTCTCACCATTCTTCTTCTCTGCCTTTCTGATATTTTTGTTGGCCTGCCACTTCTGGCCTTTACAAGAACTGTCCCTGTGGTCTTCCATTTCCTTACTATGTTCCTCACAGTGGAAACTGACAGGTTAAATCTCAGAGACAACTTTTTGTATCCTTCCTCTTAACAACTATGTTGAACAATCTTTTTTTTTCAGATCATTTGAGAGCTGTTTTGAGGAGCCCCTGATGCCACTCCTCAGAGAAGATGCAAATAGGAGAACAACTTGCAAGTGGACACCTGAAATAGCTTTTCTCATGATTGGATACACCGGGCTATGAAGTACAAAGCTCAATGAGGTTACCAAACCAATTTAGTGCTTCAGTAAGTCAGTAAAAAGTAGTTAGGAGTATTCAAATCATGAAAATCAGAATGGTGCCCATACTACAACAAACCTCATTTCAAACCTGAAATATTACTGTGTCCATCAGTTATTACATATATCACACTTAAATAGCTGTTGCAAAAAAACAATTTTTAAACTAAAAAAAAAAGAGTAAGATGAAGAGGGGTGCCCAAACTTTTTCATATGACTGTATGATGCGGCAGGCCAATTACAGTAATGCCAGTAGCCAACATAGATAGGGTATTATCGTATATGTCAAGTGATCTCTGCATGTTGATTGGCTGTCTAAAAGCCATGAAATATATGGAACAGGAACTCAAGAATAAAGCTCGAGCACTTGCAATACTCGATCAAGTAAGAAGCATACCTGAGCACCCCGATGCTGAATCACGTATTGAGCAGTAGCCGAATTTTGAATCCTTACAGTACACACAATTACTCAAGTGAACAAGGTTACGGTGAGAAAGTCCATATTTTACAATCGTGATTGAAAACAAACATTAAGTGCAGCAAGTGAGCAAAGTTCGTTGAATACACAATAAACAGAGAAGTCACTAGAAATATTTCATGCACAGTAATTGAAAGTCTCTTGGAAGAAGCTCTCACTGGGAGATGCAGTTTAGTAGAAAAGCACAGTCCCCACACAGAGGGGGCCTGGGTTAGGTAAGTCTATGAGAATGAGTCCTGTAATCAGTGCAGAGCAGTGAGCCTTCAGAAGTCCAAACTATCCAGAGTACTTGTAATGCATACTTAGCAACAATAGCTTCTAAAAGCATACAGGGCTTACTTGACCAGGACTGGTAGGCTCAGACAGACACTGAGAAACATAAGCAGCAAGCTGCAAGTGAGTCACTGAGAGCAAGAGAGGTTGCTGGAAAGAACTGAGCTAGACTTACTGGAGGAGGAGCAATTTTGAATAGGAAGGAACCAGGTAGAAGTAGTGATGAGCGAGTAGTGAAATATTCATAATCACTATACTCATAACAAGTACTTTGTAATACTTGCGTACTCATCTGAATAGCAAGTCCAATGCTAGTCAACTGGTGATAGGCTCCACCGACACACATCCGGCCATAAAATGAGCATTTCCAGGAGAGGGCGGGAGGGTGAGCTATTTTGAGTTTTAACTGCATAAAACACCTTGCTGTGCCACCAGAGAGAGTCTACCATTCAAACTGCTCTCACTGAGATGCCAACTCCCTTTGTGTACTTAAGGGATCTCGCAATTTGTGTTAGATTGCTCAAGATAGACACTTCACTGATGAGCACAAGCAGCATTACTTGCTGAGTATCGCAAATACTGTACTATCTGTGCGAGTAGCGAATAGTAACGATTACTCTTGTTCATCACTAGCTACAAGGTAAAATAGAAATAAAATATAAAGGCAGGCAAGGAGAATCACATGACCAGGAGTGAAGCAACAGATGCCATTTTGGAAATGGGCTAGAATGCATAAAAGGTAAACAGAGATCCAGAGTCCTGAAACATGGTCACACTGGTGATATCATGTTTACAGTTGGTGAATGCTGAGACCAATAACTAAACGGATCATCATCTACTTTGGCATGACTGCTAAGCACAGTGATTGTCTGTAAAAGTGAATGAATAACTGTGGTATAGAAACGCAACAGGTTGTTATCTGAAAAAACGGTGACAGGTAAAGTGAAGGGAAACTGCTGACCTTAGAGGGTTGTGTCACACACAACCAGTATAAAAGGCTCCAAACAACTGCTGCAGTATACACAGGCTGCAGCAATAGTAGAGAATTGAGGAAATTTGTGGAATCCAAATTCTCTGCTGTACAATCAACCATATACCAAGGAAATCGTGAATGCACATGGCCCCTTGCATTTGTCGCCCCCCCAGAGTCCTAGTGCCACAGTGTCATCACTGCCCCCGGGTGGTGGTGTCATGCTGGAGAGCAACGGAAGGGTTATCTCACCAGGCAGGTACATGTGTGGCACCCTGCCATTACAGGTAACCACAGGACCACCTAAAGCATGGATGGATTTCAAAAGTAGGTACTCATATATACCCAACATCTTCCACCCGAGACCTGTAGGAGAAGCTCCACTTGCTGCCTTTAAGCATGATCCCCTATATGTACTGATGCTGGGGGCAGAGTTAGCCAGAATGTGCAGTCACTAGGAGAACTGTGAAGACGTCCTGGTGTGTCGGAGCCATGCTAGGCCTGAGCCAGGTGACAGTCAACCAGCCTAGCCAGTGTGAGGACCTAAGAGTTAGGTCGAAGGCAAGGCAGAAAGGAATAAAGTGACAGCAGACTGGGGGCAGAGGAGACTTACTGGTTCGCTCCAGGAAACAACCCGGACACCGGAGTCTGAGTCTGCAGGAGAGCATCTAGCCCTGCAAAAACATCGGTTCACCGAGGAGGCTCTAGTCTATCGGACACCTGTACAGCAACCAAGAAGGGAGCCAGGCACCGCAGGAGAAGTCATAGTGGTAGTCCACACAGAGGTTCCCCACTACACAACACAGGTGACAGAAACGCAGAGGCGGCCAGGCCTAATTTTACATGGGTCAGGGGCTTCACAGAGGAAAAAGCAAAAAGGAGGCCTTATAATCACTCACTGTGGAGATCCAGAAGTGTTTCCTGACCACCGGAGTGTGCCCTGGACCGTATCTTCAATATCACCAGCAAAGGTACAGAAACAACTCTCATGGCCACTTTACACGCAGATACAGGTAACAGGTTTTCCACAGGTAACTTACTGGCTGCAGTGAAATCATGGAGACATGGTTCTATCTTGTTGCTGTGTACAAATGGAACTATGTCTCCATGATTTCACTGCAACCAGTAAGTTACCTGTGGAAAACCTGTTACCTGTAGCTGCGCGTAAAGGTACCATCAGTGTGTGTTGGTTTCTCCAGCCCTGACCTTATTCAGTTCAGAGACTAGCAGTGGCCAGGCTGCTTAGCCACCTCCCTGTGCTAGTCCCTGTCACCTCATCACAACCCCAGGGACTCTGCTCCTCCTGTGGGGAGCTATACCATCCAGCTGCCCGTCCGTCATCCCCAGAGGCCCACAGCAGCGCTGGTGCCTTCACCAGAAACCACAGGTGGCATCACGAGACTGTATTTTATTATTTCTTTTATTTTTCCCATTTCTGTCAGTGACCATTTTCTGACAGCACCCCCAACTCCATGCCCGGGTACCGAGTTCCCATAGACCCCTGGGTGGGTCACACGCACACAACACCTTTTGCCTCCAGGCCAGTAGGGGGAGACCAAACCCAGATTCAGGGTGAGCTCCCCTATAAATTCTGGTCTGGGGCGGAGCCAGTTAGTTCAGTTCCTAGGAGGACTGAGGAAGACATCCTGGTGGACTGGAGGCTGCTTAAGCTCATCCCAGGATCACTGACTCAGTGCCCGGCCAAAGGCTAGGGTCAGAGGAAAGAGTTAAAGGAACACCTGGGAAGTTGAGCAGCACCGTGCTCACCCCAGAAGAAGAGGGCAAAGAACGGACACCGAAGTCCGAGACTGTGCAGGGCCTAACATTTTGGCAGTCAATACCAGAAGATGGGGAATTGGAAGTTCCCCAGCCACACTGTGCCCGGAGGCAAAGCAACGCAGAGAGTTCAGGAACAGCTACCGGCTAGAAGAGAGTTTAGAAAGGACTCAAGTTGCCTGTCATACCGTCACCTCCCAGGAGAGACAGGGCTGGCAACTTAGCTAATGCAGTAACAGGAGCCCAAACACAGAACGCAGTAAGGAGGCCAACGATCCAGCCGGGTGAAGAGAACCCTGAGTTTCTTTCAAGCAGGGACTCTGCTGACAACAGCCCGGAATGTAGATGCTACAGTTAAAGACTGAATAACTATCAAAACAGTGAGTCTGCCTGTTGCTTTCTGCACCTCAATCCCTTACTACATCCACTGCCCCAGAGATCCGCTCCACCCGTGGGGATCCGCTCCATCCCATCTGCCCATCCATCACCCCGGAGGTTCGGCAGCAGCTGTGGTCACCTATAGCCACAAACCACAGGTGGCGTCACAAATAACTTTCCTTTTAAACCACTCCATTCCCAAAAAGCTCCCTCTTTTCAACTGAACCCAGGGTCATGGAAGCCGGGTCTCGACCCCTGTGACTCCTCAGAGACAGTATTGCCCGGTTCCGAGTAGCCCACTGCCCTGGGACATGACACCTTCACCAATATCTTTGATATATGATTGACTGTACAACAGCGAAGTTGGATTCCACATATTTTGTCTGTAGAAAAATGTGCTGACAATGTTCTGCAGCCATGTGAACAAAGACTGATGTGGAGCAGCAAAGGTTCTGTGCTTTGCGACAGGGAATAAGTAATTATGATTTTAGTATGCTTAAGATCAAGCCTCTAATTTATTAAAAGTGTACAATTCCTTTACTATGAACATATTTTATAATTTTGGTAAATTTTGCAAAAAGAATATAAGGTCCATAGTGGTCAATTATATGTATAGAAGAAGCTCCCTGTTAAAAATGTATTTAAGCAATACAGATAAATAGTAATGTCCCCTTCACCCTTGGTGTGCAGCAAAGTCACGTTAAATTCCCACTGAATAATGTGACATTAAATGGTGTGGCTTCTTTCCACTTGTTACCACTGCAGTCATCCACGTCTAGATTAACTATCATCAATTCGTGACAAGTACATTTTTCTAACACATTACCCAAGTGTGTTATCTTAAATCTTCCAGAATTGAGAAAGGGAAAGTAGCAGGTAGTCTTAGAAATTTATGGACAGCCTGTGAAAAGGTCAGGTAGGTTGGCACATAAATTAGTTTAACTGCAGAAAAAAATGGTAATAGGGCACTTAGTCAATAAAGCCGTGGATATGATCTAAACCTGTCCAAGACATTGTATTACGCTGAGATCTCCAGAGTTTCATAAATATAAAGACTCATAAATAAAAGACACATGGTCACACACTATATGCCTTCATTTGTCATGGCTTCCTTGATTATCTTTGTATCAGAGGATCTGTTAAAATAAAAATATATTCCGTAATTAATTTTTCTAAAGAATTGTAGCTTTCTGATGCTTGTGGCTTATACCAAAATTAAATAGCAATAACAAAATTATGAATAATATGTTTATTCAATGTCTAGTGAAGCACAATTTTTGAGACCTTACTTGAATTTTAGCAAATGGTACCTTATTATTATTATTATTATTATGTCATAATTATAACAGCACTATTACCAAGGCACAGTTTCAGACAATAATATGCAATCTTTAGGGACTGAGACAGAAGAGGGACCCTGTGCAAATGTAGTGTATGGGCTCTTTGTAGTCACATAGCTTGCTTTGGAGGTTGAAATTGCCCCCTTATCTCTTGAGCCGTTTTGGTGCTGTAAAGGTTGCACCAATGGTAGGGCCCCCTTGTGCAATCTGCAGTGAGATTTTTCTTCCGAATCCAACTCAGCAATAAACCTCTCACCATTAGGTCACTGAAAAGTAAAGTATGTCTTGCAAGCAGCTAGGCAAGGTCAATTGTCTTTCAAACCAGCCTTAAAGAGAACCTGTTACCCCCTGGTGCTATGCTAACTGAATGCAGCACTGAATACAGCATGTCTGCGGCTTTCAGGGAAGGGGTCCCCTCATGTCTCTAGCCCCCTGTAAGCTGTTAAAAAGACTTTATAAAGTGTACAGATATGGAGTCTCAGTAATGAGTCATGGCTGTTGTATGGTGTCCTCCCTGCCTCCAGCCTTCTCTGTGCCACCGCCAGTCCTCTCTTGTTCAGCCTCCTGTATGTATCATAGCTGCTACTGGTGTTCTCTCCACCTCCAGCCTTCAGCGATGACACTTACAGGAGGCTGAACAAGAGAGGGCTGGAAGTGGCACAGAGAAGGCTGGAGGCAGGGAGGACATCATACAACAGTGATGACTCATTACTGAGACTCCATATCTGTACACTTTATAAAGTCTTATTAACAGCTTACAGGGGGCTAGAGACATGGGGGACCCTTCCCTGAATGCAGCAGACACTCAGTGCTGCAGTTAGTTAGCATAGCACTAGGGGGGGGGGGTGACAGGTCTTCTTTAAAGTGGTTGTCTTATGAATAAAGTACATTTTAATTAATACATCTTAGAATAATAATGAGTTCCACATGAGATGTGTTAAAAATGTTTTTTTTGCTAAAATAATCTTATTAATGTGCCTCTGCTGTTTACTGTGTAATGGCCATCTCTAACCGTACAGGGACATAGTCTGAACATACCACAGCTCATTGGTAGGGGAAGAAGCGAAAGAGACAAACAGGACGATGTGGGATCACAGCTGATTCTTTCTGTGAGGTAAAACATTTCCCTGCCTGATTTGAAAAATGTTTTACCTCTTAGAAAGCAGCATCTACAATCAAATGTTGTAATATCAGAATTGTTGCTTTTTCTTACCTTACCTGAACAGGAGGGGTGGTATATTCAGACCATGTTTCCTCATGGTCAGACACAGCCATTACACAGTACATAGCAAGGGCACAGTCTTGCTATGATCAAGATGTCATGACTAGTGATGGGCAAACCTGCCGATGTTCAAGTTCAGCGGACCTGCCCAGACTTTTTTTTTTTTAAAGTCCGAGTTAGGGGCCTAATGATACTCGATCTTGAGTCCGAACCCTGAACTCAGACTTTTAACGTTATAAGATGGGGCTGGGGGCTATAAAAAGAAAGAAGATAGCAATTAAACAGCATCATTATACTTACCAGCGTGTGGCCGATTGTACTCATTAACGTCCTGGATATTCACTGAAGGAGGGCCCAACAGCCAATCACAGATGCTGTCACAGAGAGTGGGTGTCTGTGATTGGCTGTTGGAGTAACCTGAAAACAGCTTATACATTTTAGCATCTCCCGTGCAGGGTAGATGCCAGAATGCGTGGGCTGGTTCCAGGTTATTCCAACAGCCAATCACAGATGCCTATGCTAGCATTTCTTCTGCAGTGTTGCTATCAGTGTGTCAAGAGTGGGAGAAGAGGGTTGCATTGACAATCCAACACAATGGGAAGCACTTTGAACACATTTAATAAGTGGTCATAAACTTGTAAATAACTCATGAAAGCATAAAGTTACGTCAAAACTAAGCACATCATTGTTTTTCATATGAAACTAGATGGCGGCCTGATTCTAAAGAATCGGGTAGTCTAGAATCCATATATAGTTTATTTACTAATAGTTAGGGGAGTGCGGTGAAATGAATTGTGTGTATACAGGTGGCTCAGTGGGTAGCAGAGTATACGGTGGCTCAGTGGTTAGCACTGCGCGGTGGCTCAGTGATTAGCACTGCGCAGTGGCTCAGTGGTTAGCACTGCGTGGTGGCTCAGTGGTTAGCACTGCGCAGTGGCTCAGTGGTTAGCACTGCGCAGTGGCTCAGTGGTTAACACTACGCGGTGGCTCAGTGGTTAGCACTGCGCGGTGGCTCAGTGGTTAGCACTGCGTGGTGGCTCAGTGGTTAGCACTGCGCGGTGGCTCAGTGGTTAGCACTGCGCGGTGGCTCAGTGGCTAGCATTGCGCGGTGGCTCAGTGGCTAGCACTGCGCGGTGGCTCAGTGGCTAGCAGTGAGTGCGGTGACTCAGTGGCTAGCAGTGAGCGCGGTGGCTCAGTGGTTAGCAGTGAGCGCGGTGGCTCAGTGGTTAGCAGTGAGCACGGTGGCTCAGTGGCTAGCAGTGAGCGCGGTGGCTCAGTGGTTAGCAGTGAGTGCGGTGGCTCAGTGGTTAGCAGTGAGCGCGGTGGCTCAGTGGTTAGCAGTGAGTGCGGTGGCTCAGTGGTTAGCAGTGAGTGCAGTGGCTTAGTGGTTAGCAGTGAGTGCGGTGGCTCAGTGGTTAGCAGTGAGTGCGGTGGCTCAGTGGTTAGCAGTGAGTGCGGTGGCTCAGTGGTTAGCAGTGAGTGCGGTGGCTCAGGGGTTAGCACTGAGTGTGGTGGCTCAGTGGTTAGCAGTGAGTGCGGTGGCTCAGTGGTTAGCAGTGAGTGCGGTGGCTCAGTGGTTAGCAGTGAGTGTGGTGGCTCAGTGGTTAGCAGTGAGTGCGGTGGCTCAGTGGTTAGCAGTGAGTGCGGTGGCTCAGAGTGGTCATCGCAGCGGCGTGGGCAGAGTGGTCATCACAGCACCGTGACCAGAGTGGTCATCGCAGCGCCATGGCCAGAGTGGTCATCGCAGCGCTGTGGCCAGAGTGGTCATTGCAGCGCCGTGGCCAGAGTGGTCATCGCAGCGCCGTGGCCAAAGTGGTCAGCGCAGCGCCGTGGCCAGAGTGGTCAGTGCAGGGCCGTGGGCAGAGTGGTCAGCGCAGCGCCATGGGCAGAGTGGTCAGCGCAGCGCCGTGGGCAGAGTGATCAGCACACACATGCACACAAACACACATACACACACTCCGCTATACTTACCACCGGCCCTGCGTCTTCCCCGCTGCCTGGATCCTTAGTCGATATTTCGCCGCCCCCGGATGACTGTATCCAATATGGTGTCTGGGAAGTCTGACGAGACTTCCCGGACGCCATCTTGGGCAAAGTATGTCGCCGCCCCCGGACGACTGGATCCAATATGGTGTCTGGGAAGTTTCGCGAGACTTCCTGGATGCCATATTGGATCCAGTAGTTCGGGGGCGGCGACATGTCGACTGAGGATCTAGGCGGCGGACGCAGGGCCGGTGGTAAGTATAGCAGAGTGTGTGTGTTTGTGTGTGTGTGTGTGTATGTGTATGTGTGTGTGTGTGGACAAAGTGACGGAAGTGCGGACAAAGTGACAGAAGTGCGGAAAAGTGACAGAAGTGCGGGAAAAGTGACGGAAGTGCGGAAAAGTGACAGAAGTGCGGACAAAGTGACGGAAGTGCAGACAAAGTGACGGAAGTGCCTTGGGCTTTAATATATTAGATACACACACATTATATGTACACACATGCAAATCTATAAAGATGTAGAAATATATATATACATACAGACACATCATTCACAAATGATATTACATACACACATATATACACATACTGTACATTGCATATGGAGGGGTGAGGAGAGCGGAGGCTGGAGGGCAGAGGAACAGGGGAGGCTGGAGGGCAGAGGAACAGGGCAGGCTGGAGGGCAGAGGAACAGGGCAGGCTGGAGGGCAGAGGAACAGGGCAGGCTGGAGGGCAGAGGAACAGGGGAGGCTGGAGGGCAGAGGAACAGGGGAGGCTGGAGGGCAGAGGAACAGGGGAGGCTGGAGGGCAGAGGCACAGGGGAGGCTGGAGGGCAGAGGCACAGGGGAGGCTGGAGGGCAGAGGCACAGGGGAGGCTGGAGGGCAGAGGCACAGGGGAGGCTGGAGGGCAGAGGAACAGGGGAGGCGAATCTGATCGGTGGCCGCAGCTGGCGGGGACCAATGAGAATGGCGGGGGCAGTACGGTGCCCTGGAGAAGAGCAGTGGATGTGTACGGCACGGAGATCAGCGGTTCGGCTGCAGACCTCCATGCCACAGGTAGCCGGGCACAGCTACCTGGCGCTCGATCGGGCCACCGGAGCTTGTAGTCGGGAGACGACCTCCGGTCATCTCGCGGCTACCTCGCGCTCTGTGCTCCATCCGCCGGTCCCTGTAGCTGGTAGACGAGCTCCGGTCGTCTCCCGGCTACTTCGGGCTCGGCGCTCCGCTCGCTCCGGGCCCACCGTGGTCCCGGGTCCGGTGGGAGAATAGCGCCTCGCGGTGGGCGCTCTCGCGCCCACCGCTCGGGGTCGTGTGGCGGGTTGGCGGCTAGCGGTGGGCGCTAAGGCGCCACCGCTCGCTGCCATCTTGGATCACCCTAAGCGGGTGTAGTGCCCAAGCCACTTCCGTCGTGTGACGTCATTTTTGGCCCTTGAAGACTTGGCTTCGGGTTTAATATATTAGATTGTCAATAAGTTTGATGTGTCACATGACCCTCTTCCCATTGAGAAAAAATAAAGTTGAATCCAAAATGGCTGACTTAAAAATGGCCACCATGGTGACCACCCATCTGGAAAGGTTTTCCCCCTCCCATATACTAATGTGCCACAAACAGGAAGTTGATATCACCAACCATTCCCATTTTATTTAGGTATATACATATAAATTGCCCACCCTGTATAGTGTGGGGTTTTCCCTGATTAGAAAAGGAGGTTGGTGGTTACTGTTGGATGTTGGTGCCTTCTTGAACTAGCTTTGATACGGTGTTATAGTTGATAACTAGAGAGAGAGAAAGATCATGGAAAGTTCATGGTGGTGGTGAAAAACAAGTGGACAACATGTAGAGAAAAGAGATGACCGGGTCCTGGGCATGCCGCAGGCTGAAAAGGAGTAGTAAGGACATTTGCAGCTACCTGGCATCTGGCAAGTGCGGAAAGAGAATGGAGGAAGGTGGTGATGCTACCCAAGGAAGAACAGTGAGGCAGAAACAGCTTGTAGGGTTGGAACCACATACACCCTCAAACTTTCTGGGTTGTTCAACAAACTTTGTAGTATACCATATTTACTCGTGCGGAGGGACTATTGGGGTACAGCCATGTCTAATCTTATTCTGGAGATCTTGGAGGTCAGCTTTTTTCTACCCCTTGCATCTAGCAGGTGGCTACAAATTCCCCCAGGAGGTAGCACATGCGTCTAGACACCAGTACACAGACCCCTGCAACCTATAACATGGGGGCGGTTTGTAGCAACCAGGCGACCAGCCATGTATGCAGGGAGAGGCTGGTGGTGAATGCAGACACATGGACACCATTAGGCTTCTGCCACACTCAGGTGTTACATAGTGTCTGAGCAGCCTATTGGTGACGCCTCCTATTAGACCGGGCATGCCGCTCAGCACTGAAATATGCATCACTGTGACAGACGCCCCCTAGAGGAAAACAACCTCAACTGCAATGGATAAAAAGATGCAAGTTGACACTAAAGATAATGATGTAAGGTGTCAGTTTGGTATTATGGCACCAGAATATCATAAGCTCGTGACCCACCGTCAAGGGCCCTTACACTCCCGAGTCCCTAGCTATATGATAACTATTATAATATTTATACACTTTCTACAGTAAATATCCGAATAGGAACATTATAATGCAAAAAACTCACCAAAATTTGATCGCTTTTTTCTACCCCTTGCATCTAGCAGGTGGCTACAAATTCCCCCAGGAGGTAACACATGCGTCTAGACTACGGTACACAGACCCCTGCAACCTATAACATGGGGGCGGTTTGTAGCAACCAGGCGACCAGCCATGTATGCAGGGAGAGGCTGGTGGTGAATGCAGACACATGGACACCATTAGGCTTCTGCCACACTCAGGTGTTACATAGTGTCTGAGCAGCCTATTGGTGACGCCTCCTATTAGACCGGGCGGGCCGCTCAGCACTGAAATATGCATCACTGTGACAGACGCCCCTTAGAGAAAAACAACCTCAACTGCAATGGATAAAAAGATGCAAGTTGACAGTAAAGATAATGATGTAAGGTGTCAGTTTGGTATTATGGCGCCAGAATATCGTAAGCTCGTGACCCACCGTCAAGGGCCCTTACACTCACGAGTGAGTTTTTTGCATTATAATGTTCCTAGTTGGATATTTACTGTAGAAAGTGTATAAATATTACGATATTCTGGCACCATAATACCAAACTGACACCTTACATCATTATCTTTAGTGTCAACTTGCATCTTTTTATCCATTGCAGTTGAGGTTGTTTTTCTCTAAGGGGCCTCTGTCACAGTGATGCATATTTCAGTGCTGAGCAGCCCGCCCGGTCTAATAGGAGGCGTCAACAATAGGCTGCTCAGACACTATGTAACACCTGAGTGTGGCAGAAGCCTAATGGTGTCCATGTGTCTGCATTCACCACCAGCCTCTCCCTGCATACATGGCTGTTCGCCTGGTTGCTACAAACTGCCCCCATGTTATAGGTTGCAGGGGTCTGTGTACTGGTGTCTAGACGCATGTGCTACCTCCTGGGGGAATTTGCAGCCACCTGCTAGATGCAAGGGGTAGAAAAAAGCGACCAAATTTTGGTGAGTTTTTTGCATTATAATGTTCCTATTTGGATATTTACTCCTTTCAACTAACCCATCCTAACTCTCTTGCTCAGTCCAGGAACGGAAGTTGCATAGTTGCAAATATGCAATATGCCACATTCCGACAAAATGAATGTGGCCTTGCTCAGTACACTTGCGTTGGGCAAGACCATGCTCATATAGTCGTAAATGGTCTGGAGTACTGGAGTATGCATATTGCATACTCACTGCTATGCAACCACTGTTCCCGAATCTGTCACTGGCAAATCCTCACAGCTCACAGTGTGTGTGATATGAGGATGTACAAATCTGCAGTCACATAGAGTGACTGAAGGTGTATGGCTTTAGGCCAGAAAACACATTAACTCCCTCCAGGCTACCCATTATCTCACAAACTCAACTGACTCCTTTGGAATTAACCCCTTTAAATACTTATAGCACACTATCCCCCATGCAGTTTAGGCAGCCATCGCCTACTATATAATTGCCTAAACGTGTCTGTCTGAGGCCGAAATCGCGCGCCAGCGCTCATTGGTTGCCGCCAGCTGCGGTGACCAATGAGCACAGCGTATGCAAAAGAGCCGCGCGTGAAGGTCCGCGGCGAGCCAGCGGGGAGATGCCCGGCTGCCAAGCCGCTGACCTCTGTGCAGCAGTAGCTGAGCCGTGGCTACCTGCCGCACAGAGGTCCACTGCAAAGCCGCTGCCCCATCAATCGCCCCCGCCTGTCACCACTGTCCCCCGCTGCCCGATCAATCGCCCCCGCCTGTCACCACTGCTCCCCGCTGCCCCATCACTCTCCCCCACCTGACACTGCTGCTCCCCAATCACTCCCCTCGCCTATCACTGCTGCTCCACCGCTGCCCCATCACTCCCCCGCCTGTCACTGCTGCATACCGCCTCTCTGCCAACTCACTCTCACTCTACCCACTCAACCCCCGCTGTGCCCACTCAACCCCCGCTGTGCCTACTGACCCCTGCTGAGCCCACTGACCCTTGCTCTGCCCGCAGGTGTCCGGTTCCCGGATCCTCCCCGACCGGGGCAATCCAGCCCCATAGGCTCCTATGTTAGGGAGTACCGGACTGCCCCGGATCCGGGAGGATCCGGGCGAATCCGGGGCAATCCGGGGCAATCTGGGAATAGGCAATTAGAGGAGATATTCTCCTCTCAGAGCAACGTTTTTGTGTCCGTGAGAGAATATTGAATTCTCCTGGATGGTCCCGGACAGATAGAAACCGGATGGCAGAGAGCTGCCATCCGGCTTCTATCCGGCACCATAGTATACTATGGGGCCAAAATCCGGTCCGGGGTTTACACGGACAGCCTCGGATCGGATCTGACCCGCAATGTGAAGCCAGCCTATCACTTTTTGAGCATGAGCACAAGGCCTAACATTGCAGGCCCTACTAATCAGATGAGGTGCTGGGGATATTGACAAGTAGTAAGGTAGTAAAATGTTTGCAAGTCTGTGGCCTGGAGGTTAAAGACTACAGATATGGGTGCAGGAATAGGGCCCAGAAAATAATTTTACTGAGCACTAGCATACCATACATTTACTTTTCCACTGAAACCAATCACTGGCGTAAGTAGTGATATCTGTATATATGACTGACTACAGTGGTCATGTGAATTTATGTGATACTAGCTGTACTACCAGGCTACGCCCGGGTTAATAAATAACTGCTGTTAGCTATAACAAAATAGAATTTGAATATGTCATATTAATGACCTGTAGGAAAATAGAAGCTGAGCTGTGATTGGTTGCTATAGGCAGTCTAATAAATCTCCCAGCTTACAGTAAACCTTCCTCCCAGCCGGTGAGTATATATTACCTCACACAAGCACATAAAAGACAGCTCATGTGACTGACATCTGCCTTAATTCCCTATATGGCACATGTGTTGCACATTGGCTGTTTTTAATCAGATGTTTATTTTTGGAAATTAAAGATACCAGACATATGAGGCGATTTGTGTGAGGCGATTTGTGCACATCTGTGTCTATCTGTGTGGTGTGTGTGTACCTGGGGTGTATGTGTCCTTGGTTTGTGTGTATGTGTCCCAGTGGTGGGCGTGTGTCCCTCTGGGGAGGGTGTGCCTGTGGTGTGTGTCCTTGTGGGGGGAGGGGTGTCTCTGTGGGGTCTGTGTGTTCCTGTGGAGTGTGTGTGTGTCTCTGTGTCCCTATGGGATGTGTATATGTGTATGTCTCTGTGGTGTGTGTGTGTCTGTGGGGGAGTGTCTGTGTGGTGTGTGTCTCTGTGTTGTGTGTGTCTCTTTGTGGTGTGTGTGTTTGTTTTTCGGGTGCGTGGTGAGTATCCAATGTTGGGGCTCCACCTTAGCTGTTACTCTTTGCGTGCATGTGGTGTGTATACATGTCCCCGTGCATGGTGAATATTCAATTTCAGCGCCCCGCCTTAGTGACTATATGCTGGTATATGCTGTTAGTCTTTGGTGCTGTCAGAAATATCATTTCAGGTGCAGGACCAACATCCACATTTGCACCTACAGTACTTCGTCATTGAAACTCAACATATTGGTTGGTTAGGTATGAGGTATCCTTCATGAATATGTGATGGTAATTATATTATTCTGTACTATATATTTTTGCAGGTCATCTCTTATAATGCCCTTAAAAAAATTTGCACACCAATGATGTCAGACCTACTGGATGGTAGTTAGCTGGATTTAGCTTCTTACCTTTCTTAAATATTGGTAGTATTTCAGCGATCCTCCAATCCTGTGGCACCAACCCTGTTAGAAGAAAGTCTAAAGAGCATGAGATACAGTGGTTTGTTAAATACAGAGCTCAACTCTCAATATCTATGAATGAAGGCCTTCTAACCCTTGGGTCTTTGTTAATTTTTAATTTGCTCTGACATAACCGTACTTCTTTTGATAAATTACTTATATTGGATGATGAACTTTGATTTTTGTCTGGCTGAATGAACCCAGGTACAGTTATGTCATTAGTGAACACAGATGAAAAGTGCATGTTGAATATCTCAGCCTTTTCTTTGTCCTCTATAATTAGCTTGCTACAATTATCTTTTAAGGGACTGATGCCATCAGATTTTTTCTTTTTGACTTTAATGAATTTAGAACATTTGGGGGGTTTATTTCAATGTTGTTGGTAATTTGGTTTTCTGAAGCTAGTTTTGCTAGCTTGATTTCTTTTTCACATTTTTTATTGAGATATTAATACTCCTGAAATGCTATTTCTGTTTTCTCAGCATTCAAGGCTTTGAATGTTCTTTGCTTTTGTCCTTTTTTGCTTTGTACTTTACTGTTTTATTAAAATAAAATTTACAATATTAGGGTTGCTGTTGGACAAATGCTCCCAAACTTAAAGATTTAATATTGTATCTGGTCTGTTTGAAAGGACGATATCAAGCAAATTATCTCCTCTGTTGGGATGATTTGCTAACTGAGAGAGGTAATTGTCTTGAGCTGTAGTTAGGAAATTGCAGCTTTTAGCACAGCTAGAAGATTCTATGTCCCACTGAATATCTGGATAGTTAAAATCCTGAATAATTAGGACCCAGTTTTTGTTATTTGCCGTCATTTCCATTTGTTGCAGCATTTCATTTTATACCTATTCAGCTATATTAGGAGGCTTATGAAAAACAAGTGTCAGCAGCTTTCCATTATTGCATTCCTAGGTATTTTTAACCATACTGACTCTACATTGTCAAAGCTTCTCCCAATGTTAACACTGAGTACAGGTCTTAGGCTGTGTGCATGCACACACGCAGCAGACCTAGCATCTCCTGGCAGGAAAAACGCTAGTGACAAAATACTGAATTTTTTTGCATCATAGGCTGGAAACACACTGTCCATGTGATATACGAGTCACTCGGACAAGTGTTGGTTCATTAACCCTGAACATCCTCATCCCTGTCAGCAACTCCACACTCCCGTCCTGACAGGGAGAGGTAGTTCAGGGTTAATGATCTGACACTCGTCCAAGTGACTCGTATATCACACGGACAGTGTAATTCAGCCTTAGGTGCATTTTTAGTGTTTTTTTCTGTGCCTAGTCTATGAGTAAAAAGCACAGACAATTTCAAAAATAATGAACCAGTTGCTTTTTTTATGCAAAAAAAAAAAAAAACTGCAAGGAAAAAAAACTGAAGGTGTGTACAGCACTTTAGAATTCTCATTGACTCATTAGACCAGTTTTCCCTTGCAGATTTCACAGAAAGCTGCAAGTAAATATGCATAAAAAATGCTAGGTCTGTAGATAGCCTAAATTTGGATTTACTAAAAATTCACATCCCTCCAACTTTTTTGATTGTCCTGTCTTTTCTGACTTTCCTGGCTTTATTCATAATTTATTGCATAAATAAAAAGAAAGAATTGATGTAAGGGTGGAGGCACACTAGCATGCATGAAAATCGGATCGTTTTTGATGCATGACAGTATGTTAGTGCTTTCCGTATAGTCATGTGAGTGTGGTGCGTGTGTGGTGCGAGAGCTGTGAGCGTGGTGGACTGTGGTGCGAGTGTGGTCAGTGTGCAATACCTTTTTAACATGGTCTTTCTCATAGTGTATAAAGTGAGACAAGAGTAGCTAGATGGAAAAGCTAGATCATGCTGAATAGTCTCCCTCTGCTACTTCCGGGTCGCCTATTAAGCTACTTGCATATTCACTGCCCTGTCAGACAAATAGCCAATCACAGAAGCTCATACTCTGGGAGAGCCTCTTTGATTGGCTGTTGTAGTCAGACTGGATTTCCTCATCTGAAAAGTAATTCTCCTTGGTTTCCACACACATTAGTGTACGGCAACCAACCTGGCGTTATAGGGTGGAAAATAATTAATTTAAAAAAATGCATGGGGTTTCGCAGCATTTCTAAGTCCAAACCAATGAAAGCAGACAGCTGCGAGCTACCACCCTCAGCTGCCTAATTTTCCCTTAGCTGGCAAAAAAAAATACATGGGCTCCGCCCTATTTTTAATTGCCAGCCAAAGTAAAACGAGGCAGCTGAGGGCTGGTATTCTCAGTGGGGTGAAGGCCGATTGTTTTAGGGCCCCCTGACCACTAAAAAATTGCTTCCCGCAGCCACCCCTGAAAATGGTGTATTTATAAGAAGTGCCATTTCTAGGTGCCGTACCAGGCTCTTCCAGCAGCCCTGGTGGCAGGTGGCACGCTGGGTAATAAGGGGTTAATACCAGCTTTGTTTTACCAGCTGGTATTAAGCCCAAGATTCTTAATGTCAGGCCAAGTTAGACCCAGCCATTAAGAATCTGCCTAGTTTTATTTTGACTGGCAATTAAAAATAGGGTGGAGTCCATGCATTTTTTTATGCCAGCTAAGGGAAAATTAGGCAGCTGAGGGTGGCAGCTCACAACTGTCTGCTTTCACTGGGCTGGACTTAAAAATGCTGCAAAGCACCACTTGTTTTTTTTTTTAAATAATTATTTATTTAACACCCTATAATGCCATGTTGGTTGCCATACACTCGTTTTGACCGGCATGGTCTTTGTCAAGCACACTTGGTGTGCTTGACAAAGACCATATTGGTCAAAAAATTGCACCACTGAGGGCTGGATTAAACTTGTCCACATCACCTTGAATTGGAGTGCTGCCTGTTTTTTGAACTTGTTTGTTATGCAGGGGAACACTGCATTTATCAGGAAGTGTTGCACCCTTTGTTAAGTTTGTGCTGATTCCTTTTTTCTACTATCTATCTATCTATCTATCTATCTATCTATCTATCTATCTATCCTAACTTTTACCAGCTGACTAGCACAGTTTGCTGTGGGTTGGATTTTTTCTCACACCCATAGACTATCATTGGGTTCTCTCACGTGAAACTCGCAGACAATCACAGCATGCTGAGTTTGGAATCACATGTGACTCGCAATGAAAATTCGGTGCAGGAGAAACGCAACAACATGACCTGAATGTGACTCACCGTGGCCGGGACTCCGGTTTAGACAGGCAGTAGCTTCTTCCTCCTTGTCACGGGTGGACCGCGCCTGCCGGTAGTGGGGCCCGGTTGAGTGCAGATCAAAAGGTTGAAGACGTCTTGTGGGAACAGATTAAGGGGTTAATTTGTCGTGACGCCACCTATGAGTGATTTCGGTAAGTCTTACCGACGCTGCGAGGCCTCCGGGGGATGGAATGCAGCAAGATGGAACGCTCCCCACAGGCTAAGCGATGATCCCCGGAGGCTGGAGCTGCTCAAGATGTTGTGCGGCAGCTGCGGTTACCTTGAAGTGCGGACAGACAGTTCATAAGAAAGCACTGACACTGTAAGTCTCTGTAACGGGTGCTTTACTGTAACCAGCAGGCAATACATGGCATACAGTTTGTGGATAGCAGACCGGGTGGACTCAGCAGTGATAGGTGTCCCTCAGAGATCCGCGGTGTTCCTCCATTCTAACTAAGTAAGTTGCCATTGTCGCCCAGGAATACCAGGTCGGGTACAGGGAGGCTGCTTGAATGCCCTATCCGGGGTATACGTTCCGGATGCTTTGGGGAGCCTTGGGTCCCTTGGTGGGTACACCGCTGGTTAGACGACTGGATTTGGCAATAGTGGGGTGCTCCTGTAAAGCGATTTCTCCACTCTTCTGGTTCGCATAGCAGAGCTGAACTGCTGCTAGCTTCGGTACCAGCAAACCAGCTGTAGATGGGCACGGGATGATTTTGAGCCCGCATTTTGACGCCCGTAGTCCGGTTGGTAATGCACCGGGAGTAATGGTGCTCAACCGTGGTGACGGTAGGGAGATGGTCGGTAGAAGATGGCCAGGGGGCCGCACGGAACTGTGCGAGCCCCCTCTCCTAGGTTGCAGAGCTGGGATTCTGCAGAGGGTCTTCTAGGTTGCTGTTACTCCTTCAGCCCTCGAACTTCAACTGTTCTTACATTCTTGCAGACTGTTGCAGACTGTCGCAGACTGACTGTACTAAACTTAAACTTCCACTACACACTACCCTTGCACTCCGCCCACCAGGACCTTGATTAGCCCTCTATGCTAAGTGATGCATGCAGGGTATGGATCTCTGAGTTAAAGGGATCCTGTCACCCCCAAAACACCTCTAAAGCTATTAAAAGGCACGCATTTTAATCTGATCTGAAGATTACGCCTATGGAGGCGTGATATCATGAAGTGGGAGAGCCTGCCAGGGTGACTATGAATACCATAGTCACTCATTATCATCCCTAATGAGGTACTGTAATAACATTTATCTTCAATTTCACTTGGTGCATTTAGGAGCTAAAAGGAGTGTAGGGTAAGTGTTACTATGCTCTAGGGACAGCTTTTAATAGCTTTAGAGGTGATTTGGGGGTGACAGGATCCCTTTAACCATATGACTGCTAGATCAGAGAATATTGCTGCTGCATTTGTGGCTGCAATACCCTCCTGTGACGCACTCCTTGCGGGGCGCCACAAATGATTGTTTAACATTGGTGCGAGTCTCTTCTCTTCTCTTGTCCCTCATGCTGTTTTACCCTGAAGCACAGGACGTGATCCCACTCTGAATACTATTGAATACTTTTGCTTACTAATGAATGATATGTTGGTAATGTTACTCTTTAGCCTTTGAGATTTTATAATTACTTATTCAATTTTTACATTGAGCAAAAGCTAATGGAAAGTAGAGCATGAAAATTAGATAAAGCAGAAAGGCCTTTTTCAGGTTTTTGGTAAGCTATGAGATTTATAGAACACTAATTTATAAAATCTATTACTCAGACTTCTCATCTTACTCGATCTGTCTTATTTTCCATAAATGTACAGCTAAAATGAGGCATTTTGCTTTTATTGCTAAATAACTGTTTAGAGAGCAAACTGTAGACAAAGAAATATAGCTAGCCATGATAAGGCCACGAGTCTGTAAAATTTTTCTTTTTGGTTTAATAATGTCAAAATGGTCTTTTCTTTCAATAGTTCATTTACCACCTAATGATGCCAATTCATCCTTTGTCAGAAAAAAATGATCTATCATTGCAATTTTCCTTTCATACGCTCTAGCAGTTCTCTGACAAAAGTTTCGCTCAGGCTGAATGTACGGATGGCACTTCTTCTCTTCAGGGAAGCACCCGGACCAAATGTCTAAGACAGCTGGACAAAATCTCAAAAGCTTTTAACTGATGCTCTCTGACATTAAGAACTCCGTAACAGGATTACCATGAGGTATAGATGCAGCTATTAAGAATATGAGAAATGTCACTGGTGTAGCAAACCTGGAAAACCCCTTCGTTCTGTACTTATTTCATATTTTACTGAAGCACAGTGGTGAAATCACATTGAGGCTTTTACTGTCTTCATATTGAGATTAAAAGTCTTTGTTCGCCATGGGCATTTGATATCTGGGCGTAGGCGGAATTATTTATAAATATAGCTACCTAATGGCTATAATCATGACCTATAAAGCATAAAAAATAGTATGTACTGCAAAACAAGAGCAAAGCAGTTAGCCAAATCCTCATAGGTTTGTATTGGTGTCCATAGATATGCAGTTAATATGTTCTCCAAGTATCTGTGCAATACCATTCCACACTCCCCAAAACATGGAAGAGTTCCCCGACACAGGTCCTAATGTGTATGAGATATGGCATGTAGATTGTGAGAACCTTTGACAGCAGAGAGATGACTGGGTCAAAGAATATTTTGGTGCTAATTAGGGATAAGAAGAACTGTGGATATTCGGGTTCACCGATTTCAGATAGACTTTAATTAAAAGGACAAATATTGAAGGAATTCCGGCACCAGACTTATCAAAAAACATGTGCCCATGTTATATCAGGATGAAAAGTTATCTAAAATCTTGAGCGAAGGGTACAGGTGTGTGCCTAGGAGGTCTAGGACCTTGGGGAACATGCTCTCACCTAGCATGTTCTTAAGTGAGCCGAGAACCCCACTTGGTTGAAGCATGTGGGATCATATAGATGCAGAGGGAATAAATACAATCTATGCCGCCATATAGACAGGACTGATAGTTTTGTTAATTCAGTAACTGGGAAGAGCTATAAAATCAGAGCGTATATAAATTGCAATACGCATCACGTAGTGTACATGGCGACATGTACAAGCTGCCAGAAATACTACGTGGGATGCACTACGTGGTCCCTAAAAAATGCATCAGTGATCATGTTACAGCTGCGAACCCTAATAATGCATCGAGCCGTCGTAATATTTCAGGACTATCTAAACATTTTTTAGAAGTCCATGGAGGAGCTATGGAGTCCCTTCTAGTGAAGGGCATACATAGGGTGCCCAGACCAGTAAGGGGCGGAGACTGGGAGCGAGCAGCGTTATGTCAGGAAGCGCGGTGGATTCTAGCGCTGAATGCTCGCTTCCCAGAAGGTTTAAATTTCCGCACAGATCTAATATATTTCTATTAGATGTTTATAGGGACGCAATTTCATGCGCCTAAGGTGAATATAATATATACAGGAGAACTATGTAGAAACTAATAGTAACACTATCCTTGGTTGTCCTCTGCAGAATAATAGTAGATGTGGTGAGAAAAGAGTCAACTGTGACATGTATCAGTGAGCTTACCTGGGATATAACAAGCTGTATCGAAAGAGTAAAAATGATATATTGCATAGGTATAAAGAAATTATATTTCATGTGAGTGGGTATGTTTCTCCAATTTTTTGGCACTCTCTGTAAAAACGAGTTGTTTGGGGAACCTTATCACTCAATGTGAATCATATATTTTTGTAATATTGTATGAATTTTTACAAAAGTGATTTATATTATATCTACTAGTGCAATATATTTATCTGTTTATATCAATTTAGTAGTTTTTAGTTAAAATGAAAAGACTGCTGAAAAGCAACTTATCCAGATCTTAATTAATGGTGAATGATGGCACATGTGATAGGGGGGTGGTATGAAGGCTTTTAGTTTCTCTATAAATATGTGATGTTCACATTTGCAAGCATGCCTAAGACTAAGGATTTTGTATCCAAAACGCGTAGGCATGGAGGAAAGGGGCTGCGTACCCCACTAATGCTTTTAAGGATGTCTGAATATAGATGTGGAATTTTAACTGCAACAAGTCTGGTGCCGGAGTTCCTTCAATATTTGTTTAAGTGAATGGGAACCTGCCATTACTTCGAGCACTAACAGCCTCTGGAAGCTGTGGTGAGCAATATCCCCTTTCCCTTCCCTTATACTAAACTTTAATTAAAAGGGCTGGACACCATGCTGTTTTTTGTTCTTTATTTAATTTGGAGTAAAACAAGGTTAAAAACAACCTTTAGGGCCTTTAATAGAAATGTACAATATATATGTCGAGGGCCTTTGGTTTTGTCAACTTCCAGAGGATGCTGTGTGCCAAGCATTTAATCACTGGGTCCTATACAGCCATAATGACGCAATCATGCCATATAATCACAGCCATGCCAGTACTCGGCATGGTTGGAATGGCTGTGGAAGTGCCCACAGCCGAAAAGCTTGATGCCTGGCTGCACTCCAGCCTTTCAACAAACTTTATCAGCATACGAACAGCATCTGAACTTTTATTGATGTCTCCATACAAATTATTCTGCTATTGTATAGACAGAGCTTATGGGTTTGTTCAGCAATCATTAATGTGGCCTGTCAGAGCAGAGCAAGTTTCTTCACTTAAAGGGGTTGTGCTACGAAAAACACTTTTCTGGCAAAAGTTTTGAAAGAAGTATAAATATTTACGAAAAATGTTTACAGTGGATATCATGAATAAAAAATACATTTTTCTATGTTTTTTGTTTGCTTGTTCCCTCTCTATGCCAAGCTGAACAGGAGAGATTGTGGGAGGGGTTTAAAAAAAAGACCATGTGACACAACTGCCACGTTCCTGCCTTCACTGTATCCCTTCACACTGCTGGATTCAAATAGTCCACTCATAAAATCATTCATATCACTTTTCACCCTTCCCATAAATTACTGTTTAGTTTGACATTTCTATGTTACATTTCAGTGTGCTGCAAACATTTTATTTTATATATATACTAGAAATAGGCCCGATGCTATTGCATCGGGAGGGCAGTCTCTGTGCTTGTGTCCCCTTGTGCGCTCTCTCCTCTCTGTGCTGTCTCATCCCCTGTGCGCTCTGTCTTACTTGTGCTTTTCTCTCCGCTCTGTGTGCTCTCAGCCCCTGGGTGCGCAGTCTCTCCCTGTGACTCTGCCTTCTGCTTCCCCCTGCCTCCTCTGTGCCTTCTGGCTCCCGTGTGCCTGCCTCCCATCACTGAGCCACCATACAATGCTCACCACTGAGCCATCATACAGTGCTAACCACTCAGCTACTGTAGAGAGTAGACCACTGAACCACCATACAGTGCTAACCACTGAGCCACCATACAGTGCTAATCACTGAGCCACCATACAGTGCTAACCACCGAGCCACCGTACAGTGCTAACCACTGAGCCACCTAAGCACTGAGCCACCATTTAAATCACGCGCCAAGAGCGCTGATTGGTCGCCGTGGTCGGTGGCAACCAATTAGCAAAGTGGTTTGTGCCTTGGTGGGAGATTTGAATCACGTGCCACTAATTGGCTGAGTGGTGCAGGATTCAAATCTCCCGCCAAGGCGTGAGCCACTTCGTTGATTGGTCAGCAAAGCGAAATTTAATTCACACGCCTTTTTGCTGATTGGTCGCCGCGGTGAGCGGCGACCAATCAGCTAAGTGGCTCGCGGCTTGGAGGGATATTTGAATCCCACGCCGCTGATTCGCTGAGTGGCGTGGGATTAAAATCTCCCGTTAAGCCGCAAGCTGTTTTGCTGATTGGTCGCCACAATCCGCGGGGACCAATCAGCAAAACGAGATTTTAAATCACGTGCAGAGAGGGCTGATTAGTCCGCAGCGACCAATCAGTGCTGTTGGCGCGTGTCGCGCTTTGGCATGGGATTTGAATCCCGGCCGCCATATCGGAATACCCATAATTTGGGTGTTCCTATATGGTGGTCGGGGCACTTCCGCTGCGAGCAGCCGTGAGATGAGGTCTATTGCATAATTAACCCAATTTTTTGGATGAAAAAATCTATGACTGTCTGCCCTTGCCCTAAGCTATCAATGAGTCTGTGTGGGTCTGACTATTGGCGCGTTCCCAAATCTGCTGTTTAGAGGCTGCAGCACTTCTTTGTCTCTTTCCCAGTCTCTCATCTGTTTACTGTTTGAAAGGGTTGTTTATACTTGCCAGCACTGTACTTTTCAGAGTGGTGATAAAAACTATTGGAACACAACCGGGTGGAAAGGCAACATTTATGTGGACAACATATTGGATATGGTGAAGTTCAAGCTCGTGGCTTTGGCATATGTAGGAACAAATAATCTTTTACATGACCACAACTAAGTGCTGACTGCTGTGCTGATAGAGGTTGGGGTAATGTGTATACGGCAAAATTGTGGACTGTGAGGGAGGTGCAGGCGGAGATGTTATGGTGGATTGAGAAAGATATGGTTTGTTTGGTGTCTGAGATTGGTCAAAAATAGCAGGCAAGTCCACTTCTGTAACAGCTGACAGACTCTCCCTCACCCCAACTGGGTGGAGATTCTGCAGTCAGAGACCTGTGTGTGAACACTTGCCACAGTGATGTCGGAGGCAGAAGCAACAAAAGCGATGATGGCGTGGCCATTGGTTGGCAAGGTCAGCTAGGCCGCGTTTTGGTGCAGTAAGATTCACAGACTAATGCATGTTGCATACTCATGTGCCAGTTCATGCTTGTTGTGTCAAATTATTGACATTTCTCCCTCTACTGAGTCATTCTTTAAAAAATTGGTGCATAACGTGAGTTGGGTCATCCTTTTCAGTCTCAAAGAAGGCCTAGGTTAGGCAACCCTTGCCTCCCATGCAAACTGCAAACCCACGGCTTCAGCAAGAGATGTGGCTGAGAATGCATTGCTTGTCGTGGTAGCATCACTCTATGTCTGTAAGGGAAGCTGTAATTTTACTTTTTTGTTTTCCTCCTCCACCTCTTCTTCTAAGCTACTCAGCTGTATACCCCTTGGTTCATACCAAGTAGATTTTGGTACCTCATTGTAATCCTCTCTGTCGTCCCACTCCTTGCCCTGAGAGTCACCCTCCTCCTCTTCCTGCCCTGATAGCACAGTACAATATGCGTGTGACTCAAGTATCCGAGTATCATCATGATCACCTCCATAACCGGGAGTTAACATCTGGTGATGAAGGACTGGATTCTATTCAGATCCTACTTAGTCTGCCCCTGGATTTAACTCAAAAAGACTTTGGGCATCGGTGCAGATGCTTTCCTCCTCTTGAGTGTGTAAATCTTTTGAACAGACCTCTGTTGCCCATGGAATAGAATGTGTGAACAGCAGACTTGTGTATCTTTGGTTCCCCACAGTAACCTGGGTGGTTGGAGAGTTGTGACATGGGGGAAACAAGGGTAATTGGAGTGCCACTACTGAGGACTGTACTTGGTGTGATGTTGAGGTGGAGAAAGAGGAGGAGAAGCTACTTGATGCAGCGCTTGCATTGAACTGTAGTAAAAGATCTTTCTGGGTCTCATCTTCAAGTCAAGTCTATCAAGGAATGGAAGTTGAGTAGCCACTTCAGCAACATTAATTGTCAGCTGTCTTTTGATAGGATGAATTAGTGATAGTTTAGCAGAGCTTTCAGTAAAATTAGTACCTACCTCACGTACACTATAAACACTCCACCTATTCCCCTTCTCACCACACCTATTTCCCCTTCTATAATGACCTCGGCATTTCCCACTCATGTTTGATGTACCCTTCCCCTCTTTTAACCAGTTGTTTCACAACTGTCAGCCCCCACCTGGCAGTCACCTGTCACAAAATTAGCAATCAGAATTTATTTCCTGAGATATTGTGGCAGGAGCACACCTGTCACCCCCACTGGTGCTTGGCAAACTGAATGCAGCATGTCTGCTGCATTCAAGGAAGGGGTCCCCCACGTCTCTAGCCCCCCTGTAAGGTTTAGAAAAGATTTTAGAAACCTTACAGTTAATAGGTCGCCTGGGTGGGATCTTATAAGATCGTATTAAGAGGTCCTGGCTGATGGCACAGTCCTCTCTGCCTCCTACTTGTGTATTCCGACCCCTCTATGCGTCTGCCGCCGCCTCCTCTTAATATTACAACATCACTCTCACCACAGCCCTTGACCAGGCTGCCCCCCTCTCGTACAACATAACCCGCCTACACAGACAACCCTGACTCACCGCCGTCACTAAAAAACTTCAACAGACGTGTAGGGCGATGAGCGGAGATGGAAGTAGTCTCACTCCGCAGAGCACTTCACCTTGTACAAACCGTCCCTCATCATCTTCAAGACTGCACTCGCTGCCGCAAAACAAGACTACTTCTCTTACCTAACAACTGCTTTGTCCTGCAACCCCAAGCAACTTTTCAAAGCTTTCAACTCTTTACTCCCCCCCCGCAACCCCTCCCTCTCCCCTCATCTCCGTCGATGACTTTACCGCCTTTTTTGAAGAGTCAACAAAGTCAGACAAATCATCGATCCACAATCCCCTCTTCACCCCCTACCGTCGCCCAAACCCCCTTGCCCAAATGTAGTTTCTCCCCCATGACTGAAGACCACCTCTCCTCCCTTCTAGCATGATTACACCTCACCACTTGTGCCCTCGACCCACTCCCCTCCCACCTCATCCCTAACCTCACCACAGTCCTCATCCCTGCCCTAACCCATCACTTCAACACATCACTCCAGTGTCTTCCCCTCACCCATCAAACATGCCCTAATCACACCTATCATCGAAAAACCCTCCCTCGACCCTGCAACAGTCTCCAACTATCTCTATATACTCTCCTCCCTTTCGCCTCAAAATTACTTGAACAACACATCTATTCCGAACTGTCCTCCCATCTTCCTCTTGCTCTCTCTTTGACCTGCCTACAATCCGGTTTCCGACCCCACCACTCCACCGAAACAGCCCTAACCAAAGTCACCAACCACCTATTGACCACCAAGAGCAAGCGACACTACTCCGTCCTCCTTCTCAACCTTTCTGCCGCCTTCGACACAGTCGACCACTCCCTCCTACTTCAAATTTTAGAATTTCTTGACCTAGCCCTCTCCTGGATCTCCTCCTACCTAATGGACCGGACTTTCAGCGTCACCCACTCCCACACCAGCTCCTCGCCCTACCCCCTATCTGTTGGAGTTCCCAAGGCTCAGTCTTGGGGCCACTACTCTTCTCCATTTACACCCTCAGCCTAGGCCAACTCATTGAGTCCCACGGCCTCCAATACCACCTCTACGCGACGACACCCAGCTCTCCCTGTCCAGCCTTGACATCTCCTCCCTACTATCCAAAATTCCACCATTTTCATCCTTCTTCTCCGCCCTCTTCCTCAAGCTCAACATGGACAAAACTGAGTTCATTGTCTTCCCCCCTTTTCGCTCTCCCCCCCCTCCCGACCTATCTATCACTGTCAATGACTGCACACTCTCACCCATTCCCCACGCCAAGTGCCTCGGGGTAATCCTCGACTCTTCCCTCTCCTTCAAGCCCCACACCCAAGCCCTCGCCACCGCCTGCCGACTCCAGCTCAAAAACATTACCTGAATCCGCTCTTTCCTTGACCAAGACACTGCTAAAACACTCGTCCACGCCCTCATCATCTTCCTCCTTGACTACTGCAACCTCCTGCTCACCGGCCTCACCGTTACCTCCCTCACACCTTTCCAAACCATCCTCAATTCCGCTGCCTGTCTCATCTACCTATCTCCTTGCTACTCCCCTGCCTCCCCCCACTGCCGAGCCCTTCACTGGCTCCCACTTCCCAGAGATCCTGGTTCAAAACCCTAACCCTGACATACCAGGCCATACACAACTTGTCCCCCCATACATCTCTGACCTAGTCTCCCGATACCACCCTCACGCAATCTGGCTCATTTCAAGAGCTCCTTTTCTTCTCCCCTCGCATTACCTCCTCACACAACCACGTACAAGACTTCTCTCGTGCATCCTCCATACTTTGGAACCTCTCCCCCACCACATCAGACACTCCCGTGAGAACCTTAAAGAAAAACTTGAAGACACACCTCTTCCTTCAAGCCTACAATTCACACTAAGACCTAATCTGCTGCACCACCTCACCCTCACCTCTCCCCTTCCTACTGTCTCCCCACCAATCCCCTATAGACTGTGAGCCCTCGTGGACAGAGTCCTATGCCCTACTATACCTGTATGATTCAAGTGTCGTCATTTTATGTTCTTGTGCTCGTCTGCCCTTACACATGTAAAGCGCCATGGAACCTAATGGTGCTATATAAATATTTATTAATAATAATAATAATAATATCCCTTATCACCAAACCTAAACATCCACTAAATGTGATTAGTTCAAAATTTCAAAGGGTGGACGGTGTATACGGACCTACGCTGCATAGACCAGAAATATCAGGCACTACCATCCCTGAGGAAGGAGTTGGGACTAACTCTGAAACGCGTCGTAAATAAACACTATAATGATGAACACCGCCTGATCTTTCTGGTCTATGCAGCACAGGATCCGTATACACCGTCCACCCTCTGCAATTTTGAACTACGTGGACCGTTGCGGTGTGGATCCTTGCAGCAGCTATTACCTTTTGTCCTGACGCTGGTTGTGTGCTAGCACAACCTCTCCAGGTGAGTGACTAATTAAATTTAGTCCACCTTTTTATCAATGATAAGACCCTATTGCGCCTCTTTCTTCCTTTTCTAGTTTTGTCTAAATGTAATTAGTCGGTCACCCATGCTCCTATGTTGCTATGAAATATATGTTATTTCCCAAATCAAACAGTATTGTTGTCCCTGATATCACTTACAGTTAGATGCAGATGTCTGCTGGCCCTCTGCACTCCTCAGTCCCAACGCATGTTTCATGTGGTCACTTCTTCAGAAGGCGTGACACAGAGGAGTGAACAGAGGCAGCAGACGTCTGCATCTGAAACAGCTACGGCCAGAGTGCTATTTTAAAGGTTTTTGTATGTCTAAAGCTAGGAATAATAATGGGGAGTATATTTTATTGGCATGTTGAATGATGTTAATAATTTTTTCTTGTCATGTTCGGTGCTTGTCTGTTGGGAAAGAAATCCACTTGGTCTGAGTTAGGGCCGTCACAACGCTGATATATTCGCTAAAGATATCGTAGACGATGTATAAATTTGATATCGTCCGAAACGCGCAAAATCGCTCATCACGACGCTAACCACATGACATCGCTTCAGACGATTCCGATCCACCCATCCAGCGATCGTCTGAGAATGCAGTTATCAGCAGTGGAACATCGTTCAGCTAAAGTCACACAGAAATCTCTAACGATGTGGAGCAAATGTGGCGTTATTGGAGCCATAGGCGTGGTACATGGGCTCCAAGCTGGCCCCTCACTACACCATTGGTGCTCAGTACTGGTCTATTGATCGATGTCCATTTGAAACATGGCGGTCTCATCCCCACAATGTCCTGTGATATGATCGTAATGTATATGTTGCCGCGCCCGCCAACATTTGTGGGTGTATGACAGGAGTGGACATATAGCAGGACGGACCATGCAGAATCGATTATCAAGTCGACGCAATGGTGCACAGTTCGGAGATATTGTGCAGCCGACGCCTATGTGTGGTGCTGAAGACAGCGCTTTCAAAATGGCGCCCTGTGAGGGCAGCCAATGGCAACGCATCATCTTCCACCAATGCGAGCTAGTGGTGAAGCAGCCAATCCGAAACCATTTCGTTGCACGAATCACCACTGAGGAGGTCAGGCAATAGGAAACTCCTGACACGCCTACGTGATGGATTTTGCCATCGCTGAAATCACACGTTTCGTGTGATGTCGGGAATTTACACGTGTCGATTGTGCGTATTTAATTGGCCGATATCGTCAGATCTGAGAACCGAACCTCAGATCACGATTTAGAGATTTGATCAGATATCGCTCGTCGTATCTGGCCGTCACACGCACAGACATCGCTTACGCGATGTTTAATCTGCCGCTTTCAAGCGATATCTTGCACGATATCTCAGCGTGTGACAGCCGCCTTAGTAGGATTCGAAAGACATTGATTTATTCACATTGTAAATAATAGAAATAAAAATAATTAGATCGATGTTAAATAGATAGGACTGTAGTTTTTGTAGATAATGGATATCTCTTTTTTGACTTATTTATAACCGTGTCATGAGCTGTATAGAATTCTTATGGCATTTCACACAATCCTGTAGCATACTATTACAATAAGACTTGATATGGAGAAATTTTTTGAGTAAAGAGTTTAGAGACAATTTGATCCTTAAGCTGTACCCTGTTTTATCTTATTAATATCCTGTTTCTATTTCTTCCTCGTGATTGAAGTTTGTTGGCAAACTTATGGGTTAAAGAAGGAAGTTGAAGAGAAGAGATAAATTAATTAACGTCATGTAGTGAGGGGCCCATTTCATTATTATATAGTTTTTGGTAAAAATTGCAGAAGGTTGTGTAAATTTTATTAGGGTCTGAGATTGCAAATCCGTGTTCATCCCTAAGTGAAATAAAAGGAGTTAATGCGTTCTCTTTCCTTGAATTTTCATGCCAACATTTTATCCATTTTGTTTGTAAATCGATAAAAGGAGGCCAGAGTCAATTTAAAGGCTCCTTCTTTTCAGATGTTAATAAAGCTTTCAATTGCACTTTGGGTTCAGGAATGCACTTAAAAAAATATATTAGGGGTGAGAGTAGTTTATCAATTCAAAGTTGATTAATTGTTGTTCTAAAGGTACCGTTACCAGTACACAGCATGACATCGTGCACGACATCGCTCAAAAGTGACATGTTCAACGATGTTGAAACGACATCATTAGTGCGTCGTGTGTAACCGAATGATTCAACTACGATAATTAGTCAAGTTGGAGTTGACAGGTTTATGAACATGTTCAAAAACCTGACGATGTCGTTCAAGCGATCTGCTAGCATCGTTCTGTGTGACACCGTGATAACGATGTCATGGACAACTTTGCCCATTCACAGCAATGAGCAGGGATCGTTCGATATCTAGCGTGTGACATTTCACCAGCGATGTTGAAATGATGTGTAGAGCCCACTGGACGGGTACTCAGTACCGGATCGGGGTACTCAGTACCGGATCGGGGTACTGCTGGGGATGTCACGGCGGTCTTGGTCCGGACCATGTCCCGGGTTCTGCAATAAATGGGGGGATATTTACAGGGGAGTTTGTCGTGATGCCACCCACGGGTTGTGGTCAATGAGGGGACCACCACTGCAGTATACTTCTGTCAGGAGGATGGATGGATGCTGCAGCCAGGTGGAAGAGCTCGCCGCGGGTCAGGACAGCTCCTGACAGGGTAAAATGGTGGATTGACAGTTCTGTATACCTGAATCAGACACGGACACTCAAGCAGGGTTCACCGGGTTTACTCTGCAATTCTTCCAAGTCACACAGTGCACGGTACAGTTCAGTTCTTAACAGCTTTACACAATTAACTCCGGTAACACTTGAACCCTCTGCAGCCAGGTTGTCACTCTGAGACCCCTCACTCTTTCGATATGTCCTTTCAGGCTGATTCTCTCTCTCTTCTTCTGGGTGGATTTCAGAGTGGCAGCTCGGTCCCTCAATGTGGCTTTCCCCTGAGTGTATGGGCGGTAAGCCGGGTCCTCCTAGTTGCTGCTATGCCCCCAACCCTATAGGGGGAACACGGATCTAAATTCTGTGTTCCACCGTCAGTTTGTCTGGGGAGCCGGTATGAGACTTCAGTCCCCCTCAGAGCTGGCACTTTGGTTTCAGCCTAGCCTTGAGTGTCCCTGTCTTGCAAGGGATCACTGAGCTCTTTTCTTCCTGTGTAACTTCCCAGGCATGTCAGGAGAGTCTTTCCTATCAGTAATTTGTCCAGGGCTACCATATTCTTCGGACCCGGTGGCACCAGTCCGGTTTCTGTTGTTTCTGTCTTTACTGGTCACTCTGTCTTTTCCTCTCAGCCTACTCCTCTTGTTCTTTGCTGCTCGGCACTTGCCTACTGTCTAACTACTTCCTGTTTCTCCCTTATATACTGGTTCGCTGCACACTAAACAGACTTACTAAAGGATATATGTGCGGTATATAGGAAACTAATGCAAATTTTGAAGAAGAAAATGAACACTTCAGAAACTGCTTCAAGACATAATATGAAATATGAGAATCTCAGTTGATGCATTGGCCATTGCATGTAAGCCCGATAACCAGCTTCAAGGTTTCTCATTTATACCAGGTCCTTATCTCCCTTACCTTATGCCTCTGTCTGTGGTACAAATGCATATGAGGGTATAAGCCTCTGAGTGCAATTTAAAACCTACGTGTATGGGTGTGGTAGGAAGCTTGACTACAACAAGATGGTGGAAAACATGATTAAATTCAGCTATACAGCTGCTATATGATAAAGTTGGAAGTCAGGGAGTCCCGCCCCCCTTCCAGTTTGGGCCTACTTAAGATCCTGCTAGCCAGTCGGATCTGCTGTTTGACCAAACGAAAGCAGTGGTGACTGATTTCAATTGAAGAATGTGCGGGGCAGAGCAATAGGGATCGTCTGGAATAGATAAAGTAACTTTGGCAGTATGTTCATTTGCCGATATACTTTTATTTTCTCTAAGTAATCAGTCTACTCTGGTTAGCTTGAATATCCTGCTTTATCACTGTGAGGCGGGAGGACATCACTTCTATCGATTATGCGGTTCAGTGGTCCATAATGCTAGGTCCTCCAGTGTCAGCTGTTGCCAGCAGATATGGAATGCTATGTCTTCTGGCTCAGCTATGTGGTGGGAGGTTGCTTCCACTCCACTCTCCTTACCCATCCTTTGTCTCCCTAAACTGAAGGTTGAGGCTGGGCTTTACCTTAGTGGTGTGAGATGATCTATGAGAAGGATATTTTACCTTGCCATATCATCTTGTTCAGATATGATTATTTTCAATTGTGCATCGGTGGCAAGGTTAGCTGTTTTGATGTTTTTCTTATGGTTTGCTCTCTTGGGCTCTGCCAAAGTCTCCCCTTCCAGGACTGTAAGGTGGGTGAAAAGTACCCCGGCCATTAAGGGTGTGCATTAGCGTGACGGCTTGTACAAAGTGAGTCTAGAATACTATAATTGTTGGCCAGCAGTCCGGTCATCCCTTCACCAACCTAATATTACACTTAATCAGGTATACCCAGATGAGGCCGCATGTGATCCTCAATGTAATATTTGCCATCTATTATAAAAAAGTAGAAGAAGTAGAAAATTCTTCCAAGTCACACAGTGCACGGTACAGTTCAGTTCTTAACAGCTTTACACAATTAACTCCGGTAACACTTGAACCCTCTGCAGTCAGGTTGTCACTCTGAGACCCCTCACTCTTTCGATATGTCCTTTCAGGCTGATTCTCTCTCTCTTCTTCTGGGTGGATTTCAGAGTGGCAGCTCGGTCCCTCAATGTGGCTTTCCCCTGAGTGTATGGGCGGTAAGCCGGGTCCTCCTAGTTGCTGCTATGCCCCCAACCCTATAGGGGGAACACGGATCTAAATTCTGTGTTCCACCGTCAGTTTGTCTGGGGAGCCGGTATGAGACTTCAGTCCCCCTCAGAGCTGGCACTTTGGTTTCAGCCTAGCCTTGAGTGTCCCTGTCTTGCAAGGGATCACTGAGCTCTTTTCTTCCTGTGTAACTTCCCAGGCATGTCAGGAGAGTCTTTCCTATCAGTAATTTGTCAGGGCTACCATATTCTTCGGACCCGGTGGCACCAGTCCGGTTTCTGTTGTTTCTGTCTTTACTGGTCACTCTGTCTTTTCCTCTCAGCCTACTCCTCTTGTTCTTTGCTGCTCGGCACTTGCCTACTGTCTAACTACTTCCTGTTTCTCCCTTATATACTGGTTCGCTGCACACTAAACAGACTTACTAAAGGATATATGTGCGGTATATAGGAAACTAATGCAAATTTTGAAGAAGAAAATGAACACTTCAGAAACTGCTTCAAGACATAATATGAAATATGAGAATCTCAGTTGATGCATTGGCCATTGCATGTAAGCCCGATAACCAGCTTCAAGGTATTCTCATTTATACCAGGTCCTTATCTCCCTTACCTTATGCCTCTGTCTGTGGTACAAATGCATATGAGGGTATAAGCCTCTGAGTGCAATTTAAAACCTACGTGTATGGGTGTGGTAGGAAGCTTGACTACAACAAGATGGTGGAAAACATGATTAAATTCAGCTATACAGCTGCTATATGATAAAGTTGGAAGTCAGGGAGTCCCGCCCCCCCTTCCAGTTTGGGCCTACTTAAGATCCTGCTAGCCAGTCGGGATCTGCTGTTTGACCAAACGAAAGCAGTGGTGACTGATTTCAATTGAAGAATGTGCGGGGCAGAGCAATAGGGATCGTCTGGAATAGATAAAGTAACTTTGGCAGTATGTTCATTTGCCGATATTACTTTTATTTTCTCTAAGTAATCAGTCTACTCTGGTTAAGCTTGAATATCCTGCTTTATCACTGTGAGGCGGGAGGACATCACTTCTATCGATTATGCGGTTCAGTGGTCTCATAATGCTAGGTCCTCCAGTGTCAGCTGTTGCCAGCAGATATGGAATGCTATGTCTTCTGGCTCAGCTATGTGGTGGGAGGTTGCTTCCACTCCACTCTCCTTACCCACTCCTTTGTCTCCCTAAACTGAAGGTTGAGGCTGGGCTTTACCTTAGTGGTGTGAGATGATCTATGAGAAGGATATTTTACCTTGCCATATCATCTTGTTCAGATATGATTATTTTCAATTGTGCATCGGTGGCAAGGTTAGCTGTTTTGATGTTTTTCTTATGGTTTGCTCTCTTGGGCTCTGCCAAAGTCTCCCCTTCCAGGACTGTAAGGTGGGTGAAAAGTACCCCGGCCATTAAGGGTGTGCATTAGCGTGACGGCTTGTACAAAGTGAGTCTAGAATACTGTAATTGTTGGCCAGCAGTCCGGTCATCCCTTCACCAACCTAATATTACACTTAATCAGGTATACCCAGATGAGGCCGCATGTGATCCTCAATGTAATATTTGCCATCTATTATAAAAAAGTAGAAGAAGTAGAAAAGAAAGTATTACAAAATAACATTTTAATTCTAATAGATATAATGGCATGTATAACCTAGGTGTTATACAAATTGTTATATCCCTCAAGTAATAGTAGTATGAACAAATTTTTCAAAATTATAAAACAGGAAAGAAAGAAGAAACAGAGGAGGGGAAAAGCAGGGGAGAGAATGGAAGAAAGATAAAAAAAGGAGATTTACATACAAATATATATTAATCACATACATCAGTATGGTAATCAAGCATGTTCTTATGTTATATGCCTAGTAGAGCTCTAAATAGAAAATTGAAGATATTTACATATTTTAAGATTTCCTTTGGCTCATGAAATGTGGTTCCTTAAAGATACAATGAGAATATTCACCATGCAGTAAAGCCCCTGCCATTCTCTACATGGTCTCGGTCTGTGGAGAAGGGGGGATCACCTTGGACAGTTATTTCATCCTTTTCAAGGAAATTTTTTCTTTCCATATATCTCACCATATAGCTGAGATTATTGTAGGAAAACAAAAAGCTAAAGGAAAATCCACATATTCATTTAACATTAGCTGTGGTGAGGGCTGAGGTAACTGCATTCTTGGCTTTGCATCTTGCTAAAGGTTCGGGCCATACAGTATGTCAGCATATAGGGCAACAGTACCTGGAAGTCCTGGTAGGAGTGGGCTAATTTGTGCTTCATTTAGTATCACGTTTCTGGAGTCATCATAGTGCAGCATGGTGGCCAGCTGTCCGGTCATCCCTTCACTACCCTAAAATTTCACTTCATCAAGATTACCCAGATGAGGTGCCCAGATGAGGTGCAGCTTAAGAACAATGAACCCTTGGTGAGTAATCTGGTCTTGGATTACTGAAGGCCTTATGAATCCTGGTGATGGGAAGTAAGTCCACTTGAGATAGCAAAGCAACAAAGAAGTTGGAAGCCGTCTCCTTTAGAGCTGTAACATATTCAGGTAATCCTATAATATGAATATTCCCTGTCATCGAAGGGTTTTCATAATCTCGTCAGCGGTTTCCGGTCACATGATGAGTTATCGCGAGAACTCATAATTTCACCGGGAAACGTTACCGGGATCACATCTCCAACAGGTAGGCAGTGCTGGAAGCGTCGCTGGATGAATTAGAGAGAGGTGAGTATCAATTATTTTTATTTTTTAACCCTTAATTTTAATTCATTTCAGTTCCGCAATGAAATCAAACTGAAATCGAACATGACTTCGAACTGCCGAATTTGGAGCAAATTGTTCTAATTCGACGAACCACTCAAACTTTGCCAAAAACAGCTCGGATTTGAGATTGGCGATCAATTAGATTCGAACACCACTCATCTCTACCTAAAACGACGGATTGAGGAACATGTCAATTCTGCTAATCCAGAGTCCAAAGCTAGCATGAGAGGCATATCAAGCCTCTCTCACCATTTTTTGGAAAAACATGGGGTCAATATGGACAGCTTAAGCACTATGGGCTTTGAGAAAGTGAAAACATTCAAAAAGGGGCGGAGACAAAAAGCGAGATGTGTTGGAATGAGAAGCCTATTGGATACTGGCTTTGGATGTTCACCAGCCCTGTGGACTGAAACTTCATAATGATTTATCATTTTTTATTTACATCTCCCACTTTGTCTCCATTTTTCAACAAATTTATTCATGTCTTCTTTTTCTTTTTTTCCAGGCTTTTATAACTTTTAAACTGTGGTTTATTCATATATCATTTTAATTTTTGATACAATTCATACTATAAAAAATTCATTCACCAATCATGGTGGGGCGGTTTGGTGGGGCTTATGTCCCATGTTATCTGTTTGATGATTTAATGCACAAATAAAGCACTTTGAAGATATTGGAGATGTGGTCAGGTGCACCAACGGCAATCGGCCATTCCAGTGAGGCTTTTTTCCACATCCCCAACCCCCGTCTATTCAATTACAATAATGTGCAATAACAGGCAATTAAAACAGCACATCTACCCTAAAATGGTATAATTGGAATCACCCACTCAAGCCACAAAAAATTAGCCATAACACAGCCCCAGATCCCGAAAAAATAGAACATTACGGGTCTCGGAATATGGCAACAATATTACAATTCTTTTTTTTGACAAATAAATTAATAATTTTTCACTATTTAGATAAAAGTAAAATTATAAATGTTTGGTATCTAAACTTTTACTGACCAGGGAAATCATACTGACAGGTCAGTTTTACCATATAGTGAACATGGGAAATAAATAAAACTCCTATAAACTGTCACGTCGCCATTGGACTCGGTGGCTGGTGTTCCTGCCTCGGCCACTGGGAGGCTCAGGATTCCTTCAGCTGATGGTGCCGGTGATAGGAGGGCCATGTCCTCATATAGACCTGCTCGTTTGAGAACTGCCTCTGTTGCTTGAAGCTGCCGTGTTTCTCCTGTGGGTGATGTTGGTTGCAGAAGAGAGGGTCCCACAGAGGCGTCTGATAGGCGCAGCCTTCATTCTTCTGTCAGAAGTGTGGTGGTTGGTGCCAGTCATGCATCGCCATCTGGCTTGGTTCTAGGGGATGAGATCATCTTGCTGTGAGCTCTAGCCTATGGGAGGTAACCGCGCCCTTCAAATACCCTGGAGTCTGTCTTACAGGCCACTAGATATAGTCTTGGTTTCCCCAGCGATCTAATGTGTGTTTTGTTTTGACTCTGACCTTTGCATGGATTTTTGACCCTGCTTCAGCCTGAAGATTTGGTACCTTCGCTGCCTTCTCGGTCTTGACTCTGACCTTTGCCTGGATTTTTGACCCTGCTGCGGCCTGACGATTTTGTATCTTAGCTGCCCTTCCGGTTTGACTTGGACTCCTGACTACGTTTTTGGATCCTGGTTTTTATTCCCTTCCTGGCGATGTTCCTGCTCCGGTTCGCTGCTCATCATAGGCCGCTACCTCCTGGGCTCTGCTGTAATTCCAGATCCCTGTATGGGGGTAAAGGGTCTCAGGGTTTCTCGGGGTGCTGCCTTGCCAGCAGCTCGATCTCACAGCTGGTGGTCGTCACATAAACATTGTGGAATCTCAGTCTTTTTGCAATTTCACCGAACTTGGAATTTTTTTCCCATTTATAAGAGAGTAAACTAATAAGCTGCTAAAACCAAGCAGACTGCCATTTTGTAGTGGCCCAGGAAAGTGAAAAAGTCTCTGGTTGCCATGGTGACTGCTCTGTGTCTAGGAAAGTGAAAGCACAATCTCTGGTTGCCTTGGTGACGGCTCTGTCAGTTGCTCCTGTTGTTTGTTGATCTCTCACTGTGGTGGCCATTACTAGTGTAAGGATTACAGCAGAGCCAGTGCAAGCTATATGGGCCTCTAAAGTTGTTTGCAAGCCCTGTTGTGTGGACTAAAGACTTTATCTTGAACTGAGAAAGTGTCCAGCATCCGAGGAGGCTGAGGAGATGTTCCCCCTGATGGAGTGAGTGATTGGCGTCCAGGAAGGCCGTGAGTGACTGCGAAAGGAGAGCCGGCGTCCAGTGCATCCACATTGGGAGGATCCTGACAAGGAGGCTGAGGAGATGTTCCCCCTGATGGAGCGAGTGATTGGCGTCCAAGAAGGCCGTGAGTGACTGCGAAAGGAGAGTCGGCGTCCGGTGCCATCCACATTGGGAGGATCCTGACAAGGTCCTGACAAGCCCTGGAAAAGAGTGCTCCACAGATTGCACCCCAAGCTTACAGAACTAAAGTGCTGGACATGTGAATCTGGCATTGGCTGGTAAGCTGCCAAATTTTGCTGTTTTTTTTACAATACGTTTTTTTTTTGGTGCCAAAGGTTTTTCTTTTCTTTTTCTTTTTCTGGACTTGCTGCAGCCCACGTGGAATATACACCGGTGTAAAGCTACATTTGAGGTTGATGGTACCATAGTTTTGAGATACCCGGGTATCCCTGTGCTAAGTGTATAGCCAGCATTGATATAGTGTAATGTATTGTTATTAGCTGTGATAAGTTATACTCAGTGTGCCATCTCAGAGGTCCCATCAGACTGCCCACAGTTGATGTACATAGCCTTTAGTTAAGTTAAATCCTTGATAAGTCTAACGTGTAGGTAAATTTGCTCCTGGTTCTGAGTGTGATTTACATACCCTGGGAACTCTGAGATCGGTGCATTGATGTCGGCTAACGCTGAGGGTGTGAAACTGTTATTGGTAATATTTTAAGGGGATTTTGAGACTTTTACATTCCTTACTGAACCATACCTTGATCCCCATATCAGTAAAAATACTGTTGTTTATTTCTGCCTTTGTCTCAGTCTGTGACTCACTGGATCTTAATAGGACCTCCGGTCATTACACATTTTCCATGAAACTATATGGTAAAGTGAAGGATGTAATTAAAAAGTACAACTCGGCACGCAAAAAAAGCAAACCCTCATTTGTTTATGTTGACAGAAAAATAAAAAAGTTATGGCTCTTTGAGGAAAGGGAAGAAAAAGTGAAAACAAAAAAATGGTAATTGTCCGGGAGTGAAAGGGTTAAACAGAAAAGATACAATCTTACTGGGAAAAGGGCAGTTTATCCCCAAACCAATGGTCTAGTGGTTAATAGGACAAGGTACATCATGTATATCTAAATTTACCATCTAGTCCAACCTATTTCCCTCATTCTACACATGCTGTTATCTCACATGTAATTCAGATTAAGAAGGACACGGCATTACCGTAGTAGAGTGATAGTTCTAATGTTGGAAATAAAGTCATTATCCAATGATTCGGTCAAAGGATGGATACTCTTTGTATATTTCAGCTCATATCACAGGCAATGTTTTGCAGAATCTGAAACTACTATTCTTCTTCCAAAGTGCCAGTTTTGTTACATAGAGAGTCGCACGTTTTTGTAAATCCTTCCCTTGATATAAGAAAATTTGCCTAAATGTTGCTGTCAGCTTTTTTTGGAATATAGAAAGGACTGGAAGCTATTAATCTATTCACAGGACTTTGCCAGCAACTGTAACAAAACAGTATTAAAATATTCTATATACAGAGGAGAGGGTTGCGGTGTGTTTGCTTCGTGACAGATCCATTTCTCACATTTGACAGCTGCTTCTCATAAAATAGAAGGGTCATTAGTCCAAGTAAAATATTACTTTGGTTTGTTTGTAGCAAATAACTGCTACCACAAAGCGAGACCGAAGTGTATAAATGTCACCTTGTCTTAGTAACTCTGAAAGAATGCAGCTTACTATTAGCACAATGTACTATTATATATCATGGGTATATAGCGCAATTCACACATACGAACTGCGAAGTGATTGTTTTTCATTTATTAATCTTACTAAATTGGCAAACTAGTTACCGTTTACCATTCAATGGGTATTTCAGGGTTCAAAAATATGAAAATCTTCCAAAAAAAAATCCAAACCCTCAACTCATGGATGTCTACATGTTGTGGTCGGCATACCAGCTTCACTTAACCAATCCAGGCCATACCGCTGTGACGTTTTTTCTCCAGTTATTAATAAAAAGTTTAGTTTTTTTCATGATGTATGGGTCTTCATATCTGTTGTTTTTATACCCCCTCTTATTTTCATATTTTTACTGCAATCAGGCAATATAGATAGGGATAAAAAGAAAATACGTGTTTTCACGTTTTTTGTTGTAACTTTTTTTGCAAAGTAAAACACACTTTAAAATTTGTTCTCCTTTCTGTAATAATTATTTTTTGGTTTATATATCAGACACAGAGCGTGATGGAGCTACTCACAATGATTTGGATTGGCTGTGGCTTTTTTTAATCTAGTATTTAATTATTTTTCATTTAAATAAGATCTTGAGAGCACAAATCACAATTCATACATAGACATAGTAGACAAAATAGTAATAGGGAAGCAAATCATGAAGCCATACCCACAAGCCCCGTTATATGTGTGTTTCGCCCTCTCTGAAGTAGCTATTGGATGCAAAATGTGCATCAGGAGGCTTGGTGGTAAGGCTTCATCATATGCTTCCCTATTACTATTCTGTCCTGTATGTCTATGTATGAATTGTGATTTGTGCTCTCAAGATCTTACCATCTTCCATAGAAAATACCTATTAGGCCAGCGACACACTGAGCATGCCTCATCTGACACAGCCGCCAACTCTCTGGACAGGAGCCTATCAGCTGCATATGTTTTAGTTGGCAGCCGTGCACATGGCGCTCATGCCCAGAGAGTTGGTGGCCATGCCGGGTGAGTATCTCACATTCATCTGGCACTGTGTTTCTCCGGCCTTTTATAGCTCTCTGTGTTTTTGTTACTTACCTTTCCTTCATTTTTCACAGTTCATTATTCATTAGCTACCTAACTTTGATAACTATTATATACTTATATATTTCTATTTTTTGGTATGCTATTATATAGGTTTTGAAACTTGTGGACTGTATTATAAACTCTTCTTTTTCTTTTAGAATTGTTATTTTTGGAGTATGCACATATATTATTTGCTATTGATGACCAAACCTTTAAGACATATATTGACATATATTATTATTCATACTTGTAAAGCCTTTTCTATTTATTACCAGTATTGTTCTGTTTTCTGTATGAAATCCCTTTATTTTTAATTTGCTGGTTTTACATTTGTTCAAAAAAAGATTATCATAAGATTTTCATTTCTTTGAATGGGAGATTTGTTTTAGAATTTTTTAGTATCTGTTTGGCTTCTATGCTTATTCCTATTAGTTCAAGGATAGCAGAGGTCTGACAAATAACATTAATAATAATTATAATAATAGTGTTTTATTTATGTAGCGCCAAACATATACCGCATCGTTTTACAATTTAGAGGGGACATGTACAGACAACATCACATATTACAGAGTAACAAGAATACTACAGACACCATGAGGAGTGAGGTCCCTGCTCACAAGCTTACAGTCTATGAGGAAATAGGGGAGGCACAAAAGGTAAATGGTAAATAATGTCTTATTAAATCTATTAATTATATTTGAATTATTATATTATTTTTAATTATATGACTGAATAATTGAATGTGAAAACGTGTAAACAAGAGGAGAAATATATTGCTTGTAGAAGAAGTAGGATTGAGAAGAGGACTAGCACAAGAGAAAACCTAGAGATGTGGAAGAAAGTAGAGGATAAAAACACTTTCAGAATGAAAATTGTATTTCAATTAATTTCTGAACATTATTGAGGGATTTTTTTGAGGACACATCATGGAGAGAGTATTTTTACTTACATGTATGGCAATTATCAAATTTGAGGAAAGGTAGGTGAGGCACTATAGTGGCAGGTGCTGCAGAGGAGGTAGAAGTAAAGGAAGCTGCCAGTGGCAGATCTTGATGATTATATCTTGATCCACTCCCCTCCCCCCCCCCCCCCCAGTAGTGACACTCAGACCTCACACCATCCATATAATAACAGCCAAAACATCTTCATAGAAATCACACTAAAGCGGCCGTCACACGCAACGATTTTAAGCCCGATATCGTTTAAGCGATCTCCTTTTTGATCGCTTAAGCGATATCGTTTTGGCATCGTTGCATGTAATCAAGCGATTTTACTATGTAAAATCGCTTGATCGTGACATCGCAGATCTGTGCTCCGGAGCTCAGATCTAGCGATGAACGATGTCACGATCTGCTTCATCGTGGTGTATGACACCACGATGAATGATCTCCCAGCGGCAGAGCCTATGCTGGGAGATGGTAACTATGGTACACGTCGGGTTACTAAGCGCCGCGCGGCGCCTAGTAACCCGATGTGTACCATAGTAACCAGCGAGATCGCGGCTCCACATCGCTGGTGAGTCTGTCTGTGTGACATCTCACCAGCGATGTGAGCGATATTGTAAGCGATCGCGCGTGCACGTGATCGCTTACAATATCGCTAGTGATATCTTAGCGTGTGACGGCCGCTTAAGGCATATACTTACACTAAGACTCCATTCACACTGTACATTGTTTATCTTTTTTTGCACATCAGTTTTTGTAGCCAAACCTAGGATTGGGTGATAAATACAGAAGTAGAGCACGTTTCTATTATACTTTTCCTCTGATTGTTCCACTTCTGGTTTTTGGCTACAAAAACTGACAAGCAAAAATAGACCAAAAACGCAGTGAGAATGGAGCCTTAGGGATTCCCACTTTATCCCATTTGGATTCGGATCAGGCACTCCCATTACACTATTGCATGAGGCTTTGATCACCCCTTCTAAATGATAATATTGGTACCATCCTATCTTCAGCTTTCCCTATTTATTTCTCTATCCCTTTGGCCGGTATAAGTGCATTCACATCTGCTCTTCTGTGCAAGGCCAATCACAAGTTACCATCTTGAGACCTGCCCTTCATGCATGAAGGTTAGACCTGATGCAAACAGAACAAGCTAACAGTCAGCCACAAACCTTACTTCTTGGCTCGAGAACCACAATTGGCCCTGAGCAATGGAGGTTGGGAACCCTGTACCATATATCTATCCATAAGGGTACCTTTACACACGGCTACATTTGTAGCTTGTCACCAGGTAACTTACAGGTTGCAGTGAAATCATGGATACATGGTTCTATCTTGTTGCTGTGTACAAATGGAATCATGTATCCATGATTTCACTGCAACCAGTAAGTTACCTGGTGACAAGCTACAAATGTAGCCGTGTGTAAAGGTACCCTAAGAGTCCTTTCACACATACTGACCAGTGGCACTAAACGACCTTCAAACAGTGAACATTTTTCAATCGATGGTCATCTAATTACACAGGTAGGCCACACTTAATGGTGTGCACTGAACGACCTGTAATAGTGCATTTAGACTACAATTGTTCTTGGCAGTGCAAGACCAGTTTACATAGCACTGTGTACTACTGAGAATGTTGATCTTTTGAAGAACCAATAGATCATTTCCGCAAAATGAGGGTTTTGCTCATTCATAGAGTACTTGGGAGCTGCTTTAGACTGCAAGATTATGGTTAAGGCTGGGGTCACAGTAGCATTTTTTACAAGCATTTTTGGAGACCTGCGTTTTCAAAAACGCATGTAAAAACGCACCCATAGGCCCCCATGTTAAAAAACGCATGCCCTAATAGCAAAAACGCATGTGTGACTGACTGTACCATGCGTTTTTGGTGCATTTCCAAAAATGCATGCGTTTTTTAATATGGGGCCTTATGGGAAACGCATGCAAAAACGCATGTACAATTAGTGCCATTCAAAAACGCATGCGTTTTCCATAGGAGCCCATGTTAAAAAAACGCAAGCGTTTTAGAAAACGCATGCGTTTTTTTAACATGGGCTCCTATGGAAAACGCATGCGTTTTTGAATGGCACTAAATGGTACTAATTGTACATGCGTTTTTGCATGCGTTTTCCATAGGGACCCATGTTATAAAAACGCACCAAAAAATACTACATGAACTATTTTTTGGTGCAGATTTAAAAACGCAGCCAAAAACGCAGGGAGCCATCACACACCTTAAAAAACTCACGCTGACATGACAAAACGCATGAGTTTTTAAAAGGCACTAAAAAACGCATGTCAACTGTGACCCCAGCCCCAGCCTAAGCGAGCATTCCCCAGAATCCCTATTCACAACAATCTTGCAGTATAAACGCTCCTTCAAGGCAATCTATCAGTAGGTTTTTGCTACCTCATCTAACACCAACATAGGCCATGTTCACACACAATTTGCGTTTTTTTTAGCACTCTTAAAAGCACTTGCGTTTTTTTAAGAGTGCCAAAAAATGTGCCTTGTGTGTGTGAAAGCAATGAAAACGTTTTTGCAAATAGTCATTTTTTCACCAAACACCCAAATAACAAAAAATGCATGGCATAAGAATTGGTGTTCTTGCTGAAGGAATTGTTTTTTTCCGCTTTCCTGCCAACCAAGGGGGGAGGGGGGGAGGGGTTGCTATCATAACAATTTTTATTTCATTTTCCTGCTTATATAGGGGGGGGGTGCTGTTGAAAAAAAAAAAATTTCCTCAAACTGCTTGGCCGTTTCCAAAAAACGCTAGCATGTGTCTGTATGTGCCAAGCGTTAGCGCTTGCGTTTCCCATTGGGTCCCATGTTAAAAAACGGACATGCGTTTTTCAACAGCACCCAAAAATGCTGCGTTTTTTGGGCTGGGGGGAAAAAACGCAAGTTTGCCTCAAAAACGCATGTACACTTAACCGTACCCTTTTTGGCTTAACAGCGCAAAAACGCAGAGATGGGCAAAAAAACGCATGTGTGTGAACATGGCCATAATGTAGGCAAAGAACTCTAAATCCCATAATGTATCACATAGATTATGAGCTGCAGCCATTCTGACAAATCAAAACATTTAGCTTTAGGAACACAGCAGAGCTGGGAGAGCATCCCCCGCCCATAGAACAGGCTCTCAATAGAACAATGCATTGACAATGAAATGTAAATCACAGCATGGGGCGTGTCTGACTGCCATGGGAATGACAAAGTAGTCCTTTAATGGTAATCAAATCCTTTAGTTTATGTAAACAATATCTTATAAGAGAGGTACAGATGTTTTTTGTTTTTTAACCCTTCGAGCATGATGTCCTACATAGCAAAAACCTGCAGAGAGATTCCCTTTTAACCATTGCAATTCTGCATAACTATCATTGTGGGGTCTGGCCCATCTGCCCCTTGCAATTTCCCTATTACACGCCACTGAGAACATGAATGTGTTCCTAACAGACCTAACACTATTGTATAATCTAATAAGCGTTTTCCCCACTGCCAGCCATATTAACGTGTGATTTACAGAAATGAGATATTATATAATTGGAAGCTATGAGGACCGTAAGGATCTGAGAAAAAAAAACATTAGCATGAACATTAAAGAAAACTCTGGAACCATTTCATTTCATTATGCAGAATTTAATCATTTTATTCTTCTATGGAACAAACAGATGGAACTATCAACTGCTTTACAACAGGTTTCTCTCTTTTCATTAAGGTGTCAGTATTTATGTACCATTGTTTTCTGCCCATTAAGCTCATTAAAATGAGTGCAATAAATATATTGCTTGCGCTGTGTTTTATGTGTTGTGAGGGCTGTCGGGTGACCTCGTTGCATGCAAGGCATGCCCTGACTCAGTCGACCTGCAAAATTCCCATTGCTATTCTAGCAGCAAATAATATGCTGTCCTGGACCTTATTATACATGATTTATGAAGGCAAAATCAAGGGAGAGACGTATAAAGCAAAATGCTATGTTTTTTTATTACTTCTAAACATAATACACAGCGACTGTAAGAACTTTGTGAACATGATCTCAGAATTAAAGCTTTCCATCGAAGTCTCTAATAAAAGAAGCAGACTATGAGTTTAGGCATAAATGTTAGTTATTCATCCACGCACTGCAAACCCCGGTTAGGGCTCCCAATTCTTATTATCTGCGTGACACAGAAATGACAATACAGTTGGTGAATTTTTAGATCGTTTTCATTATTTCACCTTCTGGCCTACAATGAACCTCATTTATTTCATATCAAAACTCATTCGTTGAAAGGAATAGCACTTACAAAATAGGTCATCACCATACAAACTAAATGAGCCAAAAAAGAATTTAAGTCGTACAATAATCAATATACAGAATTAATTAGAAATTATTTAATTCATACAATATAATCAATATACAGAATTAATTAGAAATTATTTTTATTATCCCAGGGCAGAAAAATGTGTGCAACTGCCAGTGCCTATAATAAAGGAGCGCCGAGTAATGATCCGTAGGGTGGACAGGGAGGGACCTATTATCCTGTGGGTGTATTATACAATACATACATGTTTTTTTTTATCATACCTTAATTTAAGTTTAGTTTTTCTCTGTAAGTGACCACTGTTACCTTTCATCAGGCAGGATCAGTTATTCCTGTTGTTCAATCTGCTCACCGCATTATGCAAAGAAATGGGGAGTTTTAGGAAGGCAAAAAGTGCTGCCACAGAGGCTTCAATAAAAATATTTCCTAACCATACCCACAATATGTCGATTTAACACAGCAGGCTGGATGATCTTAATAAGGAGGTTTTCTACTACATTGATAATGATGACCTATCCATAGAGAGGTAAGGGTCCGACACCTGGGACACCCATGATCAGCTGTTAACCAATCCAGCATCAGGTTGTATAAATGCCACCACTTAGTCACAATGTTTACTGGCTGCTCCCAGATACTAACCATCAGTTGGGATGGTCAAACTACTTGTTTTTCCCTGGGTTCATGTTTAAGGTTGCCCTGTTAAAGCAAACAAATAGTTAACACACCTGATATACCAGGTCTGCGCTCTCTCTTTGTGGTGTGACCTGATACACTTACCAGGTCCGCGTTTCTCTTTGTGGTGTGACCTGATATACTTACCAGGTCCGCGTTCTCTCTTTGTAGTGTGACACATGCTGCGTCACTTCTGGGCCGCCCCTTATCTTCTGGGTGTATTTGATTAGCTGTTGGAGCCAGTCACGTGACTATTCTCCGGATGCCCAGAAGTGATGCAGTGCCGCTGCACAACCGCAACAAATAATGTGGACCATGTAAGTATAATGAGGACCCTCTACTTGCTTTATCACAGCAACCCTGGTCATGAACCCAAGCAGTTCACCCATCCCTACCCATCAGCTCATTTGTATGCGGCTGCATATGGCCACTTCCAGAGCTGTGATGACAGATAATTGGTGGGGTCTTTGGGGATTGAATATCCACCGATCTTATTTTGATGACCTATCAGTAAGCTAGGTCATCAATATAATTTTAGGGGACAACCTATTTAAAAGGTATTTTAAGATAGTACAGGTTCGCCAATATCATATACCTAAGTTCATTTGCAGGGACTTACAAATTGGAGATGGAATTGGTGGACAGATAAGCTGTAACGTGCATATAAAATGCTTCGTTTTTACTCTTTTGAGATTAAGTCTTTAGAAACATGAAGGGGAATAAAAGGTAACATAAAAATACCCAAATAATGCAATATTTCTTTTTAAGCAACTATATCTAATATTTGAAAAATAATCATACAAAACAGACAATCCATTTAGGGATATGATGTTACAGTGCAAACAATACATACATATTAAACTCCGATACAGAATAGTATACTGGCCTTCAATTAATTATTCCATTTAATAAGCTACTAAACAGTGAGTTATTAAGAATAGGTGATGCACAAAATATTGTTATTTCCACAGTGTTCTGACGACAACAGAGAATTAGAATGGAGGAAATTTCACACATTGACCCTCCTAATTGGATTCTGGCTTCTTATCATTTCAATCCGTTTCTCCAGCCTTTCAGCCCATTCATTTCGAAGCCTAGAAATAGAAAAAAAGGGATATGTGGTTTAAAATAGTTGGGGGGGGGGGAATATTTTACATTTCGATCATAATCTTTGAATATTTCATTTAAAGAGGTTTAACACTTTCAGAAAAGTGCAACAAATTATCACTTAAAGAGGACCTGTCACCAAACCAGTCATGGTGATCTAATTACAGCACTGGATGCAGCATGTCTGCAGCATGCAGGCAAGGGGTCACCCAGCACTTGAGCAGCCCTGTACCCGAGATAATACACTTAGAAAACTTACATGCTCCAGCCATTAAGGGGGTGGCTAGGGGCTGCAGCCAAGGGCAGATTCACACCCCCTGCATGTTTAATCTGCCCACCGCTGCCAATCATTGTCTCCCTCTTCAGCAGCATTTAAACAGAGGTTTTTTTTCTCTCTCCCAGAAAGTCTGTTTAGCCCCGCCCCCTGAGGGGCGGAGCCAAATGGCAAGTTCTGAAAAAAAAACCTCTGTTTAAATGCTGCTGAAGAGGGAGACAATGATTGGCAGCGGTGGGCAGATTAATTTAGAGCACAGTATTTAACAAACTGCTAGATCTTCAGCAGATAAAATGGTGACTTTATAAATATTGAAGCAGTCAGGTAAGTGAGAAATCACTGAAATCAAGTTTTCTGTCCCTACATTATGCTGCTTTCAGATTTCAGAGCAAAAACAGGGTGATATATTCCCTTGATATCAGAGGTATTCTCCAATCTCAATTATGTATTTCAGCATTATAATGTACCTACAACATTGCAAAAAAGGACACCTTCAGAGATCTTGTAGAATCCATGCTTCTTGTGTTTTTTTATTCTCAGATATTCAAGTCTATAAATATTGAATAAAGGTAGATTTGTATGGTTATGTTGCTGGACACATGATCTCTAGGATACTGGTGATAAGATTCTCTTCCTGGGTCTAATTAATCCTAGCATAAAGCCCCCGTTACACATAGCGAAATCGCTGCTATGTCACAGGTTTTGTGACGCAACAGCGATCTCGCCATGTTTGACATGTAGCAGTGACCAGGCCCACACTGTGACATCATTAATCGTGTTTGAATGTCCTGGACCATTTTTTAATCATCGGGTTCACGCTGGGCATCATACATCGGTGTATTTGACGCCTTAACAACAACCTCGTTGGTGACTCAGAACTCAGCCACATAGGTCTAAGTCATCAGACTAGCTGTTGTGTGACAGGGGACCAACGACCACCGAGGTTGTTATACGGGTTGCCGTATCGTTGCTGCTTCGTTGAGTTAATCTGACTGTTTAACATCTCACCAGCGACCACGTAGTGACTTTCCAGTGATCCTTACCAGGTCATATCATTGTCAGGATCGCTGGAATGTCACCAAGTGTAACGGCACCCTAACCCTATTGTTGGAGTCACACTTGTGAGAGACTCGTGCAAGTCTTGCATCTCATTATCCTGCACTACTGCTCATTTTTTGGACAGAAGCTTTCAGCCACATAGAAATACATGCAGCTGTACGGAGAGTGGGCAGCCATGCAGGGTGATGAGATTCAAAACTCACTCCAGTCTCTCGCAAGTGTGACTCCAACCTATCAGTGACCATAGTGACTGTAATAGACTTTATTTTCCTAGTAAAAGCCTGCCAATGTTTTTTTTTTTTTACTTTCAATGAATTGACTAAAAATACAAAAATAAAAAAACAAAGATAAATGTAACAAAAATAAACACATATCATGCAAAACCCCATGCAATACAAACATTAACATAATTCAATACCAAATACTATTAAAATATTTTTGAACAAAACTATCTGATTGTCCCCAAAATTTCTGACTATGAACAAAATAAAAAGACAAAAATATTCTAAAATTGGGTAAAATATGCATGAAAAGAATCAAAATAGAAAAGTGTCAGGAATAACAAATGGTGTTAAAGTAATGTTGATAATAGAAAAAGAAAATTGTGTCTGGGTCCTGAAAACTCTAAATACTTTGGACCAGGGCAGACACAAGCATAATGGGAAACATGTGGGCCCTTTGGGCTGGGTTCCAACCATAAGCATTTGGTGAGTTTTTGATATTGCAGAATTCTGCACCAATAAGATAAATTAGGTTACTTGCGTTTCTTCATTTTGAATGAACTTTTTTTACAAGCATCTTTATCATGTTTTTATATGGAAATAGATTCTGTCTTTCACAGTTGAAGTGTAGCTGCAACAAAAATTATTGAGTTCTCCAATCTTTGTAGGTGGGGAAACTTTCAAATCGGCAGTGTATCAAATATTATTTTCTCCACTGTATCTAGCTATCAGTTATATATTATCTATCTACAGAGGTATGCAGAAATTTGGGCACCCCTAGTCAAAATTACTGTTATTGTGAACAGTTAAGCCAGTTGAAGATGAGATGATCTCTAAAAGCCATAAAGTCAAACATGACATGTTTCCTTTATATTTTAGGCAAAAATAAAAACTTTTTTCCACATTTTAAAAAATGGAACATTTACAAAAGGAAAAGAGCTGATTAAGAAGTTTGGTCACCTGTGGAGATTTGTGTGCTCAGGTAGCTTTGACCAAGGTTTACATCTTAATTATCTATTAGGTTATGGCTTGTTCACTATCATTATTAGGAAAGGTCAGGTGATGTAAATTTCACAGCTTTATAAAACCCAGCCTCCTCTATTCTTGTGCCACACAACAGCAGCCATGGGTTCTTCTAAGCAGCTGCCTAGCACTCTGTAATTGAAAATGGTGGAGGCTCACAGAGCAGGAGAAGGATATAAGATGATAACAAAGTTTTTCAAGTTGCCCTTTCCTCAGATCGAAATGCAATTAAGAAATGTCAGTTAACATGAACAGTGGAGGTCAAGATGAGGTCTGGAAGACCAAGCAAAATTCAGTGAGAGCGTCTTGCTAGAGAGGCAAATGAGAGCGCACCCGCTTAACTGCAAAAGACCTTCAAGAAGATATAGCAGATTTTAGAGTTCTGGTACATTGTTCTACTGTTCATAGGCAACTGTCCAATATGGCCTTCACGGAAAGTTATCAGAAGAAAACTTCTCCTGCATCCTCACCATGAAATTCAGCATCACAAATATGTAACAGAGCATCATAACAAGCCTATGAATCTTGGAAACAAGTCCTGTGGACCAATTAGGTTAAACTAGAATTATTTGGCCACAATGATCAAATATGTAAGGAGAAGAAAGTGGACATAATTTCATAAAAAGGACATCTCATCAACCATTAAACATGGGGGTGGATCAATCATGCTTTGGGGTTATGTTGCAGCCAATAGTACGGGGAACATTTCACGGGTAGAGTGAAGAATGGATTCAATGAAATTTCAACAAATTCTTGATGCAAACACAACACCATCCATAAAAAAGCTGAAGTTTAAAAGAGGATGGCTTCTATAAATAAAAAATGATCCTAAACACACTTCAAAATCCACAATAGACTACCTCAAAAGGCACAAGCTGAAGGTATTACAATGGTCATCACAGTCCCCTGATCTAAACATCATTAAAAATCTGTGGCTAGACCTCAAAAGAGCAGTGTATGCAAGACAACCCAGGAATCTCAGAGAAGTGGAAGACTTTTTGAGGGAACAATGGATGAAAATCCCTCATACAAGAATTGAAAGACTCTTGGCTGGCTACGAAAAGTGTATACAAGCTGAAATACTTGCAAAAATGGGTGCTACTAGGTACTAATCAGGCAGGGTGCCCAAAAGTTTGAATACAACTATTTCCTTCTTGAAATTTTTAAAATGGAAAAGATGGAAATATTTTTTTTTTGCCTAAAATACAAAGGGAAAGGTGTCACCTTTAACTTTTTGCCTTTTAGAGTTCATTTCATCATGCTTAACTGTTCACAATAATAGTAATACATAGGTAAAAAGGTGAAAACCACGGCACAGGCTCCAACCAGGCAACTCAGCTCCTCTGTGAGGACTACAGCAGGTACACTCTGGTATTGCTCCGGTGTTGCTCAGCCTAAGTATAAGACTTCAAAGCGTGCATGAAAGAAATCAGGTGGCACTTACCGGTTTCTTTGAAGTGTAGTTTTAATCCTTTACGGGGTTACATGTGCAGGGAGGGAAGGGAGGTGCAGAGTCGGACGACAGTATTTCCGACTGTCGTCTGACACTGAACCTCCCTTCCCTCCCTGCACATGTAACCCCGTAAAGGATTAAAACTACACTTCAAAGAAACCGGTAAGTGCCACCTGATTTCTTTCATGCAAACAATAATAGTAATGTTGACTAGGGGTGCCAAAACATTTGCATGCCACTGTGTATATTATCTAACTATTATCTAACTACCCATTGTCATGACTCCTCCTACCGATATGTCTGAATGTAGTAAGTGACTGTTAAACTGTCTAATCTTGTACAGGGGCATGCTGAGCTTTCAGACAGTCCAGCCCTCCAAAAGAGGCAGGGATATGCTGAGCTGTCAAAATGGTGATAGAAATCTCAACCATCCAGTCAGGGATTGGGCGTGTGAGGTTTTCTTCCTGTGTCTCCTGTTTGGAGTTATTACATTGCTATTCAGCTGCTTCTCTGCATTCAATTACAGTTAGTCTTAAGGCCCAGTTACATGGTACGAGATCGTGAACGATATCGCTCAAACGTCACGGCTTTGGAGTCGTTCAAACTACATCGTTAGGATGTCGTTTCGTGTAACACCGAGATACGACTACGATAAATCGTTGGATCGTTGATCACAGATTTGAGAACATGTTCTCAAATCAAACGATCCACGATTAGCCAACCTGCTGCATCGTTCTGTGTGACACCGTGATAACCATGTCGTTAACAATTTCTCCTATTCACAACAGTGAACAAGTAACGTTCACTGGGTAGTGCGAACGATAGCTGCTCGCTACATCATTGGTGCGTCATCCACGATATCAAGACATGTGACATCTCACTAACGATGTCAAAAAGATGTTCTAATGACCGTGCGCCCATGAGATCATTGGGGATATCTAAACGACATTAAAGCGTGTAACAGTACCCTTAGCTTTTGCTCGTTAGTGTCTGTGCGAATGTTGCTTCCATGCTCAGTCTGATCTAATGTTTACCCGACCTTAGATCTTGCTTCTGATGATCCATGTGCCTTGATTGGCTACCTTAGGCTACCTTCACATTACGATTTTTAGGGAGCCGATGCTGTCCGATATAAATCGGACAGCATCGGCTCCCTTCTGATGCCTGGAATCGGGTGCCAAATAGGCACCCGATTCCGGCATAAAATCGTTCCCTGCGGGGTGAAGAAAAGAAAAAAAAAAAAAGTTATTCTCACCTCTCCACGAGCCCCCGCCGTCTTCCGCCATCTTCTTGGAGGCTCCCGGTGGCTCTTGCAGGCTGCCGGTGTCAGCAGAGCGCTTCCTCTGCTGTTCAGGACCTGCGGTGATGTCACAGTCACGTGACCGCGGGTTCACCATGGTAACCCAAGGTCACATGACTGTGACATCACTGCAGGTCCTATAAGGCAGAGGAAGCCCTCTGCTGACACCGGCAGCCTGCGAGAGCCACCGGGAGCCTCCAAGAAGATGGCGGAAGACGGCGGGGGCTCGTGGAGAGGTGAGAATAACTTTTTATTTTTTTTTTTTTTAACACTTGTGCTCCTAGTTAGGAGCAGTTTTACTGTACTGAGCATGCTCAGTACAGTAAAACGGGGTCTGAGGAGACATCAGATGTTTCCTCAGACCCTTCTCCATAGGGCCCCATGTTATAAGGATCGGACCTAATCGGATGTGCACTAAATGCCATCCGATTTGGTCCGATCCGATTCTGTCAGATTTTATTTTCGGTGCAAAAATCGGAGCAAGCTCCGATTTTTGCACCGATAATAAAATCGGACAGAATCGGATCGGACCAAATCGGATGGCATTTAGTGCACATCCGATTCGGTCCGATGCCCATAGGGCTGCATGGGGGCCAAATTCGGATCCGATGCTGTCCGATTTTGATCGGACAGCATCGGAAATCCGAAAATCGTTATGTGAAAGCAGCCTTACTGGAATTTTTTCCTTGGACAGTTATCTTATTACATCTTTGTCTCACCCCTTTGTTTCTTGGAATCTGACCCTCATGGCCACTTTACACACACCAACTTATCTGTCCAACTTCTGAACAACTTACCGGTTGAAGTGAAATCATGGACACCATTTTGTGGCTGTGTACAAATGGTACAATGTGTCCATGATTTCACTGCAACCAGTAAGTTGTTCAGAAGTTGGACAGATAAGTTGGTATGTGTAAAGTGGCCTTAAGACCTATCTATCTCTTTATTATCTTTATACATCTTTTAACACATAAACATCAGTACTTTCTTGAATGCATTTAATTCTTATCCATAGTACACAGATGTCAAATGGATGTCATCTGAGTGTTATTTAGGCTGGTTTCACATAACATTTTTGTGCCTGTCCGTGGGATCCGACTTTGAAGGGGGATCCCACGGACAGGCACGGATCCATACGGATCCCTGCAATCGGATGGCAAATAGCCATCCGATCTGCAGGATCCGTGTGGATCCTGCGGTCCCCTGTCTCTCCCTACTCCTGCCTCCTCCATCTTCTTCCCTCTCCTATGTATTGTGTGCCCCGCTATTCCTTGCTGTGCCCCCTCTTCTCTATCCTCATCTATCCCTATCCTGTCCCCTGTCCTCTCCCTGTGTGTAAAAAAATTAAAAAAAACTCCTCCGGGAATATACATCACCTCTCACCGGCTCCAACGCTGCAGCACGATCAGGGCAGAAGAGCCTGTGATGATGTTAGAGACCCGGTCAGCTGATGAGTCATGTGACCGGGCTCTTACATCATCACAGGTCCTTCAGTCCTGATCGTGCTGCAGTGTTGGAGCCGGTGACAGGTGATGTATACTCCCGGAGGAGTTTTTTTTAATTTTTTTACACACAGGGAGAGGACAGGGGACAGGATAGGTATAGAGGAGGATAGAGAAGAGGGGGCACAGCAAAGAATAGCGGGGGCACAGCATATAGAATAGGAGAGGGCAGAAGATGGAGGAGAAGAAGCAGGGAAAGACAGGGGATACGGAGCCGACATCGGATCCGAGGTGAGCTCGGATCTGATGTCCATAGGCTCCTATGCTGTGGGCACTAGGATCAGCCTCGGATCAGCAGTGATCCGAGGCTGTCCAATGTGAGTCACGGACACAAAATCGTAGCAGGCTGCGATTTTGTGCCCGTGATTACATCGGATGGGATCGGATGGTGCCAAAATCGGATGCCAATAGTGGCACATCCGATCCCATCCGATTCCCATAGGGGAACATGGGGTCCGATTTCGGATCCGATTGTATCCGTTTTGAAACGGATACAATCGGATGACCGAAAATCGTTATGTGAAAGCAGCCTTACACAGATTTATTGACTTGAATGGGTCTGTGTAAGCAATACTGCCGGAAATAAAGGGAACATGTCTCTGTGATTCACACGGGTACATGGTCCACATGAAAACACATACATGGAAGCAGAACTGCAGATCACACTAAATACACGTGTACACATGGTTCTTATGCGTGCAAAAACGGATGCCACTCAGCAAACACAGACATGAGAAGGGGCCTAGGATGCTGCATTTTTTGCTTTGCGAAAGTATACAGTATAGAAATGTGAGTTTGCTGTTCAAATTCATTACAATGCATAATTCCACCTGCTTTAGAGGTTGATATGGTCCCCATTATCTATTGGACCCCTGTGCAGCAGGTTACCCCAATTGGATGTCCACCTCAGCTTTAGACCAGAACTAGTTAATTTTTTTTATATCCAAGATCTGTCAAGATAAATATCCCAATTATATCACAGTGAAGCACACATGAGGAATGTGGTTAGTAAGCATTCTTTGTTTTGACACTATTTCCAGTCCTGTGGTTTCTTTAATTAGGGATATTTCTGACTTCTGGCACTTATAACACATAAAGAAATATGATTGATGTATTTTATTCTACTTTTTACTTAAATGTTAATGTAAAATATACATAACTAATATTATATAGTACAGGCTTTGACACTATTTTACTAGTCTCTAACACATATGGTAATTTGAGCTATGAAACAACAGTGAAGCTTAAGTGTGTAGTTAATTTTTCTGCCTAAAAAGGAAAATGGATGGAGGAAACTTTATTTTGTTCTGTTTAGCTTGCTGTCACAAATCCATCATATTGAATATTAGTGAGGATTAAATCAGAAAAAGAAGCCTGGTGTGTCGGACGTCCACCTAGAAAACTTCAAACAAGCTAGTTTGTCGGTCATTAATTATTTCTGTTTGTTCCGTCTCGGCCATAGCAAATACTGGTAATCTATATTTAGCAGAAACGTTTTCCATTTGACTAAAATGAAACAAGACACCTTTTATGTAGTCCCAAACGTGTTAGCTAATCATGGAGTTAATTAGGATTATTGCTTAGCACAGTTGGAAAATATGCTTAGGCAACAAATTAATGTCAGTTTTAGGCAGTTTGTAGCACAGCACAAGTCGTTTTTACAACACACCTGAACTGCACATGTGATCTCTAACAAAGAGAAAAGTCGATCATTTCTACAATGAATTTTATTTTTGTTATTGATGTTGTTAGACCTCATGTACATGTGGCGCCTCAGTCGCCACTATGGTACTGCACCTATCCAATAGGTGTTGCATCATGCTCACAGGTAAGAAGGGAAAGCTTTGCTGAGACCCTAACACACATCCAACACTATCCAAACTGCAGGCCAGGGAGATGCTGGGTGGAAGAGACTCACATTCAGAGCAGTCCACATCTACTGCTGGAAGGAGGAGTTAAGTTAGGGGTGGGAGGCAAACAGAGAGGAGTAAGTTCTAGGAGAAGTCAGGAGCTGGGGAGAGAGCAGGCCACATGTGGGTCAGCTGTGAATCCCAGGTCTGAGAACCCGAATCTGCAGCCGGCCATGCAGGCCGGACAGAGGAACTCACTGCACAGGGGTACCAGCCCCAATTTGGTCTGGATATCTTGAGGTCCAGAAGAGAAACTGGAGGTCACTGAGTTTCAAGTACAGTGACTACCATGGTAGACTCTCCCATGGCTAAGGAACTGTAAAGGGTCAAGAGGACTTGCAAGGCAGTCGCTCACAGGACCCTTAGTCGCCTGCCTTTGGGACTTGTAACCACAGGACACTAGAAGGACAACGTGTAGCAGTGTCAGAGAGAGCAAAGGGCAGCAAGGAAGGCCATATTCCCTGTGTCTCAGCAAAGTGGACCTGGACTAATTGTGAGTTGGCCAGGCTGCAATCTTGGTGAATACAACACCCCGGCTGGGTGTTGTTTGTACTGAACTACAGTAAAGGTGTCCGGTAGGAACTGTAAGAACCTTATGTCTGTCTACACCTTCTGCACCTTATACTACTACAACAACCATCACCACTACTTTACCATCACTACACTCAAGGGGCCCACTCTGTCTGAGGAGACTGCTCCAACTAGCTGCCTTGCCACTCTGGGGACTGCTATATACTGCACTAGTCATCCCTGTCTAGAAACCTCAGATGGCTTCAAGACAAATAAGCCCCCTTTAAAATCCCCTTTTTCAATGACTGATCGTGGCCACGGCATTCAGGTAAGGCCATTATGACATCCCCAAAACTTTTGACCCCTGGAGAGTCAAGTACCCTGGCCCCATGACTGCTGCTTACATGTTCAGTATTTAGTGAGTTTTTTACCTCAGTATTTGTAGCCAAAACCAGGAGTGGGTGATAAATACAGAAGAGGTGATGTGCTTATATTATACTTCTCCTCTGATCGTCCTACTCCTGGTCTTGGCTTATAAATTCTGAAGTAAAAAAACTCACCAAATACTCAACATGGACCAGTTGAAGCACAACTGTGTGAAACGATTAATCGTTGTCCGACCCTGCATCCCCTCCCTCCCTGCACCCTGTAACTCCAACATGGAATAAATTCCACAAAGAAATAACCGGTGAGTGCCGCTCTCTTTCTTTTAAAATACTCAAAGAAAACAATACTGCACTGGTTTTTAATGATGGGTCACATAGCAGCTATAATAATGCTTTTTGTGCTGAATGACTTATTTTCTCACATTTTTCTGTGCTCTTCTAAAAACTGCATTTTATGGCTATGTGGGTGTGGCCAACATCTTCCAGCACTGCGTGTGTACTTCAGCAGCTTCTGAGAGCAGGCTGAAAGGGAACAGTGTGACAGCAAATAAGATTGTGACTGAGCTGTGTGGAGCCAGATGTGACAAAATGGACTTGTTTAATGTATAGCATGGGAGATGTTTCTTATATTAGCCAGACTATAGAAACTTTTGCTGTTATCTCATATTTCATTGTTTCTGCCAGACTCTTCGGAGTCCCTCCATGGTCCAAAAGGTTGTGTTTACTAATGCAATTATCTCACCCCTTTGTCAGAGAAGGTCAGAGACTCAAAGACAGTTAAGGATGCAAGTTTTCTATTGTCCAAAGATGTGTATTGCTGATTCTATGTAAATTACCGGACTCTTCATCATTTCTGCCACAGACTAATAACTCAGGGATATTATTTATGCGACTTGAAATCTAGCTAATGAGATCACAGTCTTATTCCATTAATCATAAAGTCCCCAATGTCCTGCAATAGGTACTCAGGGGTATATAAGGAGGTGTGTTCAGTAGCCAGGGGTTCTTATGCTTTGTGCCTCGGTCTAGGGACTCCAGCCCTGACTAGAGGTGCACCAAAGATTACTTAAAGAAGAAACCCAGGTCTGGACAATTCAGTCACCTGGCTACAGACTTTGCTTTGCTCGGTCAGCTTCCTATGCCTGGAGCTGTTCCTTTCTCAGCGAATGCCCACCAAAAGCAGGGTGCAATTCATGAAATAATAAAAAAAGTGCTTCCCTATATTTTTGTTTCCAGCCAGGTACAACTACGCAGCTGGGGGTTGGGGGCAGCCCGTATCTGCCTGCTGTACCTGGCTGGCATACAAAATATGGTGAAGCCCATGTCAAATTATTTTTTAATAGTTCATTGAAAAACAACAAAAAAACACCCTCATCTCGACCCTCATCTCTGTGCTGAACACTCTGCTTCATCAGAGACCAAGGGGACACACAAAGCTTCTATCAAATTGGTCCCTGAAGTATACGGTGTTCCAAATTATTATGCAAATTGGTTTTAAGTGTCATAGGGTTTTATTTTTATTTTTTTTCAATGAAACCCATTGATGGTATTATGTTTCAGGGTTCTTTGGATCATTGAAATCAATCTCAGTCATCTGTGATAATTAGTTTGGCAGGTGAGCCCAATAAAAGGAAAACTGGGTGTTCCACAATATTACGCAGGCCACAGTTTTCAAGTAACATGGGAAAGAAAAAATATACTAAAAGAAGGAAGCAAGCGCAGATAGGGTATTATCTTTTTAACAATCAGCGGCTAAAGAGCAGTAATGATAACTGCTCACCTGGTTTAGTTGTGTGACACACAACCAGTATTGAAAGCATGTAATAGCGGCTGCTGCTGGACCCACACCTCCACGTGCTATGTGGTCAGATTCCAGAGTTTTCCAGGGACAATGTGTCGTCGGTCCGCGCGGCCACAAAAGACTGAATCAGAAGTTCACTCTATACCTTTATTTGGATCCATCCAACGCGTTTCGGAGCCTGCTATGCTCCTTCATCAGGGAGTGTATGAGATTACAGACATATCACATCGCTTTTATATATACTTAGACAATGTATACACCTTCATCACATGATCATTACGTCAGTAGGAGTGTACGCTGACGTCAGAGGAGGCATTTTTTTCTTTTTTGTTAAAGGCTCGATCAATAGATTGAAAAAGCATTGGACTAGGATTAAAACACATATATAAACATTTGCAGTTAAAAATTACATATAAAAATGTTTCCATTACAATAATATTACATTTAATACATAAAAGGATGAGCATAAGGATAAAATAAATATATTCAAAAAATGTTGTGGGGGATCGAACCTATTTGTTATAGGTATCTCAATGCTCCTACACCTTGTGAATGAACCACTATGCTATACTAATATTACCCTGTGACCCCAATACCTGTGATTGTCTTATTACAAAAAAATATTTTAATCTTACACTATATAATATTCATGTGCTGAAACTGAAAATTATGAATATTATATAGTGTAAGATTAAAATATTTTTTTGTAATAAGACAATCACAGGTATTGGGGTCACAGGGTAATATTAGTATAGCATAGTGGTTCATTCACAAGGTGTAGGAGCATTGAGATACCTATAACAAATAGGTTCGATCCCCCACAACATTTTTTGAATATATTTATTTTATCCTTATGCTCATCCTTTTATGTATTAAATGTAATATTATTGTAATGGAAACATTTTTATATGTAATTTTTAACTGCAAATGTTTATATATGTGTTTTAATCGTAGTCCAATGCTTTTTCAATCTATTGATCGAGCCTTTAACAAAAAAGAAAAAAATGCCTCCTCTGGCGTCAGCGTACACTCCTACTGACGTAATGATCATGTGATGAAGGTGTATACATTGTCTAAGTATATATAAAAGCGATGTGATATGTCTGTAATCTCATACACTCCCTGATGAAGGAGCATAGCAGGCTCCGAAACGCGTTGGATGGATCCAAATAAAGGTATAGAGTGAACTTCTGATTCAGTCTTTTGTGGCCGCGCGGACCGACGACACATTGTCCCTGGAAAAAACATGGGAAAGAAAAAGGATGTCTCTGCTGCTGAAAAGCAACAAATAGTGCAATGCCTTGGGCAAGGGATGAAGACATTTGATATTGCACGAAAACTTAAGCGTGATCATCGTATTGTGAAGAGATTTGTGGCTGATTCTGAGCACAGATGTGTTCATGCAGATAAAGGCAGAATGAGTAAGGCTTCTGCCAGGCAAGTTCATCAGATTAAGAGAGCAGCTGCTAAAAAGGCCTTACAAACCAACAAACAGATATTTGAAGCTGCTGGTGCCTCTGGAGTCCCTCGAACCTCAAGGTGCAGGATCCTTCAAAGGCTTGCTGTGGTGCATAAACCTTCTATTCGGTCACCCCTAAACAGTGCTCATGAGCAGAAACAGTTGCAGTGGGTCCAGATATACATGAAGACTAATTTTCAAACAGTGTTGTTTACTGATGAGTGCCGAGCAACCCTGGATGGTCCAGATGAATAGAGTAGTGGATGGTTGGTGGATGCCACCATGTCCCAACAAGGCTGAGACGTCAGCAAGAAGGTGGAGGAGTCATGTTTTGGGCTGGAATCATTGGGAAACAGCTGGTAGGCCCCTTTAAGGTTCCTCAAGGTGTGAAAATGACCTCTGCAATGTATGTAGAGTTTCCAACTGAGAACTTTCTGCCATGGAACAAAAAGCAAAAACGTGCCTTTAGGAGTAAAGTCATCCTCATGCATGTCAATGCACCATCTCATGCTACAAAGAATACCTCTGTGCCATTGGCTGCTATGGGCATAAATGGAGATAAACTCATGTTGTGGCCACCATCTTCCCCTGACCTCAACCTTATAGAGAACCTTAGGAGTATAATCAAGCAGAAGATCTATGAGGGTGGGAGGCAGTCCACATCAAAACAGCAGCTCTGGGAGGCTATTCTGACATCATCCAAAGAAATACAAGCAGAAACTCTCCAGAAACTCACAATATCAATGGATGCTAGAATTGTGAAGGTGATATCAAAGTAGGGTTCCTATGTTACCATGTAACTTGGCCTGTTAGGATGTTTTGGAGTTAAATGGCTTTTTATTTCAGTGAATTCAACAAATTAGCATTTACAGTTCTTTCAAACATATCAAATGTTTACAGACTCTACTGTGCCTAATAATGTGGAACAGTGCTTTTAGAGTTTTTTTTAATTTTGGAAATTATACTGTTATCATAGGGAGATTTCTTCAATAAAATTTGATGCATACTCTAACGGGTGATGACTTTTATTACACTGACTGTCATTTGCACCAACCATTTAGAAAAATCAGAGAAAAAGAACATTTGCATAATAATTTGGAACACAGTGTAGAGACCGGAGTGCTGTGGCATCATAAGGTGGGGTACCTCAGGTCACCAAGGACAGCTCTAGTGGCATGACTCCCGTGACCCCAGTGTCTCCCCTGTTATAATGCTGCAGATCGCACTCCTTCCACCAATTATGCACTGAGCTGTCAGAAGATTGCACCAAAAGCATGAAATCTGTAGCAAAAATGTTGCGGTTTTGTGCTTTTTTTGGCCCAGGAAATGCAGATGGACCACTGGACGCAATGCTGCAGTTTCAGTCCTAAATTGCACAAAAAATGCATGAAATCTGTGGCAAAAACCATGGGAAAAACGCTGCTTTTTTTTTTTTGTCCCAGGAGATGCAGATGAACTACTTGACACATGCATGCAGTTTCAAGCCTAAACTGCACCAAAAAGCATGAATCTGCGGCAAAAGCGTTGCACTTTTTGCACATATTTCATGCTTTTTGGTGCAATTTAGACCTAAAACTGCATGCATTGTGTCCTAGGTGTTCATCTCCATTTCCTGGGCAAAAAAATCACAAAAATGGGACATTTTTCCCGTGGTTTTTGCCGCGGAATTCATAGTTTTTGGTGCAATCTTCTGACAGCTCAGTAGTAATTGGCAGAAGGAGCATTGTAACCCAAGGGAGACACTGAGGGTCACGCGGGACAGTTCAGCTGGCATGAGTGAGCTGTCCTCGGGTGAGCTGAGTCAACCTACCTTACTATGCTGCAGTGCTTCCGGGTTCTCCTTCAGGGACAAGGGCATAGAAGCTTTGTTTGTCTCCTGGTCTCTGATGAAGCAGAGCTGAGAGTGTTCAGCATAGAATGGGGGTCGAGGGGTTAATAAAGATGTAATCCCTAAATGTGTTTAATTTTTTTTTATAATTTTTTTTTATTTTTTAATGAATTTTTTTTAAAATTTGGACATGGGTTTGCCATATTTTTGTATGCCAGCCAGGTAAGCAGGCAGGTACCTGCTGGCCGCAACCTCCATCTGCCTATTTGTACCTGTCTGGGAACCAAAAATATAGGGAAACACCTTCTTTTTAATTATTTCACGAAATTTCATGAAATAATTAAAAAGAAATTGACATGCGCTTCACTCTATTTTTGGGTCCAGCCAGATACAGCTAGGCAGCTGGGGGCTGGAATTTACAGCGCTGGGTGGCCCAAGCTTTCTTCCCCCCCTGCTTCGAGTTGCAGTCCACAGCTGCCCCAGATAATGGCCTGTTCATAGAAGTGCCATCTCTGGCTCTGTATCCAACTTATCCAGGGCCCTGGTGCCGAGTGGCTCACTGGGTAATAATGGGGTTAGGGCCAGCTTTGTATTATAAACTGGCCATAAGCCCAAAATTCATGGGGTCACACAAATATTAGACATGACCAGCATGAATTTCTAATAAAGTGTTAAAAAAAAACAACACAGAGAAAATTTTTTTATTAGAAATAAAACAAAAAAAATTTAAAGGCTTAATCTTTATTATAAAAAACAATCCTCAGTCCAATGTAGTCCAAAAGAGAGCAATGTCAGCACAAATACGTTGCTCTACATACACAAGCGTCTATGCAGAGCGAGAACAGGCTGTGACTGTCAGTGACAGCCAGAGTTCCCCCGACATCATAGCTTGGGCCATGACCGCAGGTGAACCCTGACATCCTTGCCCAAGCACTGCTGACGCCGGCGGTAAATTGTCGAGCACCGAGTGGTGGTGGGAATAACCCAGAAGTTAATGAGCGGCCCCCGAAGTAGGGGCGGTCGGGAGACAGTGAGATGAGAGGACACATTGCTGGAAAGGTAAGTACAATTATAATGATTATTAACAATTTTATGCATTTTTTTACAGCCCCCCACACCCTCCATTCCATGTCTGTAAAGTTCAAGTTCGGGGGGGTTCAGATGCAAGTTCGCCCGCCCAGAACTTGAACTTTACAAAAAAATCGGGTGAACCCAAAGAGACTTTGATTCCAATGATGTATCACTCAGTTGTGGTAAAAAAAGAGTTTTAAAGATATACGGTAGCAGAGTTCAGAAAGCTAACCTTGCCCACAACACAACAGCTTACTGTGTAAGGGCCCTTTCACAGTAAGCCGCGGTTTTTTTCGCGGCCGCACCTGCCGCAAGTGCAAAACCGCACTTGCCGCATCTGCCGCAAGTCCCCCTATACTTTCTATGGGAAAAACCGCAACCGCGCCGCAAGTGGAACGGTTAGGGTGCTTTCACATCAGCGTTTTTCGTAATTCGCGGCAGATGCGGTGAAAAAACCGCATCTGCCGCGTTTGCCGCATAACCGTTCCACTTGCGGCGCGGTTGCGGTTTTTTCTATGCAAAGTATAGGCGTACTTGCGGCAGGTGCGGCAAGTGCGGTTTTGCACTTGCGGCAGGTGCGGCCGCGAAAAAAACCGCAGTAAGCCGCGGTTTTTTTCGCGGCCGCACCTGCCGCAAGTGCAAAACCGCACTTGCCGCACCTGCCGCAAGTACGCCTATACTTTGCATAGAAAAAACCGCAACCGCGCCGCAAGTGGAACGGTTATGCGGCAAACGCGACAGATGCGGTTTTTTTCACCGCATCTGCCGCGAATTACGAAAAACGCTGATGTGAAAGGGCCCTTATGCGGCAAACGCGGCAGATGTGGTTTTTTCACCGCATCTGCCGCGAATTACGAAAAACGCTGATGTGAAAGGGCCCTTAATTGTATATTAACAGTAAGCTACTTATCAGTTTGGAACAGGTTCTAGTCCGTCAGAGGTAATCTCCTGCTGATAAAACACTCAATGTATTGAAGCTACAGCACACAGTCTCATAACTGACACATCACTAAAATCAGTGTCTCAGCCCTAAATTCATGCTCCCCTCAGGCTACATATCAAAAACTTGCTGATTTTTTTTTACACATTATGTCTATCTCCCTCTGGTGATGTTGCCTCTTTTTATTATGTTTTTTTATTTTTATTCATGGCTTTTCTTTTTTCTTCTCTAACAAATTTATTGAAATTATTTTTCAAACTTTAGTGATATATATTTATTCAACACTTGTTAATTCTTCATATGATATATATTTTCTTGAGCTTCTTGTGGTACAAGCTGATTTTTAAGCATTCACCCAATTTTTGTGACTATTTATCTGTCAGTATATGTTCTTCTGTAATAATAATAATAATAATAATATATAAAAGATTCTAACATTTTGAAATGTTCACTTTGACTATAAAGCAAAACTAACAATTAATATTCTAAACTGTAGAGATCATTTATTAGTTGTTATTGCATTATCATCACAGGCTGAATTGCATAGATTCCACTTGCCCCATTATGAGGGCTGTAATGCTGCTCTGTTTGTCTCTTGTTTTCCTGGCATACTGCGTATGCTGGTGCTCTGTCCCTATGCTCCTTTCCCCTACCCTACTAGGTTACCATTTTTGGCCACGTGTTAGGTCCACTGTTGCATGACTATCCACGTGTGCAGTTCTTTGCTGCTACACTTCATAGCAATCCATGTGTTGAGGTCCTCTGCTGACCTACTTGATTATCCATGTGTGCGGTATCTGGCTGCTTGCTGTGGAGCTATCAATGGGTTGTGAGGTCCTCTGCTGAGTGACATGACTATCTACGTTTGCCAGGCTTGCAGCTGCTGCCAGGTGCCCTAGGCCTTAGAGCATGCAGCCAAACTGTCCCTGCTTTTATAGAGGTAGTGTGTGCACCTTGAATTGGCGTCCTCAGCCTATTGCTTTGGGGCCTAACCTATTTAAATTTAAAGTCCTTATGGAGAATGAGGAGACTTATAGCTGCAAAGCTCCTCTCGGAAATATGCTAATAAAAATTTCAGTGAGGAAGTAGACAACCTCGTCTTATGGCCATTTTACACATCCCAACACCGTTTCGATATTGTATCCAACGGCTTGGGAGCGCGCACTTTTTTGGCTGAAATCCAAGATCGCATAGGAGATGTCACACAGGGCGATATCGGCAGGCAACACAACTGCGATGTCTACGCCCCCTTGTACGAGCTACCCAGGAACGACCATTTAACATGGGAGTGAATAGGGGAAGTTGCTCTCCAAGTCGGTGTTGGGCTGTCAAACAGCACGATCCTGCCAGATCGTCCATCCAATATCTGGCAGTTGGAGAGCCTGCTCATTTCTTCCCCGATATCGTTATGGCATCGTTCTTGTGTCACATTGTACATTTACACCATACAACGCACGAACCACGTGACTTTTTGTCAAAGTTGGACGACAATATCGGGACGTGTAAAGTGGCCATTAATCTCTCATACAGCCAGATCAGACTCCCACACACTGCATTGTTGAGGGGCAGTCACCCTGAAATGCAAGATCTGCAGTTTGGGGTTCTGATCTGGCACAAATCCTAAGTCATATTAAAAGGCTTATTAAAAAGTCAATTGTGACTTTTAGGATTGCTACCTTTTTAGTTGGCATTAGAGTTTGTCTACTTCATCACTGAAGTGACAATTTGCAAATCAGCAACTAACATGGACATATTTATGTCCTTGTAATAGTAGCAACCAGAATCACACAGCAATCAGATTATTTATGGCGATCGGTCAATCGCGTTAAAACATGGCATGATTATTTTTTACTATTATATCATAAAAGATGTAATAAATATGTAACACTGAGGTCGTGTTTGCATGTAGTGTAAGTGCATAATTTCCTCTCCGGGTGTCCGCACCATGCAATGCAATAAGGCTAGGATCACACTTGCGTTATGACCCTAGCCTGACGGAAGCGCTGGAAACTTAGAAACCTTTAGCTTCAGCGCATAGCATTAAAATCAGGTAACGCTATGCGCTGCGCTGCTATTCTATTACGCCCTATGACAACCCGATGTTTACCGCAGCAACTGGCTCCATTCAAAGCTACAGGATATGAGCATTTGGACAGCGCACAAAAAATGCGGTCTGCAGCGTTTTCCTGTGCACTGTCCAAAAGCGCATATCCGGGAGCTTTCTGTGGAGCCGGTTGCTGCGGTAAACATCGGGTTGTCATAGGGCGCAATAGCTTCGCAGCGCATAGTGCTACCTGCTGTTAATGCGATGCGCTGAGGCTAAAAGTTTGTAAGTTTCCATCGCTCCTGTTAGGCTAGGGTCATGATGCTAATGTGACCCTACCCTAACAATCTTCCTTGATTACTGCGAATTTGGTGCATTTTTAGGCACTTTCCCCTTTATTTGATGCTTTTTTGGTGCAGATGTGAATCCAGGCTTTTATTGCTTTGTTAATACTACAGAAAAGCTTTGATTCAGTGTTTAAAGATGCAACAGCATTTCTTCTGGCATTTTTTTCCAGGCTTCACATAGAAGCTTATAGAGAAAAAAAACAATAAAACGGCACAGTTCAACAGTGTCTTTGAATGCACAATGGGCAGAGATTTTATAAAATCACATCCACTTTGCTTGGATATTTAGGCCATGTTCACATGTAATTTAAATGCTGTTTTTTTTTAAACAGAAATTCACCTGTGTTTAACTTTTCAATGAAAGTGAACGTGATTTCATGGAAACTTCATCCACTGTACATCTAAAGATAGTGCTGAACTCAAACACGCTGCCAAAGAATATTTCAATTGCTGTCAGAGAAAGAAAATAAAGCTGCTAGTATGGCATTGTAAAAAACTACCGTAATATGAGGCACATTCCATTTTGTAAACCCGTGTGACCATCCATGTCTACATATGTGCCATCTGTGTGCTATCCATGTGTATGTGTGTTATGTTCATGTGAAATCTGTGTGAAACTGAAAAAAAATCCATGACATTGAATTTTTTTTATGTGTAAAAATATATAAAGATAAATGATTGATAGATAGATTTTACAATTGTTAGCCAAAAAAATAATTATTTAAAAATGATGTAGGGTCCCCCCATTTTTGATAACCAGCCAAGGTAAAGCAGACAGCTAGGGACTGGTGTTACCAGTGTGGGATGGCGCATGATTATTTGAACCTTCCCAGCCTAAATATACCATCCCGTAGTCGCCCCAGAATTGCTGCATCACATTCGATGTGTCAATTCTGGCAATCAGGGCTTGGTTTATGAGGCTAATATCAACTGTGTAGTGTTAGCTGACATCAGGCCCAGTCAGTAATGGAGAGGCATCTATTAGACACCCTCATGACTGACCCGGCAAGTAAAGAGTTAAAACCACGCAAAAATATTTTATTTTAAAAAAACAGTTCTTGACTCTCCCCCTGGTTCACCAATTTATTTAAAATATAAACCACGAAGATCCAACATAGACCAACAATTCCAAAGTAGTCCACAAAAGCAAACCAGAAAGATATAAAACGAGAAGCAAACCAGAAAGACATCCCCTGGCTGCTCCGTCTCATCCCCTGGCTGCTCCGTCTCATCCCCTGGCTGCTCCATCTCATCCCCTGGCTGCTTCATCTCATCCTCCGCTTGCTTCAACTCATCCTCCGCCTGCTTCAGCTCACCCCTGGCGGCACCATCTCCTCCTGGGCTACATCATCTCAACCTGGCTGCCCCAGCCCAGCTGATTCACTCCACCCCGGCTGCATCACCTCATCAACGGCTGTACCACCTAATCCTCGGCTGCTCCACCTGCGCCAACTCGTCCTGGCTACAACGGCCTCGACTGCATCATCTCTTCACCGAACTGCACCTCACCCCTGAACTGCACCTTCTCCTCCGGACTGCATCTCATCACCTGGCCGCACCTCAAACACGGCTAACCACCCATCATTTTGAACTCGCCCTTACCACACCAGATCCCCGGCTACCTCTGACCCCATCCACCTCTCCCACCCTCTCCCCCCCACCATGTTCCCGCTCCTCCTCACCTTCACTCCCATCTTTCTCCACTTCCTACTACCCCCACCCATCCCCCCACTGTGCAAAGGAATTCTGCTCTCCCCTCCATCCTTCCAACCCACCTCACCCTATCCTCCGAACTATTCCCCCACTTTCAACCCACCATCTCTAGATGTACATGCCCACCACGCAAGCTCCCCTGCTCCCACCTCCTAACCCTCTCCCTGCTCCTCCTACTCTCTGGTGACATCTCCCCCAATCCTGGCCCACCCCACCTCACCACCTCACTCCCCTCCATCCCACTCCGATGACCCATTACCAACCCTTGTAACCTCCTCAACCTCCGACCCATTTCCCCCACCCCTGCCTTCCCTGTCCCCTTACCCGGCGCACTCTGGAATGCCCGCTCGGTCCATAACAAACTCACACTTATCCACGACCTCTTCATCTCCAAAAAACTCTCCTTCCTCGGCCTCACAGAGACCTGGCTTACCCCCTCTGACACAACCTCCCCGGCTGCCCTCTCCTACGGTGGATTCACGCTCTCCCACACTCCCCACCCCACCAACACTCGTGGCGGAGGTGTTGGCCTACTTCTAGCCAACGACTGCTCCTTCTCCCCACTTACACCACCCCCCCTCCCCTCCTTCGAGGCACATGCTGTTCACATCTACTCCCCCTGCAACCTCCAACTGGCCGTTGCCTACCGCCCCCCTGGATCCCCTTCTACCTTCCTTGACCACTTCACCACCTGGCTTCTCCACCTCCTCTCCTCCGACATCTCCACCATTGTCATGGGTGACTTCAACATCCCCTTCGACATCCCCAAAGTTGCTGCCTCCAGACTCCTATCCCTCACCTCCTCCTTCGGCCTCTCCCAATGGATCTCCTCCGCCACACACACTGGTGGCCACACACTTGACCTAGTCTTCACCCGCCTCGGCTCCCTCACCGACCTCACATACTCAACCCTCACCCACTCCGACCACAACCTTCTGACATTCTCATCCCTCTCCCCCCCTACCTCGCTCCCCCCTCTCCGGATACTCCTCCACCCCCGCAGAAACCTTAAGCTCATAGACCTCGACTCACTCTCAGAATCCCTCCTCCCCCTCTCCGACCTGGCCTCTTCTCAAGACGCTGACTCTGCCGCCTCCCTCTACAACTCCACTCTCACCACAGCCCTCGACCAGGCAGCTCCACTCACATTTCACACAACACGAGTACAACGACAACCCTGGCTCACGACCCTCACCAATAAACTCAGACGGACGACTAGGGCAGCCGAGCGGAAATGGAAGAAATCCCACTCCGCAGAGCACTTCGCCCTATACAAACGTTCCCTCAATACCTTCAAGACTGCCCTTGACTCCGCAAAACAAGCCTACTTCTCCTCCCTAATTACCGCCCTCTCTCACAACCCCAAACAACTCTTTAAAACCTTGAACTCTTTACTTCGTCCCCCTGCACCTCCTCCCTCACCCCTCATCTCCGCCGACGACTTCGCCACCTTCTTCAAAGACAAAATTGACAAACTCAGACAAAGATTCGACCCTCACTCCCCCCCGCCCTATCCCACCTCCAGCCCATCCCCCCTCACCCAAATGCAGTTTCACCCCCATGACAGAGGACCACCTCTCCTCCCTCCTAGCACGATCACACCTCACCACATGTGCCCTTGATCCACTCCCCTCCCACCTCATCCCTAACCTCACCTCAGTCCTCATCCCTGCTCTAACACACCTCTTCAACATTTCACTCAAATCTAGCACATTCCCCTCATCCTTCAAACACGCCCTAATCACTCCCATCCTAAAAAAAAACATCCCTTGACCTTACAACATTCTCCAACTACCGCCCCATATCTCTCCTCCCGTTTGCCTCAAAACTTCTTGGACAACACGTCTATTCCGAACTGTCCTCCCACCTCTCTTCCTGTGCTCTTTTTGATCGCCTTCAAAACGGCTTCCAACCTCACCACTCCACCAAAACAGCCCTAACCAAAGTCACTAACGACCTTCTGATCGCCAAGGGCAAACGACACTATTCCGTCCTCATCCTTCTCGACCGCTCTGCTGCCTTCGACACTGTTGACCACTCCCTCTTACTCCAAATTCTTGAGTCTCTTGGCATTACTGACCTTGCCCTCTCCTGGATCTCCTCCTACCTAATGGACAGGACATTCAGCGTCACCCACTCCCACACAACCTTCTTGCCCCACCCCCTCTCTATAGGTGTCCCCCAAGGCTCAGTCCTGGGACCACTACTGTTCTCCATTTACACCCTTGGCCTAGGCAACCTCACATGGACACCAATACCACCTCTATGCAGATGACAGAATCCGGTTACCGGATTGCTGTTTACTGCACACATTTTTCCTTAAAAACGTGTGTGAAGGCAATTGCGGTTACGGCTTCCAGATCTGGAGGCAACAACTGCAATTGCCCTTGAAAGTGTGTCCCCAGCCTTAATATTGAGAGTTTCTGTAAGGTGCCTCTCAATTACTAACACCAAAGCTAACATCAACCCCATAAACCATTACCCCAATTGTTAACGCACCATGGCAAACAGGAAGAGCCAGGTAAAGCACTAGAACTGGCGTATCTAAGGTGATGCAGCAATTCTGCGTCGTTCGCTAGCTGGTATATTCAGGCCTGAAAGTGCAAAATTAACATGGGCTTTCCTATCCTTGTAACACAAGTCATCTGCTGTCTGCTTTCCATTTGCTGATTATAAAAATGGGGGGACCCAATTTCAATTTCTTTAAAATTATTATTTATTTGACTAATAATTGTAAAATCTTTCTTTCTTTCTTTCTTTTTCTTTTCTTTCTTTCTTTCTTTCTTTCTTTTCTTTCTTTCTTTCTTTCTTTCTTTCTTTCTTTCTTTCTTTCTTTCTTTCTTTTTCTGTCTTTCTCTCTGTCATCATTTATCATATATCAAACTTTGCACATCTATTACACTTAAAAAAGATAACTATTAATTTCAGTATAATGCATTTTTTTCAGATATTTGTTACATCGATGTCACGTGGATGGCATCCGTGTGCTGTTCGTGTGTCATCTAAGCTGCTAGAAAACAGGGGTGGATCATAGGGACATATGCATAGTTTGCATGGACACATGGTCCATGTGAAAACATGAAAATCCCTACTGATTTTAATTAAAATGCATGTGAACATGTCTACAGTACAAAGGCTTTAGTTTGAAGTAATAAATACATTTCAGAAAGCGTTTTCAATACCTGTTTCCTGTGTAATTTTTCATAATTAAACATAAATACTACAGTATTACTGTATATGTCAAAAATTAGGACTTCATTGGATGCTGAGCCACAGGCATCCCATCAGTGCCCCATGATCGCATTGCAGAACAGTCAATTGGGGCATAGAATGACAGCAGAATTTTACAGGTTATCAGTCACTGACGGATGTAATGAGGACATGCTCACCCCAACTTCCCGCTCCATATGTAAGGGGTTAAGGTTCCACTTTGCATGATATCTTATAGTTAAAAAGGATTGTATACTGTTATGCAAAATGTGGAAAAAGCCTTTCTGAACTGTCCCTACCTCCATTAAATATACATAAAATATAAAGGTTGCTGAAGCGTGAGAGGTTTGTTTTTCCCCATGGGGGAAGTACTGATCTCACTTTAGCATAAGTAACTGTAACCGAGTGTCTTTGATCATCTGCTTTCAGAGCTACATGTTTGGGATGATACACACGCTTGTAATAAATATCCAGTGATCTCACTGGGCCTTTTGTCTCATTAGTGTTATCTATGGAATATCCTATCCCACTTCAAAATGAGGATTAACAAGATGATATTCAATTTGCATCGTGATATTCATAGAATGTGTTAAGCAGGGTCTGTAGTTTAGCCTAATTACCATGGCTGTAATGTTTATTTTAAGCACTCCGTCCTCTCTTGAATATTTCACACGTTACACTACACCAGTAGCTGCTACTACTGAGTGAAGAGAGTTGGGTTTATACAAATGGAGCCAGCTTATACAGTATTAATAGGTTATTGGATAGATGAAAAATGTAAGTCTAGCATGGTAAATCAATGTACTGAGTATGAAGGATGAGTCACTCACAATTCCAGTGATTATTATACATTTTTTACCACCTGATCCACTGATCACACTTCTGCATGGTAGGTGTGTTGGAGCTGCAAAATGCTTTTGCACACTTACATCTCCATAATGCACGTTCCATACATTATGTACATAAGCCACCAAAAATTTACAGTCTCTCTTTGCCAAACATTCCCTGTGGACATGCCGATCTAGAGATTGTTCTGGTATCATTAGTGATGATGACACATCATGATGACATGATTATCGATGACACATTGAATCAGGCTGGTATAAATCATGTGTCAAATTAACAGCATATGATCTACAGCCAAACGAGAAGTTGGTAGATGGGGGTCAAATAACAAGCATCAGAAACGCCACTATGGTGGGAAATTAAGAGAAATTACATTAGTAGTAGAATAAAACGTTGCTTATATTCAGTGTATTCATTATAAAAATACTTTATAAAAAAAATATCTAGAAAAAACTAAAGTGTTATAGCAATGGCTGCAGTGTAGAAATATATATACCGTGTATACACTGTGTGCTGAATTATTAGGCAAGTTGTATTGTAGAGGACTATTTTTATTATTGATCAACAACTATGTTCTCAATCAACCCAAAAGACTCATAAGTATCAAAGCTTAATATTTTTGGAAGTTGGAGTGGGTTTTTGTTAGATTTGGCTATCTTAGGAAGATATCTGTTTGTGCAGGTAACTATTACTGTGCAGAATTATTAGGCAACTTAATAAAAACCGAATATATTCCCATCTCACTTGTTTATTTTCACCAGGTACTTCCCTGTAGATCTCACATTTTAGGAGGGACCACAGGTTCTCTATGGAGTTCAGATCAGGTGAACAAGGGGGCCATGTCATTATTTTTTCATCTTTTAGGCCTTTACTGGCCAGCCACGCTGTGGAGTAGTTGGATGCATGTGATGGAGCATTGCCCTGCATGAAAATCATGATTTACTTGAACAATACCGACTTCTTTTTGTACCACTGCTTGAAGAAGTTGTCTTCCAGAAACTGGCAGTAGGTCTGGGAGTTGAGCTTCACTACATCCTCAACCTGAAAAGGTCCTACAAGTTCATGTTTGATGATACCAGCCCATACCAGTACCCCACCTCCACCTTGCTGGCGTCTGAGTTGGAGTGGAGCTCTCTGCCCTTTACTGATCCAGCCTCTGGCCCATCCATCTGGCCCATCAAGAGTCACTCTCATTTCATCAGTCCATAAAACCTTTGAAAAATCAGTCTTAAGATATTTCTTGGCCCAGTCTTGATGTTTTAACTTATGTTTCTTGTTCAAAGATGGTAGTTTTTCACGCTTGATTTTCCTCAATTCATGGGGAGTTATTTTGCGTCTTTTTTGCCCAACATGCTTCTTGCGACCCTGTTGGCTATTTGCCATGAAACGCTTGATTGTTTGGTGATCACGCTTCAAAAGTTTGGAAATTTCAAGATTGCTGCATCCTTCTGCAAGACATCTCAAAATGTTGGACTTTTCAGAGCCCGTCAAATCTCTCTTCTCACCCATTTTGCCAAAGGAAAGGTAATTGACTAATAATTAAGCACACCTTATATAGGGTGTTGATGTCATTACACCACACCCCTCCTCATTACAGAGATGCACATGACCTGATTTACTTAATTGGTAGTTGTCTCTCAAGCCTATACAGCTTGGAGTAGGACAACATGTATAAAAAGTATCATGTGATCAAAATACTTATTTGCCTAATAATTCCGCACACAGTGTATATATATAAATAGATATATGTAAAAACAGAAAACTGGGCAGCACTACCAACATAAGACACGGGTGCAAAACCTGAAAGGGCAGTGTACAAACCCTAATCCAATAATAATTGAAAAAAATAGGCAGCACTTCCAAAATTAAAGGTGAAAAATTGGATACTTTGGCCATGGATCAGTAAAGTATCCACTTTTTCACCTCTGATTTTGGGAGCGATGCCTGTTTTTTTGACACATATATATATATGTATATATATTGTTTATTTATATATAAATATATACACATATGTGGCACCCCAGGGGTTAATGTGCCACAGTAACATCCAAGGGTTAACTCCCCACACAACACTGGACATTGCACTAGCACCTCTAGGCGAGAAGGGGGAGCTGAAGCAGCTCCCTTATATATTCTGATCTGAGGAGGAAGTAGTTAGTTGAGAGTTGACAGTTGACAGTTTAGTTTAGTGCAGGGAGCACTAGGAGGAGGACCTGTAAATGGGAGCAGCGCTGAGCTCCTGACAGGGTCACTGACTACTTTCAGACCTGAAGCCAGGGTCTGAGGAGAGGAGTACAAGAAACAGAGGAACATATCTGGGAGACTGAGTTACTTCATAACTTGCCCCAGAGGAGCGCAGAGACTGGATACCAGATCCGAATCTGTGACTGAAACACGCAGCACAGAAAACACCGGGATAGTGGAGGTTGTAGATCTACACTGTACCTCAGCAAAGCAACACGACGAGGTCAGAAGCACACAGAAAAACTCAACTTGCCTAGCAAGAAGGTACCTGTGAGGAGGAACAAGGCCAGCAGCCTAGCTAAAGCGGCAGCAGGGCCACACACACAGTGCAGCAAAGCGAAGCTGAGGACCTGTACAGGGTGGGAGCAACCCGGCCCCGGTACAGACTCCGTGGACAGTACTCTACTGAATAACATCACCAGTAGAACCTTGGAAAACTTCAAAACCGTGTGGGTGATCCTTATGCTCAAACGCTGCATGCCCTCACAAACTACCATCATCTCTACTACTACCTCTATCCTACAACATCCATAGCCTCAATCATAGGCTATTACAATCACTGCCCCAGGGAACCAAGCTCTACCCACGGAGAGCCGTTACATCTCCAGCTGCCAAATAATAATAATAATATAATAATAAAACTTTATTTGTATATCGCCAACATATTCCGCAGGGCTTTACAGTACAACATAATCCCCGGAGGATCTGCAGCAGCGGTGGTCCCCTCACTGACCACAACCTGTGGGTGGCGTCACGACAAACTCCCCTGTAAATATTCCCCCCATTTATTGTGGAACCCGGGACACGGTCCAGACCAAGACCGCCGTGACATCTCCAGCAGTACCCCGGTCCGGTACCGAGTACCCCGTCGCAGTGGGCTCCACAACTATATATATATACATGAAAGAAACAGGCAGTGCTCCCAAATTATATATATATATATTTTCTGTTTTACATGGGAACTCATACTTTTATTTATCAAATGAGTTGCAAAATGAATAGAAACTATAGTCCAGACATTGACAAGATTAGAAATAATGATTTTTATTTCAAATAATAAATTTCTTCTTCAAACTTTGCTTTCATCAAAGAATGCTCCCTTTGCAGCAATTACAGCATTGCAGACCTTTGACATTCTAGCTGTTAATTTCCTGAGGTAATCTTGAGAAATTTCACCCCATGCTTCCCGAAGCTACTCCCACAAATTGGATTCGCTTGATGGTCACTTTTTGCGTACCATATGGTCAAGCTGCTCCCACAACAGCTCAATGGAGTTGAGATCTGGTGACTGCGCTGGCCACTCCATTACAGATAGAATACCAGCTGCCTGCTTCTTCCCTAAATAGTTCATGCATAATTTGGAGGTGTGCTTTGGGTGATTGCCCTGTTGTAGGACGAAATTGGTGCCAATCAAGGTATGGCATAGTGTTTCAAAATGGAGTGATAGCCTTCCTTATTCAAAATCCCTTTTGCCTTGTATAAATCTCCCACTTTACCAGCACCAAAGCATCCCCAGACCATCACATTACCTCCACCATGCTTGAGAAATGGCATCAGGCACTCTTCCAGCATCTTGTCAGTTGTTCTGTGTCTCACAAATGTTCTTCTGTGTGATCCAACCACCTCAAACTTTGATTTGTCTGTCCGTAAAACTTTTTTTTAATCTTCCTCTGTCCAATGTCTGTGTTCTTTTGGCCATAATAATCTTTTCCTTTTATTAGCGAGTCTCAGATATGGCTTTTTCTTTGCCACTTTGCCCTGAAGGCCAGCATCCCGGAGTCGCCTCTTCACTGTAGATGTTGACACTGGCATTTTCCTCTATTTAATAAAGCTGCCAGTTGAGGAGCTGTGAGGTGTCAATTTCTCAAACTAGAGACTCTAATGTACTTGTCTTGTTGCTCAGTTGTGCAGCAGAGCCTCCCACTTCTCTTTCTACTCTGGTTAGAGCCTGTTTGTGCTCTCCTCTGAAAGAAGTAGTACACACTGTTGTAAGAAATCTTGAGTTTCTTGGCAATTTCTCGCATGGAATAGCCTTCATTTTTAAGCACAAGAATGAACTGTTGAGTTTCACATTAGTGTTCTCTTTTTCTGGCCATTTTGAGAGTTTCATAGAACAAACAAATGTAATGCTTCAGATTCTCAACTAGCTCAAAGTAAGGTCAATTTTATAGCTTCTCTAATTAGCCAAACCATTTTGAGCGGTGCTAACATTCTTGTACAAGAGTTTTCTAGGGTTTTCTAAACATCCATTAGCCTTCTAAGGCCCCTTTCACATTAGCGGTAATTGCTGATCGCGGCAGTTGCGGTGAAAAAAATGCAACTGCCGCGATTACCGCATAGTGGCCGCACTTGCGGTTCATTTGCGGCAAGCCCCATGCTATGTCTATGGGGCTTGCGCCAAGTGCGGTATAGTTGCGGTTTCGGCACTTGCGGCAGATGCGGCCGCGAAAAAAATGCGGTCAGCCGCGTTTTTTTGTTGCGGCCGCATCTGCCGCAAATGCCAAAACCGCACCTGCCACACACTTACCGCAAGCCCCCTAGACATTGCATGGGGCTTGCCGAAAGTGAACCACAAGTGCGGCTGTTATGCGGTAATCGCAGCAGTTGCATTTTTTTCACTGCAACTGCCGCGAACAGCGATTACCACTGATGTGAAAGGGGCCTAACACAGTTAGCAAACACAATGTACCTTTAAAACACTGGAGTGGTGGTTGTTGAAAATGGGCCTCTATACACCTATGTACAGTAGATATTACATTAAAAAACAGACGTTTGCAACTAGAATAGTCATTTACCACATTAACAATGTATACAGTGTATTTCTGATTCATTTAATGTTAGTTTCATTGACAAATAAAGTGCTTTTTCTTTCAAAAATAAGGAGATTTCTAAATGACCCCACATTTTTGAACGGCAGTGTATATAGATATAAGATCTATGCCTTTTTTGCTATTCACAAAACTCGTTAAATACTTGTAGTTTCATCTTAGTTTCCACTCTGAAAAGTCTGCAAAAAGTCTCCATGTGCACACACCCATGGGGAGTTCTTGAAAGAAGGATTTTTTTGTGGGATGAAGCATTTCATTTACCAGTTTTGGGATATGTGTACACAATGGCATTTAAAAAAATGTTGAAAAAAACATTAAAAAACATGGAAAACAATGACCATATGCATTTCTATGAAATTGATATGCATTCTTCTGGCATTGTCTGCTTGGAAGACTGCATTTTTCACTGCAATTCAATGGGTGTTTTTTGAGCATTTTTAAATTGTTATCGCTGATGATGACAAAACATTCGAAAAAATGTTAGTTGTCTTTTGAATGTCTATTGAGCTTTCCCATTAACTTTACTTCTTTTAACAGCTTAGCATTTTTAGAAACCTGAGTGGTTAAAAGACGATCAAAAGCCTGAACATGTGCACAAGAGGTCATTTTTACATAGAACTGATTACCGTATGTTTATTTGTGTGACAAAGGGCGGAACTTGTGCACAGAAATGGCATTTTTTATTTACCGTATATACTCGTGTATAAGCCGAGTTTTTCAGCCCAAAATTTGGGCTGAAAAGTCTCCCCCTCGGCTTATACACGGGTCTATACGGGGGCCCATGGTGTGGTGGCTGTGGTGGGGGCTGTGGAGGCTGCAGGAGACGGGGGGGGCTGCTGTATGAGCGGCCCCGTCACGTGGGGCCGCTCATTAAATATGCACTGCTTCTCCCTGTCAATCAGCGGCAGGGGGAAGCAGTGCATATAGCCCCCAAATGCTGGCACTCGCCCCCCCTTGTAAGGGCCCCCCCCCGCTGGTTATATTACCATCCCGGTCTTCTGATCAGCGCTGCTCCTCGGTGCTCCGCGGTGCTCCGTCCATCCGTCCTGCTGCATCTGGGATCTCCGGCCGTCGCAGGCATATGACGTCATCGCGCGACGGCCGGGGATCCCGGATGTAGCAGGACGGACGGACGGAGCACCGCGGAGCACCGAGGAGCAGCGCTGATCAGAAGACCAGGATGGTAAGAGAAGCGGGGGGGGGGGCCCTTGCAAGGGGGGGCGAGTGGCAGCATTTGGGGGCTGCTGGGTACCCCCTGGGGGCTGCTGGGTACCCCCTGGGGGCTGCTGGGGACCCCCTGAGGGCTGCTGGGGACCCCCTGGGGGCTGCTGGGTACCCCCAGGGGGCTGCTGGGTACCCCCAGGGGGCTGCTGGGTACCCCCTGGGGGCCTGCTGTATACCACTGGGGCTGCTGTATACTACCACTGGGGCTGCTGGGGCTGCTATATACTACCACTGTGGCTGCTGTATACTACCACTGGGGCTGCTGTATACTACCACTGGGGCTGCTGTATACTACCACTGGGGCTGCTATATACTACCACTGGGGCTGCTATATACTACCACTGGGGCTGCTATATACTACCACTGGGGCTGCTGGGGCTGCTATATACTACCACTGGGGCTGCTGTATACTACCACTGGGGCTGCTGTATACTACCACTGGGGCTGCTGTATACTACCACTGGGGCTGCTATATACTACCACTGGGGCTGCTATATACTACCACTGGGGCTGCTATATACTACCACTGGGGCTGCTGTATACTACCACTGGGGCTGCTATATACTACCACTGGGGCTGCTGTATACTACCACTGGGGAGGCCTGTATACCACTGGGGGTGCCTGTATACCACACTGCTGGGGGCTGTATACCTGTGCTGGGGTCCACCTCGGCTTATACACGAGTCAATAGGTTTTTCCAGATTTTTTGGGCAAAAGTAGGGGGGTCGGCTTATACACGGGTCGGCTTATACACGAGTATATACGGTACTCTGAATTCATGTTAATTTTTTTGGGCAGATATGTGTTGCATTTTGAGGCAAATTTTTGTTGGAATCAATTTGAAAAGATGTGTGTACATATTATAAAACATGTGTTTTTTTATCTGTTTGTGAATTTTGGAAAGTTTCTGTAAACACGGGGAGAACATACAAACTCCTTGCAGATGTTGTCCTTAGTGTTCTTGGCGGGAATTGAACCCAGGACCTCAGGACCACAGTGCTAACCACTTGAGCCACCGTGCCGCCCTTCCTATATTTACTTTGTTACTTTTAGGCAAAAACTGTGTAAAAAAAGAATCTTTTTAATTACTAGACTAAATAAATGAGACATTTTCTGCCACTTCTGATGTAATTCCACTGAAATATGGGGAAGGTTATACTGCCGAGTCCTTAATTGGTAAAAACGCCAACAGTTTAGTATTTGTAGAAAGGTAACTGAGATATAAGGATAATTATATTTGCTTTGAGCTACTATTAAAATGAAACTTAATCCTAAGGTTAAGTTCCCACAATGAGATTTTAGTGGGTTTTTGATGGTGAAATAGGTGTATTTAGCTGAAGCTGTTGAATTTTCTCTATTCTTAAAAGGTTAATGATGTGCTTGTAGCTGCCAAGATTGTTACTTTCTCCACATACAGGTGCATCTCAATGAATTAGAATATCATCAAATAGTTCATTTATTTCACTAATTCAATACATAAAGTGAAACACATATATAGAGTCTATGTACACTTGGAGAAAAAAATTGCTTGGCACTATTGTGTGACCTCTACCTGTTAAGGGGGTGTCACACGCGTCAATGTCGTCAGCGAGATGATCGCTGACGACATTGACGGCTGATTGCTGGTGAGCTGTCACACAGACAGACTCACCAGCGATCAATTGACCAGTGACATCATGGAAACGATTTAAATATCGTTTCCACGATGTCCTGCTCCCGCTGCCAGCCTGCTGGAAGCGGGAGCAGCCTGGTCTCCAAGGTACACTGCGGGTAACTAGGCAGCGCGCGCTGCCTAGTTACCCGCAGTGTACCTTAGTTACCAGCCTCCTCCGCTCACCGGGTGAGCGGAGGAGGCTGGTAACTAAGGTACACGTCGGGTATCTAGGCAGCGCGCGCTGCCTAGTTACCCGCAGTGTACCTTGGATACCAGCTCCCAGCGCTTGTGAGAGGCGCTGGGAGCTGGAATATCGCTAGTCCCGGTGTCACACGCAGCGATGCTGCGTGTCCACCGGGCGACAATCGCCAGGTTTCAGAGCTGGTTCTGAAACCTGGCGATCATCAACCAGCGATTTATCGCTGGTTGATGCAGTATGTCACACGCGTCAATATCGCTGCAACGTCACGTGCAGCCGATATCGTGCAGGCGATATTGACGCGTGTGACACCCCCTTTACACTGACCGGGTCGGTCCTTCCAAGAGAACCTTAAGGTTGCCATCTGCCCACCTGTGTTGCACAGTCAATAAGATTTGCTGATAAACTTGTGCAAGAAAGAAAAAAGACGGCACTCACTGGTTTGTAGTTGCTCTGTTTTAATTCCTGTTCAGGTTACATCAAAGGTGCTGGAAGGGAGTGATGGGCAGACGACGGCATCATTTCTCGGTAGATTCCGCTTCCATGGGTCTATTCTCCTGAGAACAGGCTTGTGGAAGTGGAATCTACCGCAAATTTGTGCCGTCGTCTGCCCCATTACTCCCTTCCCGCACCTTTGATGTAACCTGAAAAGGAATTAAAACAAAGCAACGACAAACCAGTGAGTGCCGTGTTTTTTCTTTCTTGCATACATATATATATAGTCATTGCAAACAAAATGATCTATTTTAAGTGTTTATTTCTGTAAATGTTGGTGATTATGGCTTACAGCCAGTGAAAACCCAAAAGGTCATTATTTCAGAAAATTAAAGTAGAGAGGATGAAGGGTTTCCATGAGACATGGGTTTCAGCGTTCAAAAGAGTAATTTATACAACCACTGGATGGATTTAATGTCAGGTTATAAGCTTTTATTTACATAACATGGATAAGCAACATAAAGCCTGTCAGGGAGTGTAGAGTAAATGTGAATTAATCCAAAATGATCTGTACCCAAATTGCCACCAACAGCATTCAACTGAACCCACAAAGAAATAAGTCCACACCAATGTCCGTCATCTGATAACTAAAATGTCACGTTGCGGCCAGCGGGACCGTCCTCAGGGTGCAGGGGGATCGGGTCCCATCTGGCCGCCGACATCCCCCTGTTCAACGCAGACATACTTACCAGGTCCACACTCCCACGCTGCCCACTCAGTCAGCAGTGGCTCCCCGGTATCTCACTCCAACTTCCTCTTTTCCTGGTTTCCTGGAGAATGTGCATAGGGCGCGCGCACCGCTCTTTGCAAATTTAGAGAGCCAGTATGCCCTTTCTCTGACACCACCACTCAGCCAATCACTGAGAGTCTGGTGGATATTTATGGCTCCCACTTCCTATGGGAGGTGCCTGGGCAACTTCATAGTTAGTCTAAGTTGCCAGCTCAGGTCCCTAGCAGCGCATGCGGTTTCCTGTGACCTCTGAGATCCTAACGTATTTTCTCTTGATTTCAGTGCTGGATCCCTCCTATCTGTTCACCTGCAGACCCGTACCACTCTCGCTGATTCCTGGCTACCTCATGGACCCCTTCGGCTGCACCAAGCTCCATCCCTGTCTTCTCTTCCGGTTCCTTGGTTTCATTGTTATGTTCTGCCTTGGGTCAGACCCACAAGTTGACTGGTTTATTGGACCCTCTGTGGTTGCGCTTGGAGGAATCCCTGTATAGGGGTAATCCTTCTTGTCCTATCTTAGGTTGACCCCAGTGCTCTGGCCTTGTGGACCCCCCTTAGGGATCTATCCCTTATTGTGCTTAATAAACCTTGTTCATTATCTGACTCTCTTTTCCTGCTCCTTTCTGGTATCAGCCTTCACAGTATCTCCATGGTCTAGTGGGTCCTCTAGTCAGCTATGCCTGTGGTAGCATGACAGATTTTGGCCATGGACCCCGCTGATACCAGATTCTTCACTCAAAGAGAGCTAGCCGGTCTCCGACAGAGTCAGGATCAGCTGGCTACATTTATGCAGACCCTGGATGCCCCTCTCAGCTCTCTCCAGGTGGCTGAACCCACTAATTCCAATCAACTCACAGGATAACACCACGAACTTGATCGACAACGGGAGATGCAGACCCAGATACAGAACTACATGATGTCAGTGGACGAACGGTTAACCAACATGCATATGGCAGCCGCACCACCAGTACAGGTCCTAGTGCTCGAGCCTATTGTCGCAACAGTTCCATGACCCTTTCCTCGTCTTTGCAAACCCACAAGGTACTCTGGGGATCCTAAATTGTGTAGGGGGTTTCTTAATCAATGCCAGCTGCATTTTTGGTTGTTGCCTCACCAGTATCCCAAAGACGTAGCCAAAGTGGCATTCCTTGCCTCACATTTGTAGGGAGAGGCCCTGGTGTGGTTTAATCCACTCCTGGAGAGGAATGACCCCATCATATCCAATCTCCAGAACTTCTTGGACACCTTCCACAAGATCTTCGATGAACCCGGTCAAGTGGCATCATCGATGAAGGCCCTCTTCAAGTTATAGCAAGGTACTCTCTCTATCGGACAGTATGCTATCCTGTTCCGTACTCTGGCCTCTGAGCGCCAGTGGTCCGATGAGGCCCTGATTGGTGTCTTCTGGCGTGGATTATCTGGAAGTTTAAAAGACTAATTGGTGGTTCGAGACCTACCCAATACCCTGGATGACTTAATCTCTCTCAACATCCGGATCGACCTCAGCCTACAAGAGTGATCCAAGGAGAGAACCCACGAGAGGCGACTTCCTCATTTGGCCCCGTCATTTCAAAGACCCCTCATTCATTCGTTCCAGCTCCGACTCCAGACCATGAGCCTATGGAGGTTGGCCGTATCAAGCTGAGTGACCAAGAACGAGAACAGAGGGTTGCCAAGAAGCTGTTCCTTTACTGTGGGAGTGCCACCCAATTTCACCGCCAATGTCCCAAGAGGCCGGAAAACTCCTCTGCCTAGGACAAGTAAGAGAGGCCTACCCCTGTCTGTTTTGATACAGGTAACGTTCGGTGGCAGGCAATTTTTGGAGATGGCTTACTTGGATTCCGGTTCAGCAGGTAACTTTATGCAACAAGCAGTAGATCATCGGTTTGGTATTTCTGTGGTTTCCTTGCAGCATTCCCGTATCATCACCTCCGTTGATGGAAGACCCTTGCAAGACACCATCTTGGGCATCACCGACTAGGTGGAACTTCAGATTGTGGCTCTACACAAGGAAAGGATTGACTTCTATGTGCTGCCTAACCTCTCCTCTATGTTTCTGCTTGGTCTTCCTTGGCTTCGCACCCACGAACCGGTTCTCGATTGGTGCACATGGAAATTTCTTCGTTGGGCTCAGGCTTGCCATAGCCACTGCCTCCTATCAGTTCAACCAGGTTGCACACCACAACCACCATCAGCCTTGCCTGGGTTGCCATCAGACTACTGGTCCTATGCAGATGTGTTCAACAAGCAGGAGACGGAAACCCTACCACCACACAGGTCGTATGATTGTCCCATCGATCTATTTCCAGGTGCATCACTTCCTAAAGGTCGGATTTACCCTCTGTCGCCAGTCGAGACCACTGCAATATCTGACTACATCAAAAAGAACCAGGCTCAGGGATTTATCCAGAAGTCTACCTCCCCTGCTGGTGCTGGGTTCTCCTTCACGAAAAAGAACGAGTCATTGCGTCCCTGCATCGACTACTGAGGTCTCAACGCAGTCACGGTAAAGAAAAAGTATCCTATGCCTCTCATTCCAGAGCTCTTTGACCGCCTTCGTGGATCCCGAATCTTCACCAACCTAGGCCTTCGTGAGGCTTACAACTTTGTCAGGATTCATCCTAGAGACAAGTGGAGGACCGCCTTCAACACCCGCGACGGCCACTACGAGTACCAGGTAATGCATTTTGGTTTAAATAACGCACCTGCAGTATTTTAGGAGTTCGTCAACAATGTCTTTCGTGACCTGCTGTACGTATATGTAGTCGTGTACCTGGATGATATCTTGGTATACTCCCCAGACCGCCCTACACATAGAAGGAATGTCCATCAATGCTTACGAGAGAATCGTTTATATGCCAAGTTCGAGAAGTGCCTATTTGAATGGAACGCTCTGCCCTTCTTGGGGTATGTCATCTCTGATACAGGTCTTGAAATGGATCCTGAGAAGGTGTCTGCTGTCATCAAGTGGCCACGTCCTGTCGGAATCAAGGCTATCCAGTGATTCCTAGGATTAACCAATTACTACCGGCAGTTATTCTCTCACTTTTCGGATCTGACCAAACCACTCCCCGCTTTCACTCGAAAGGGATCTGACCCCAAGGAATGGACCCCGGAGGTGGAGTCTTCCTTTCAGTCTCTCAAACAAGCCTTCTCCATCACTCCTGCTCTCCATAGACCTATGGTGAATAAGCAATTCTTTGTGGAAGTGGACGCGTATTCTTCTGGGCCAGAGCCGTACTCTCGCAGAAGCTTCCCTCTGGAACAATGGTGACCTGTGTGTTCTTCTCTAAGGCGTACTCACCCTGTGAGCGCAATTGCTCCATTGGCGACAGAGAGTTCTTGGCCATCAAGTTGTCCTTAGAGGAATGGCGTTATCTCCTGGAGGGTGTGGTTCATCCAATGGTGACCTACATCGATCATAAGAACCTGTCCTATTTGGAGTCTACTCAGAGCCTCAACCCTCATCAAGCTTGATGGTATCTCTTCTTTGCTCGGTTCGACTTCCGTCTCCATTTCCATGCAGCCGAGAAGAACATCAAGGCAGATACGTTGTCAGGTCTTTCATCTCTGATGACCAAGATAGGAACCACGTCCCATCATCGATCCATCCAAGATGATCTTGGTAGCACCGGTCCAGCTGATGCAGCCATCTCCGGGTAAGACGTTTGTTTCCGATCCCGACAGGACTCATTCGTCTAAGCTAGCTGGCCATGCAGGACAGACGAAAACCCTGCAAATAGTCACACGGCATTATTGGTGGCCAAAGATACGGTGGGAGATCATTGAGTTTGTCTCTGTCGGCCTGTCCTGTGCCCGTAACAAGACCCCCAAGTGGTTACCTTCGGGTGGTCTCCTGCCCCAGTTTGTAAAATTAGACAAGTTGGGGGGCGTTTCTGCTGTTATGGCACCAAGGTAACATGGCAAATTATTCCAACTTAATCTGAACTCAAATATGGTGCTCATTCCATTTACTTTGTGTGCATCAAAAGTAGCTTCTAACCACTTATGGGGCATAAGCATGCTCAGGAGAAATTGCACAACAAATTTTATGGTACAATATCTCCTGTTACCCTGGTGAATTTGAAAAACATGGAGGTTATAGCAACATTTCTTTCGTTAAGAATGTATTTTTTAATGTTCATGGCTCAATGTTATAGAATTCAGTTAAGCATCTGGGGGTTCATGGTGCTCATTAAACATTTAGATAAATTCTTTAAGGGGTCTAGTTTAAAAAATGAGGTCACTTATGGTTGGTTTCTACTGTTTAGGCTTACCATAGCTCTCCTAAAGCAACATTGAGTCCGCTAATGATTCCAACCAATTTTCTGTTCAAAAAGTCACATGGCTTCTTCCCTTCCAAGCCCTGCCATGTGCCCAAACAGTAGATTTCCACTATACATGGGATACTAATGTACTCAGGAGAAATTGTCCAACAAATTTTGGGGTTCATTTTATTCTGTTGCCTTTTTGAAAATAAAAAATTGAGGCTAAAAAATTTTTTTTGTACAAATTATTTATTTTTTTCATTTTCATGGCTCAACTATAAAATTCTGGGAAGCACCTGGGAGTCCAATGTGCTCAGCACACATGTAGACAATTTCCCTGGGAAGTTTAGTTTCCAAAATGGGGTCACTTATGGTCTTTTTTTCATTGTTTAGACACATCAGGGCTCTCCAAATGTGACATGGATTCCCCAAACAATTCCAGCCAATTTTCCATTTAAAAAGTTAAATAATGCTCTTTGCCTTCTGAGGCCTACAGTACACCCAAACAGTGGATTGCCACCACAAAAAGAGAACCAGCGTACTCAGAAGATTTTGCCCAACACATTTTATAGTTCAATTTTATTCTTGTGAAAATGCAATATTTAAGGCTAAGGTAACATTTTTGTTAGAAAAAGTAAAGTTTTCATTTTTTCCTTTCACATTGCTTTAGTTCCTGTGAAGCACTTAAATGTTTAATAAACTTCTTGAATGTGGTTTTGAGCAGATTTAGGGGTGCAATTTTTTAGAATGGTGTCACGTTTGGGTATTTTCTGTCATTTAGGCTCCTCAAGGTTTCTTCATAGTCTGTAAATTGCAAAACTTTCCCTAAATTTCAATTTTTTTCAAAAATAAGTGCAAAAAATGTAATATTAAATTTGCCACTATTACAAAGTACAATATGACATTAAAAAAACAATAACTGTAATCCGTTTAAGTGTTTCAGAGTTATAGCCTCATAAAGTGACTCTGGTCAGAATTGAAAAGAAAAATGGCCTGGTCATGAAGGTGAAGAAAAGGCTGGGTAATAAATGCCGATTAGGCATGATAAAAAGCTCGCAGATGTACACTGCCTCATTATTTAACAATGGTATGAGTGCAAGAGTTTTATCAAATTGCACTCATCCGTTGTAAATGCTGGTGCAGGGGTAGGGAAATCCAGGTGTCAAGAGCCGCACACAGTGCTGGTTTTCAGGATTTCCTTAAGGGTGCGTGCTCACGGTCCGGAGGAGCTGCGTGTTGGACGCTGCTCCTCCGGACCTGAGGGAAGCCGCGGGTGGCCGCAGGGAGACCGCAGCCGCCCTGTACTCACCATGTGCGGCAGGTGCAGGGTGGCTTCTCCCTGCAGTCACCCGATGGGAGCCGCTTCCAACTCCGCAGCATAAAATAAACATGCTGCGAAGGAGCGGACTCCCGGAATCCCTCACTGCAGCTTCAAAGACGCTGCGGGTGGGTTACGCATAGTGAGGATGGGATTTCTTGAAATCCCATCCACTATGCTACTACTGTACTATGCAGCATTTTAGATGCAGCGCAAAGACGCTGCGTCCAAAACGCTGCGTCTCCTGATCATGAGGATGCACCCTTGGGCTCCGGCACACTTGGCAACGTACCAGCGATCCTGACAACGACCTGTAGGGATCACTGGTGTGTCTCTATGTGATTGCTGTTGAGATGTCAAACAGTCAGATCACACCAGAGACGCAGCAATGATATGGCGGTCGTTGGAACCCTGTCACTCAGACATGTAGTATAGAGGTCGTTGGTTGTTGTCCCCGTCAAACACACCGATGCATGCTACCCAAGAGCCCGATGATCAAAAAATGGTCCAGGACATTCCAACACAATCGGCGATCTCACAGCATGGGCCTGGTCGCTGTTACGTGTCACACATAGCGAGATCGCTGGCGAAGTTGCTGTTGCATCACAAAAACTGTGACGCATCCGCAATCTCGCTTAGTGTAAAGCACCCCTTATTAAGTATTGAACATATATATATATATAATTGAATCACCTGCACTGTTAATGATTCCAACCCCTGTGCAATGCTGAGCATATCCTGAAAACCTGCACTGTGTGTGGCTCTTGAGGCCTGACGTTCCCCACCCGTTTGCTAGTGGAACCAAGACCTTAGTAACAGACTTGAATGTATTCACATTTTAAAAAGGGAATGCAGCAGTGTGTATGTACATTACACAGAATATACAGTGTGTACATACAGATAGGAGAGAGCTGGGTCTGCAGGGAGAGCTGGCAGGATTCAGATACCCAGTGAGCTCTGCTGAATGCTGCTATGCCCATCTGCATGACAAATCTCACCTATCCATCAGTTTCCAGGAAGTGAGGGAAAATCTGATACTACAGGAAGCAGGTGATGATCAGTCAGAGATCATGTGACCAGAGGAGCAGCTCAGGGTACAGCAGGATTTGACAAACAAGATATTTAGTGAAATGTTTCTCTATAAGGGGTCACATGAAAAGGAAATGTAAAGTTGTGGCAAACCCATTTAAGAATAACATATTTCCTACTTACCGTAGTAATAGAGAAACATCTACATGTTTATGTTCCACCTACACCACACATGTAAAGCTGCGATACCCAAGGATGTTTTTTGGTCAGCAGATTTTACCATCAAAGGTTGAATTTTACTTTTCTATTATAATGTTTACAACAGTTTGTTAAGCATTACTATTATGGTGTAATGTAATGGACATAGAGTTTTTAGGCTGGCTACACAGCACGTTTTTTGGCATCCTGTTCTGAATCCGGCGCGGTCCAAGCACTTAACATGGGAGTCTATGGTGCTGGATCCGGGAAACAACAGGATCGTTTCCCGGATCCGGTTATAGTGTACTAAGCATGCTCAGAAGAAATTCACTCCTCTGTTCAAGTGTGACATCTGAACTTTCACTTTAGCAGTGTATGTACATGACTAGCCCAGGGTATGGGGACTCGGGAATCTGAGCCCTCTGCTGCAGTAGGAATGTCACTGGAGGCCTGCTCAGACCCGTGGCCCTTGTGGTCAACTAAAAAGGGTAATTTGAATGGGAATAAAAGTTTATACGTTTATCGTGACGCCACCCGCAGATTCTGGTGATTAAGCGCCAGCGCCGCTTCAGACCTCCGGAAGGCCATGGTACAGCAGCCGAGATGGTACAGCTCCCTGCAGGTAAAGCTTGCCCTCCGGGGCAGGGAAGCATGTGTAGTCCTGAAAGTGCTGATAATGGAGGTAGATAAGTGGCAGTGCAGCGGTGAAATAAGTACGCGGACCAATGGGGCCAAAAATGCATGCGTTTTGATGTGTTTTAGCGGTAAAAATGCATAGAAACGCAAATGAAGCAGATCGCAGCCTTGCATTAGATGTAAAAGGGGCCTATCTTTTTCTTGCTACTATTCCTCTGAGTACTGTGGACAGAGGCATAATCACAAGGCCACGTTCACATGTTGAAATTTGATGAGTTTTTACCTCAATATTTGTAAGTACAAAACCAGGGGTTGGACAATCAGAGGAAATGTATAAGGGCACGTTCCTACGATCAGTGTTTGCAGCGTTTTGGAAGTACCGTGTTGACGTTATGTCCAAAACGCTGTGTTGTACAGTTCAAGCACAGTGTATGGGATGTAGGGTGGAAACACACTTATGCGAGATGCATGGATGATCTTGCATGCATCTCACGTAGTGTGTTTCCCCCATAGAGTAATCCCATGTCCACTGTGCTTGTTTTCTCTGCAGCGTAATCTGACATGGGGGGCAGTTTTTCGGCTGCATGCATTTCAAATTATTGCTGTAGAGTTGGAGGTAACCTGGATGGGTGAAGGCAGAGAAAAGCTGCCGCGCTCAGAACACTGACCGTGGACATAGCGTGGCTGTATTCATCTGTACAAATCAAAAGGTGAGGATACAGTGTCTCTGGATCTTGTGGGTATAGATTAATTAAAACATGGTCGCCACTTCTGCATTTTTTACCCACTCCTGGTTTTTCTTACAAATACTGAGGTAAAAATCTATATCCATCTATACCTTTGGCACAGGACAACTCTTAAAGTCCCATGGATTCCAGTATCACCTGTATGCTGATGACACTCAGATCTCTCTGGCCCAGACGTCACCTCTCTGCTGTCCAGGATCCCAGAATGTCTTTCAGCCATATCCTCCTTCTCCTCTCCCTTCCTTAAACTAAATGTAGACAAAACCAAACTCATCATCTTTCCCCCATCTCGCTTACCTCCTTTACCTGATCTGCCTATCACAATAAATTATATCAGACTTTGCCCTGTACCTGTAGTCCACTGCCTCGGAGTAACCCTTGACTCTGCTTTATCCCTTAAACCACATATCCAAGCTCTCGCCACCCCCTGCCACCTCCAACTCAAAAATATTTCCAGAATTTGTCCCTTACTCAACCCTCAATTTATTAAACTACTGTTGCATGCCCTCATCATCTCACGTCTCAACTACTGCAAACTCCTTCTCTGTTGCCTCCCTGCTAACACTCTTGCACCTCTCCAATCTGTCCTTAACTCTGCTGCCCGACTAACCTACCTCGTTCCTTGCTACTCCTCCGCTTCTCCCCTCTGCAAATCCCTCCACTGGCTTCCAATTCACCAGCGTATCCAATTCAAATAATAAATGATGCCACCCGTGGAATGCGGCCAGGATAGCCGCTGCTGCTGTCTGTACCTCTGGGGATAATGGGAGTAGCAGTGAAGATGGTTCAGCTCTCCACGGGAAGAGCGTTTTCCCAGGGCAACAGAAGAGTCTATGGGTATGATGGATTCATTGGGGGTGCAAGGACTCAGTGTATGGAATAACTGGCAGGCACAGGGGTAAAAGTCTCCTTTACCTTTACTGAAGTCAAAAGCAGGTTTGTCCATGGTAGAGTTCACAAGTGGTGTTAGGGGTCCGGAGCCTGGAAGCAAGTTAAGGTTTTCCACACCTGGCAAGTTCTGAAGCCTCCATATTGCGCTACTCCTTGTGAGCACTGGCTGCTTGAAGCTGTGCTGTGACCATCTCCTCTCTTGTCTGTCTTGGCCATGTGACAGGCGGCTTGAGCTCTATCTACATTCTCTCCTCTCACTGTGTCTCTTTGAGCTCTGGGATGCGGCTGTGTCTCCTGGCCTTGTGGTGGGCAAGCAACTTGGAATTACTTGCCCTCCGGTGTTGGTTGCTGAACATAAAGTCCCTTGCGACCTTGGACTCCGGTGTCTGTCTTGCTCTCAGTGCTGGGGCGAGTTGGCTCTGCTCCACTCCCCACACATTTTCTCCACTTTTCTCAGACCCTCACCTACAGGTCTCTCACACTGGCTAGTCAGTTTCCTCAGACAGGCCTGGCACGGCACTGACCGTAGGATGTCTTCTACAATCCTCCTAGGAACTGAACTGCCAGAGACTGCCCACAGACCAGAATTTATAGGGGACCTGCTCTAAACTCAGGTGTGGAGCTCCCCCTTCTGGCCTGGAGTTGGGAAGGTGTTGTGCATGAGTTTCGCTTGAGGTGAGTACCTTTTCCTTGCTTCCAACCTTAATATTGTGGCAAACAGACCCTGGGGCGTCACAGTCTCCCTCCCCATTGACCTGTAGAATGTAAGCCCGCATGGATAAGGTCCTCTCTCCCCTCTGTACCAGTCTGTCACTGGTAGTTTGTTCATTGTATTTTTAACTTGTTTGTATGTAACCCTTTCTCACGTACAGCACCATGGAATCAATGGTGGTCTATAAATTAATAATAATAATAATAATAATACTAATAATACTACTGCTACTACTACTACTACTAATAATAATAATAATAAAAATCTCTCCAAATACTACACATGTGCATGTGGCCTAAGCGTTTATTTACATGACTATATTTTCAATCTGAGTACTATCCATGATAAAAAACATACAGCAGCCTGCAGACTAGGGGGGCCCCAAAAGTCCCTTTGGCCCATAGAGAAAGACTAATACTATTAAAGATTTGAAATAATTGGGGGCGCCATTGGAGCTTTCGCATCGGGGCCCCAGGGTGTGAAGTTATGCCACTGTGCAGAAATAATTCTACAGTATGTCAATTCTTGCAGTATTTTTGCAGTGTTTTTCCACCATAGTATGCATGGGAAAAAAGCATGCAAAAATTCTTCAACAACTACCAAAAAAGTATCAAAAACACATAAAAAAGTGTTTTTTTGCCTATAAATGCAAATTTGGTGTATACATTTATGTAATCACATAAAAATGTACACACATATTCTAAATATTAACAAAATCTGCACATGACTGATCAATAAAGTTTTATGAAAGCGACGTAACAGGAAGCATTGAATATAAAATAGTTTTAAGCAGCTGATAAAAAGCATATCTATGGCCAGGTTCACATTTACAAATCTGTTTTTGCCTTAAATCCGTTTTTGGGAACATTTTGGATTTTTTTTTTCAATGTCCAAAAACACATATGCGTTAACGCATGTGCATGTGTGTTTTTTTTAAAATCGCATGTGTTTTTATGCAGCAGCCCAAAAACGCTGCTAGCTGCGTTTTTGGGGTGCTCTAAAAAAAACACATGCATTTTTTCAACATGAGGCCCTATGGGAAACGCATACATTAGCGTATGGCACGTATAGGCACCTGCGTTAACGCATGAGTTAGTCATTTTTTCATTAAAAATGGCATATGACTTAAGTTCCAAAATTTGCCAAAAACATCCAGGACCTCAGGGGACACTATTGGCACCCTTAGAAAAATGGATCCGTTTTTCTAAGGGATTAAAAAATGGATTGTATGTGTGAACCTGGCCTAAAAATGCAAGTAGAAACACAAACAACCTAATATAAGGTAGCTAATAGCAAAATGAAAAACTCACTAACTACTCATCATGAAAACTTAGCCTAAGGCTGGAAACACACCATCCGAGTAACATGTGAGTTACTCAAACAAGTCTTGGATTATTCACTCGGGATGGCCTCCCCCTCTCTGGAAAGGAGCAGTGGAGCTACATAGAAAAACATACCACTGACAGTATCCTGTCCAAAGAAGAAGCAGGGGTCGTGCCAGGTGAATGATCCGAGACTCGTGTGAGTAACTCGCATGACACTCACACAGTGTGTTTCTAGCCTAAGGAGTGCAACAGGTCCCTGTGGCAATTATGATAGTAATAATACTATTAAAGGAAACTTGGCAGGTTATTTATGCCCCAAAACCTATCGCTACCTGCCCCTGCATCTTCCTAGTACATCCCTAATCATCCCTGTCAGAGCTAAATGTGAAGTGTAAATGTGGAAAACACTGCACCGCACCGGAAATGACGCAACCACAGCATCATACCATGAAGGAACAGCCCACCAAATTTGAAACCCCGGATCGCATTTCTGAATTAATTATCACACTCATCGGGGGATGATACCATGGAGCAACGGGGGAGAATGGACAAGGAGAGACAGCCAACATGTCTAGGAACGCCCTCAGATTGGGGGAAAATGTAAGTTATAAAGAGAGTTTTTTCCACATTTATACTTCACATATAGGTCAGACCTGGATGGTTAGGGATGTAGTAGGAAGGTGCAGGGACAGGGAGTGATAGGTTTGGGGGCATAAAGGACCTAACAGGTTCCTTTTAAAGACCTGTGATAGTTGGGAACTCTGTTGGAGATTTTGCATCAAGTTACACCACTGTGAACCCAGCATATTAGATTTATTCACATACATCATACTATTCTAATATTTGAAAGCTTCTCGTGCATTTCAATGAATTAGAATATCATCAAAAACTTCATTTATTTCAGTAATGTAATACATAAAGTGGAATTTATATATTATACAGAGTCATTACAAACAGAATGATCAATTTAAAATGTTTATTTCTGTTAATGTTGATGATTATAGCTTACAGCCAATGAAAACCCTAAAGTCATTTTCTCAGAAAATTAAAGTAGGGAGAATGAAGGGTTAAAAATCGCACTGCCGTTTTCCATGAGACATCAACGAGCAAATATAATATTGATTTATTAGGCTGGCTTCACACTACGGTGTGATCTGGTCCGGGGCTGTCCGGGATGACCCTGACAGCCCCGGACCGGATCAGCACACAGAACCGGAGGGCCAAATGTGCCCTCCGGTCCTGTGTGCAGCCGGATGCTGCTAATTGCAGCCGCAGCTGCTGATTTTTCAAGACCGCGGCTAGCATGGAGGTAGCCTCGGTCCTGAAACAACAGCGGCGTGCAGCCGACAGTGTCCAGTTCCCGGCCCCATAGGCTCCAATGTTAGGGAGCGCTGGATGGCCCTGACTCCGGGAGAATCCGGCCGAATCCGGGATCCGGCAAATTGGGGAGATTTTTCTCCCCGGACAAAAAAATTATGCAAGCAACATCTTTGTGTCCGGAGAGAATAATCCGTATTCCCCCGGATTGTCTCGGAGTGATGAAACCGGATGGCAGAGAGCTGCCATCCGGCTCCATCCGGCCCCATAGGCTGCTATGGGGCCAAAAACCGATCCGAGTCTGTCTGGTTTACACCGGACAGCCACGGATCAAAAAATCCGTGGTGTGAAGCCAGCCTTAGTCAATGTGTTTCAGGGCTTCCAGAAACGCCCTGAAACATGGCAATATGATATCAATTTTTGATGATGTTCTAATTCATTGAGATGGAATAATAAATTATTCTGACCAAAATTGTATTTTTTTATAGCTATGGCAGTGTATGAGAGGAAGTAAGGAGACATGCAGTCATAGGCCCTTTCCACATCAACAGATTGGGCTGCACTTTGCCAGTAAAAATGCAGCTAAACACATGTATTTTTGGCCCAGTTTAATTTAATGGGAAACTCCTTGCAAACGCATGCAAAAACGCATGCGCATTTGCAAAAACGCAAATGCAGCCCTAGACGCAGCAGCCCACATTTTTAGCTGAGTTTTGCATTTTTGCAAACACATGTGCGTTTTTGCATGCGTTTGCAATGCGTTTTGCAAAAAACGTACCATGGCAGCTGCTGTCCCTGGTGCTGAAGCTCCAGCGTGATATTACAGTAATATCACGCTAGAGCTTCAGGACCACGGACAGCTCAGTGCAGGAGCAGAGCGGCTTTACAGTAATGTAAAATAAGCCGACAATTGCTAGGATCATTGAATGAAAGGTATTAACCCCTGCACTGCCAGGGTGTGTTGTCACTGTGTCTACACAGAGTGTACACACTCTGTGTACACATGATGGCAGCACACTAACTGCATTTTAACCCTTCTAACACTGGCTTTTAGTAGCCGCATCTGCAGGCTCTATGTCAACATGTAGCGCAGAGCCTGCAGAGGGGTTAAAATGTTTATTAACACACAACACTTTATTATTTAGTTTTCTGAGCTTTTTAAACAATAATGTTTCAGAGCTGCTGTGACAGTGCGGGAACATGTTTGACTACTGTACCGGCAAAGCGGTAAATTCAAACTCGCCGGCTTTCACAGCTGGCGAGTTTGAAGCGATTTTGGCAGAACACTCGTGCAATTATTGCACAGTTTTGTGTATGGGTGCGAGTTTTAATGGACTTTTAATGGCCACTCGCACGTGGAAATTGCGTGCAATTGCAGCACCATCGCATTGTGAGTGTAATGCGAGAAAATCGCATTGATGTGACCTGTATCATTTACTGATACAGGTCCAAGTGCAATGCGATTTCTTCTTGCATTACACTCGCACTAGTCTTGCGCCACTGTGCCTCTAACCTAAAATAAATAATACAGATTTATATCCATTTTGTCAGTCTCACGTACCTCTTTAAAGCACTCCTTTGCTGTCTAGCTGCTTCAATTTGTCTCGCTTCATTCTGCTTTTGAATTCTTTCTTCCCAAGCATTTTTAAGTTCACAAGTTTCCAAAGCAAATATTTCTACACGTACATACTGGTTGTTCATATTCTGTGAAAAAATAAGTGCACCATTGTGAAAATTTCCACAATACACTAGAACATCTTTCTTATGCTCAGTCATATAAACGAAAGCAGTTCCTGTTCAGCTGTGGATGACAAGTTACATAAGCCAAGCCAAAAACAAGACAAAATGTTTTATTTCTTGGTTTCTCAGAACAGTTTGGAATTATTTTATCTCATGCAACAGAAGGCAGAAGACGGGCATTATCTTTGTACAATTTCAGCTTAGTTTGTTTGAGAAGTCTTGCATCATTACTTGCACAGGTGGTTTCTTACAAACCCTGCCAGCTTTGTAAATTATACACTCTTAAGAAAATCTGCTGTTTTGCATATAAATATGTTTGCTTTCAGTACAGAAAGACAAGATGGATTCAAAGAAATGGGCAGGCATTTTTGTTTGCATTTTGTCACTTTATTCTGACAATGTTGTTGTATGCTTCTCAATGTCAATGTTCCAGTAGGTCTCTAATACCTGGCGTATAAAAATGCCATTAAAAGTATAGTACCCCACTTACAAATTAGTTTTAGCATAATATACAAACTTTCTGCAGTTTGCAATTAACCAATCAAAGCAAAAATAATTTTAATAGCTCAATACAACTAATATAACAAGTGGCTTCTCCAACTTAAAAAAAATCCACTTTTAATGACTATTGCAATCTCAGAATTATTCAACACCTTCATGACAACCAACTTTAGTACTTAGACGGACTTCACACTACGTTTTTTGTGATCCTATTCTGTTCATTTTTGAAAAGACCAGAACAGGATCGTTTTTGCCTTCCATATATCCCTATGATGCCGAATTGGCCATATTTGGCCATCTGATTTTGTGTATTCAGTCCTAGATTAATTTCTGTCCTGTTTTTCACCACTCCAAAAAACGAAGTCTGCAGCATTTTTGGGCTTCGGTCACAAAACCGGACAGAAACTAATCCGATCCGGTCCTGGACACTTAACATGGGGCCTATGGAGCCGGATCAGGGAAAAAAACAGAATTGTTTCCCGGATCTGGTTCCAGGGTACAGAGCATGCTCAGAACAAGAGCACTACTCTGTACCCATGGTACATGTGTGTAATTTCACTTTAGCAGTGTATCTATATACACTGCTAAAGTGAAATTAAGTCAAGGGATGGTTAAAAATAAAAAAAATAATAAATTCTCACCTATCCGCCTAGTGTCCCGCGATGAATTCATCTCCGATGGCTTAAGGACCTGCGCATCAGCAGACCGGGAAGGGGCGGGGCAACCCAATCAGTTGATAGGTCACATGACTGCATCAGCGCGGTTTAAATCATGTGACCGATCAGCTGATCAGGTTGCCCCACCCCTTCCCGGTCAGCTGTTGCACAGGTCCTCAAGCCGTCAGAGATTAATTCATCGGGGGACACTCGGAGGGTAGGTCAGAATTTATTATCTTTTTTATTTTTAACCATCCCTTGACATCATTTTACTTTAGCAGTATATATAGATACACTGCTAAATTGAAAGTGAACAGCACCAACAGCACTTGTCTGGCTCGACTCTACCCTGCTCATTCTGTGTCCGGATCCCGGACCTGGACACAGAAATGGCATCCAGAGTTGCCAATCCGGGCCTGTCCGTTCCTGTTCGTGGGGTCTTGCAAAAAACAGGATCCCCACGGACAGGAACAAACCGTAGTGTGAAGCCAGCCTTAGAAAAGCTCCCTTGGCTGTTATGACCTGCTGTAAACATAATGCAAAGCCGGACACAAGCTTCTGTCAACATTCCTGAAGGAATCTTGCCTTATAATACTGGTTTCACACTTGCAGTTTTTTTCAAATCAGGAGAGATCAGGTTTTTCAGCAAAAACCTGATCCTTTCAGGATCCAGTTTTTTGCTCATTCAGTTTAATGGCATCAGGTAGAATCCTGTTGCTTTATATTGTTTCCTGACACCATTAAAATGAATGGGCAAAACCACAAGTATGAAACTAGCCTAAACTTGCGTTTGTGTTCTGCAACTGAGTTGTTCAATACCACCAAAAATTTTGAAGGTGAGTCAAGTCAGGAGACTCTGAAAGCCTCTTCAGAATCTGACAGGTCTTTTTATGAAAGTACACCTTGAGGAATTTTGAAGTATGTTTGGCAGGTCCAATGCTATCCAAACTTCAGCTTCCTCATAGAAATAATGAGTTTTCTCCTAGGATGTTCTGATACTTTATTGAATCCAACATACCCTTCACACACTCAGGTTTCCAGTGCCAAAGGATGAAAAGCAGTCTCAAACCATCACTAAGTCTCCACCATGCTTCACTGTAGGAAAGGTATTCTTTTCAGCATATGCTTCATTCTTCCTCCTTCATACATATCACTTATGTTCTGTTGCACAGAACAGAATATCAAAAGCTCTGTAGCTTATTTTTTGGTTTTGAGCATAATAGAGACACTTTTTCTTATACTTTTGGTTCAGTAGAGATGAACTTGCAGTTCAAACATGGAGATCTTCAGCATTTAGTATGCACATTATTCTGCAAACAGAAACCTCAGTCCCTGCTGCCACCTAACCTTGCTTCAGTTTTTGCAGTCATTCAAGGGCTTTGTCCACCTGGCTGTTTTGGAATCTTGTGGCAGATGTAAACAGCTTCCTCTTTCTTCATTGTGTAAGGCTGGCTTCACACCACAGTGTGATCTGGTCCGGTGCTGTCCGGGATGACCCTGACAGCCCCGGACCGGATCAGCACACAGAACCGGAGGGCCAAATGTGCCCTCCGGTCCTGTGTGCAGCCGGATGCTGCTAATTGCAGCCGCAGCTGCTGATTTTTCAAGACCGCGGCTAGCATGGAGCTAGCCGCGGTCCTGAAACAACATCGGCGTGCAGCCGCCGGTATCTGGTGACCGGATCCTCCCGGTCCGGGCAATCCGGCCCCATAGGCTCCCATGTTAGGGAGCGCCGGATTGCCCGGCTCCTGGAGAATCTGGGAGAATCCAGCCGAATCCGGGACCCGGCAAATTGGGGAGATTTTTCTCCCCGGACAAAAAAATGATGCAAGCATTATTTTTGTGTCCAGAGAGAATAATCCGTATTCCCCCGGATTGTCCCGGAGTGATGAAACCGGATGGCAGAGAGCTGCCATCCAGCTCCATCCAGCCCCATAGGCTGCTATGGGGCCAAAAAACGGTCCGGGGCTGTCTGGTTTACACCGGACAGCCCCGGATCAAAAAAACTGTGGTGTGAAGCCAGCCTTAGTAGAGCTGTCAGTGTTCATTCAACTTTGAATTTGTGAACTATGCTTCCAACTGTATTTCTAGAAACATTTAATGTTTTAGTTATATTATTTTTCCCTCTTTTGTTTGTACTTGATAATTATTATTTCTCTTAAAACAACACTCTACCATTATTTCCAGCACTGTAGTAGTGCTGTAAATCTAAGCTCCTTGCCCTTGTATTATACTCATCCGCTGGCCTTTTTATGTCGGGTGTAGAGATTACACAGAATAAGCCGGTGATTTGTAAGGAGCTGTCCATGGTGCTGAATCCCTGGCTTCCATTCACAAATCACGGCTCTTTCTGTCACATCTCTACACCCGACATACACTTGGACCTGGCTTACAGAAAAATTAACCAATTCAGACACATGATGTCAGGTCACCATGTATCCATGGGGGAAGGACGACCCCTGGACAGATGGTGTCATGACACCAGCGTCTGATTAACCCCTTATTCACCGGGTTAAAACCCCCTCGGTAGCACAGTGCAGAATGAAGTCCTGAACAGCCGACATGGTAAAAACATGTCAAATCAAGCTGATAAGTGTAACTTTGCAAAAAATAATAAATTATACATACAATACTGCTTCACTGCTGCTGTCACAGCAATGAAACATTATTGTAACTGTATGGGGATAGCAGGAATTATACAGGCGAGCAGCACTAATGCTGTTCAGTGGTCCATCAAGACCATGGATAGCAGAGAAAAAAAACAACACACACGCACTCACACTCGCACCACATACACTTACATACAGCCAGGCACACTCACCACACGCACCACACTCGCACCACACTAGCACCACACTTCGACCACACTAGCACTACACTCGCACCAAACTAGCACTGCACTCGCATCACTGTCGTGCATCAATCACGCTCCGTGTTTGATGCACGACAGTGTGCCTGTACCCTAAATGTGGTGTTTGACACATGGAAGGTCACACTACATCACTTTATGACCATACTTGTTCTACAATACACTATTTAACTATGGCTTAAATAGAATCCTAAGGGATCCAGTGCAAAATTTGGACCTAGGTTGGTCACTATATAGGCCCATGTAATAATGTCTTCTGTCCTGGACCCTATTTTGCAATAGTGTCCCCCATCTTGTAATTATGTCCCCCATCTTTGCCTCATTCTGTAATTATGGCCCCTTCTTTAAGTAATGGCCCTGTCCTAGGCCAGTTCTTGTAATAATGTCACCTGCCCTGAGTCTCCATCCTTTAATTATGTCCCTTATCCTGCCCCCCCATTCTGTAATAATTTCTCTCATCCTAGCGTCTTTCCTGTAATAATATTGCCTGGCCTGGGTGCCTTTTTGTAATAACTGTTCCATTGCCTGGGTACTAATATAATAATAATAATAATAATAATAATAGCAATGTATGTCTCCTTTTCCTCTCTCTCTCTTTGTCTAAGTGTATGTTTGATGGGCATGGTTTTAGAACTATGAAGTAGTTGTGATCCTTAGGCTAGGGTCAGATTAGCGCCATACATGCACTAAAAGCCAGCGGTTTTTTTCAAATCCAAATGTACAAAAACACATCTGTTAATGCCCCCATAGGCTCCCATGTTAAAAATGCATTGCAAAAGTGCAATGCGTTTGACGCTAGGCGTTTTTGCAAAAGCACCAAAAAACACGGTCTGCTGCGTTTTTGGTGCTTTTGCAAAAACACGTGCGTTTTTTTAACATGGGAGTGATGTGCCCAGGGCAAGGGGGTACTCGAACACCGGGGCTGATGGCGGCTTGGGTGGGGAGATCACGGATGGTCGGGATCCCGGTTCCGTGCCCTGGTGATCATTTGATTATATGGTGGGGTAGAAGGAAGTATTTACAGGGGATCGTGACGCCACCTGTAGTTCCCGGTAAAATGGTACCGGCACTGCAAGCCGGCCGCTGAGGTGATGGTGGATGCAGCAGAGGGTGGAGCAGCTCCCTACAGGTGGAGCTATTACCTCAGGGCAGCAGTTAAGGACTGTGGATGAGGGGAGTTGTAGTGATAGTTAGTATTGCAGTTCTTACCCCTCTGCTGAGCTGCTGATGGCGCTGAGCCCTCCTGGCACTGCAATAAGGATAACTGAGTCCAATTTAACTTTACTCCACTTTAATGGGTACCGGCAGATGGTGATGGTATACGGTACAGTCTGGTTTACCGGGGGTCTGTCACCAGTTCCAGGTTTCCCGTTATGGAGTCTCTAGATGTTCTTCCTTCTATGGCTTTCAGGGTTAAAATTATTCTTCTTAACTTCTACCACCCTCGCAGAGCTCTCCCGCCAGTCCCTTGATCTCCCACGGTGGGGCACGGTTGTCCTTGACTGGTTCTAACGGGGTTGCTACTACCCCTGCCACTGGTACTCGGGCTGTTAGTCCTGTGATCTTGGATCTAATGTGGTCCTGAGGGGTGAGGTACCTTGTGGTGCTGTCAGCTACCCCTTTAGTGATGGGCCTGCAGCTCGTCGGTCTGCAGCCAGAGATGAACGTCTAACAGGTACGGCTACCTGCACTGCTGATGCTTCCTCAACGCGACCAGCCGTCTCCAACCAGTCCTGGCCCGTTACCCTCTGTCCTGGTTCCCCTTGTGAAGGTTGGGGTTCCTCACAGCAGAGTTGCTGTCAGGCTAGTCCTCTCTGACTGCCTTCCCAGCACTAACTGTCTAAACTGAAACTTTCTCTCCCATATCCTAGGCTCCACCCCCACCCTTTTGGGACCTAATAAATTACCGGCCCCCCCTATTCTAAGTGGTGTGGTCCTAGGTGGGTGTAAAAACAAACTCCATAAGGTGAACCTTGAACTGGCAACTTTACAGGGTTATCACATTTGGTTGTCATACTGCAATACCTCCCTGTGGCGCCCAGCCACAGGGGGCGCCACAGGAGTCTATGGGGAACGCATGCGTTAATGCATGGTACATATATGTACCATGCATTAACGCTTGCACTAAAAATGGAAGAAATTCCCATAAAAATGGCAAGGGGAAAAACAGAATCCTTTAATGCATCCTTCCAACGGAGGCATGGTCCCAAATGAGACCCTAGCCTCAATGTCTTGTAAATTCAATTAGGCTAGGGTCACATTTAGGACCATGCATCCGTTGAAAGGATACATTAAAGGATCCTGTTTTTCGCTTTGCCATTTTTATGGCAATTTTTCCATCTTCAGCGCATGCGTTAACGCTTGTGTTAACGTATGGTACATATATGTACCATGCGTTAACGCATGTGTTCCTCATAGACTCCCATGTTAAAAAAACGCATGCATTTTTGCAAAAGCACCAAAAACGCTGCATACCGCGTTTTTTGGTGCTTTTGCAAAAACACCTAGTGTCATACGCATTGCTCTTTTGCAATGCATTTTTAACATGGGAGCCTATGGGGGCATTAAAGGATGTGTTTTTCTACATTTACACATGAAAAAAATGCTGACTTTTAGCGCATGCATGGCGCTAATCTGACCCTAGCCTTAGACATTTACCCAGTGACCTAAATTTGAAGACAACTTGGTAGGGCTAGGGTCACATTAACGATAAAATGGGTTTGCGTTAAAAACATAGGTTTTGGTAGCCTTAACGCAGTGCTACCACCATGGTAGCGCCATGTTAACGCTGCCAATGCTTACCTATGGTGACATGGCCCCTAGCCCGACTCAAACGTCGGCATCTGAGTAAAATCTCACGCTTTTTCCTAATGCGACAAAAGACGTTGTTGAAAGCGTCTTTTCTCGCGTTAGTAAAAAGCACGAGATTTCACTCTGTTGCCGGCATTTGAGCTGCGCTAAGGGCCGCGTCACCATAGGTAAGCATTGGCAGTGTTAACGCGGCGCTACCATGGCGGCAGCACTGCGTTAAGGCTACCAAAACCTATGTTTTTAATGCAACCCTCGTTTAATGTTAATGTGACCCTAGCCTAACTCAGTCCACACCAGTTTACAACAGTACATCGATTTTGTGCCACACTGCTAACACTGAGGAATGGTTAATAGGTTGCTACTTTTTTGGAGTGATATCTAATGCACTGGTGGACTTCCCTGCAGGGAATGTGTACATACTGAGTAGTGATGGACGAGCCCGAACTATAAAGTTTGGGGTCTGTACCATACATCTAGTGCCAGTACACAAACCCCAAATATGGAATTCTCAGGGAAGTTGTTACTGTTTGGGATAGGTCATCTGAATAAAACTTGTTGAAATACTGCAGCGCAGCCTATCATCAAGCTTTTTGGGTGTAAAATGGGGATTAAAGTAAGGCATTTTTATTTTGAGTTTCTGCGCTGCTATGACTCTGCTTCTGGACCCACTCATTAGATCTTATGCATATACCCTGCTTCCCCAGCACACCCTCTGCGATTGGTTGCAGTCAGATTGCACCCACACCCTCTGTGCCAGAATATGTGATTGGTTGCCCTACAGACTAGCATTAAAATAAATAAATAATTGGTAAAAATGCCGTGGGGATCCCCATATTTTGATTCCCGGGGCTGATAAAGCAGACACTGTCATAGAGCATTAGCAGGGAAAGCAGGGGAGTATACATAAGGTTTAATGAGTGGACCCAGAACCAGTGTGACAGCTGTGCAGAACTTCGGTAAGTATAATTGTCCTGCTGTTTCCTCATTTTCCTTCCTTTTGCAGCCTCCTATACCTTACTACCACCATTTTATAGCACTAAAGTTCTGGTCCTCATAGACTTATATCATGTTTGGGGTTTGAGTCAAGTCCAGTCCTGAATTAGACTTTTTTTTTCCTTTAAGTCCAGCCGGATCTGACGAACCTTAACTTTTGCGGGTTTGTCCAACTCTAATACTTAATCTGTACTGAGTCATGAACCATATTTTATTAAAAAAATGTTTGTTTCTATAGTAATGCCTCTTCAAACACTTAAAAGACAGTCAAAGGCCATGTAATGTTATGTTATGTGGTTGAGGTCCTTTTGCAGGACATATACAGTTGTGCTCAAAAGTTTACATACGCCAGCAGATTTTTGGCTTTCTTGGCCTAGATTTAACATAGTTGTCATTATGATTTAAAAAGAGAAAACACAATAGTTTGACAATAAATGTCTTCACCCAACCACCAACCATGAGTGGAAAAAAGTTTTTGTGTTATCTTTCATATTCTCCGAAAAATGGCAAAGAAAGCAAAAAAACTGTCCATGGATTTCATTTCTGATTTACCTCTGTCTTGGGGGATGACTGCTAATTGGGTAGTAGTTAATCGATTCAGCAAGCAAGCTCACTTTGTCCCATTAACTGGGTTACCCAATTCTGAAAGTTTCTCCAAACTGTTTATTGTTCATGTGGTACGTTTGCATGGGATTCCTCTTAATATTGTGTCTGAAAGGGGAGTACAATTCATTTCTAGATTTTGGAGGGCCTTCTGCAAAAAAATTAGGGATTGTTTTGTCCCTTTCCTCTGCTTATCACCCTGAATCTAATGGTCAGACAGGACAAATCAGTCCCTGGAATAAATTTTGTTTTGTTGCTGATCAGCAGGAGAATTAAATGTCATTTCTTCCTCTTGCTGAATTTGCCTTCAACAGTCGGGTCAGTCCACGGGGACCTCGCCCTTTTTCTGTAATTATGGGTTCCATCCTCATTTTGGTGAATTCTCGTGGATAAGTTCTAGGTGTCCTGGGTAGATGTCACCATTCAAGAGCTGGGGAAGGTCTTTAGAGAGGTCAAGAGGAACATTGGGGTGGCTCAGCATCGGCAGAAACGGAAGGCTGATAGGAGACACTCAGTCAGGGGCTGCATTCAAAGTGGGAGAAAAGGTATGGCTATCCTTGAAGAATATTAGATTGAAGGTACCCTCGCTAAAGTTGGGTCCTAGGTTCATTGGTCTGTAAGAGATTCTGGAGGTGGTCAATCCAGTTACCTTTCGATTAAAACTCCTCTGGTCTTTCCGTGTTCCTAATGTGTTCCACAAGTTATTGTTGAAGGAGTTTATTCCCTCTGCTCAGTCTCCCTCACCCCTGCCTCCTTTGGCGTCTATTGAGGGGGATTGGAATATGAGATACAAAAGATCGTTCATTCCTGAATGGTTCAAAATTCCCTTCAGTATCTAGTACATTGGAAGGGGTATCGAGCCGAAGAACGGTCTTGGGTTCCGGCTCGTTCTGTAAGGGCTGATCAGTTGGTCCGGGCCTTTCATCTGACGTGTCCTGGGAAACCTGGGGGTCCGGTGGCCCCCCCCTTGAAGAGGAGGTACTGTCACAATCTCCACTCTGCTCTTGTTTTTTTACTATTGTTGTGTGTCAGGATCTCCACTCTGCCCTTGTCTGTTACTATGGTTGTGAAAGCTCTCAGTCTGTTTTGCAATCATATGTCTTCCCTTTTCCATGATCAGGCTTCTACTTAAGCAGGCATGCCCCTTCGTTCAGTGTCAATTGTACACTTGCCTGTGCCTGTGTAGGTTTGATCTTCCTATGCTCTGTGCCTGACTCAGTCTGAATTTATTCCCTTACCTGTCCATTTACCTGTGATGTGACTACTATTATTGCTTGCCTACTGTGTTATGTTTTGTCCTCCTGGTTTTCCTGACTTTGACTTGTGAATTGAACTTCGTCTCTTATTACCCCTTACTGTTACTGCTAATTGCTGGGACCTGACCTTGGATCTTTTTGACCTCCCTTTAATTCCAGTAAGTAATGTTATTATATTTACAAACTTAAGAAGAAAACAGCGGCACTCCAGGATCCTTTAATCCAAGAACAGCTTTATTCCAAAAGTGGGTGCAGGGAAGGGAGGACGGAGGGACGACGGTGACCGTTTCGCATGCATTGCACGCTTCAGTGTCACAGTATGTAAACCTTTCAGCACAACTGTACACGCAAATATTTTGAAGACAAAGTGTGGTTTTAAAAGAGGAACATGAATTAAATCTAAGATCACAAAAAGTTGGACTGTGCATCTCTGCAGAGGTAAATGACAAAGCAGAAGTAGGAATGCAAACTTGAGACACTGGAATGAAAAAAGAAAAGTGGAAATAAATAGTGAGGGGATAAAATAAAAGGATTTATCAAGCTAATTGTGTCAGAATTATGATATAATTTGCATTAAAAATCTTTTTTTATGACAGGTGCCATACTTAGTGATGAGCACATTTACTCGTCACTATTCATTACTCACACAGATATTTAGTTATTCAGACTATTCGGTACTCAGCAAGTGTTTTGGATTTTACTTGTGATATTTGACTGAGTTGCCTAGCCTGTTTGCTGACTGATTTTCAGCCAATAAACATGCTGGGATTGTTTGCCAGTCATAATAGTGCCATATTTATCTTTGATCATGGCATTTATGTGACTGGCAGGTGCAGTATATCCAAAGATAAAAAAGACGCTCTAACTAAATAAGAAATGAGGTCTTGGGGAGCTGTAAAAAGGCAGAGATAGATGATAATGTGCTCAAACTGTGTGAGAACAGTGTGCAGACGTAATAAGGACTATGTCTGCATACTGTTCTGCCATTCAGCTGTCTGCTCTGAGTGACAGGACCTAGTGAAGATAGACAGATAGATAGATAGATAGATAGATAGATAGATAGATAGATAGATAGATAGATAGATAGCCAACTAGAAAAGATTCACTGCAGCACTCAGTTACTGCCAACAATGTACATATTCTAACAAGCGATATATGAAGAAAAAATTTAAAAACTTACATTTTTTTTTAAAAAACTCAATATTCTTATTTTTTTATTTTCTGGGGTTCTTGATACACACATTGGCCAATGTCCGTTTGCTCATCAATCATGACACGGTGATCCCAGGTTTGATGAGTCCTAAGCTGACATCCCTGTCCTCCTTGTCCTCCCTGTCCCACTTCTAAGTGGGTGTACACCATCTCAACCTCAGACCACCTGGGGGCGATGAGAATGCTAAGTGCAGCTTGTTTGTTCCAGCATCGCAGCTTGCACCAGTTCACACTATATCTTGAGTGCTGTGCAGTTTTTTTCTATTTATGTTTAATATGTGAAGTTGCTGGCTCCGCAGCTGCACTTAGCACCCTCATCGCCCCTAGGTGGTCTGAGGTTGAGATGGTGTCCACCCACTTAGAAGTGGGACAGGGAGGACAAGGAGAACGGGGATGTCAGCATAGGACTCATCAGATCTGGGGTCACCGTGGAGTGGTTGATGAGCAAGCAGATATTGTTCAATATATGTACCAAGAACCCCAGCAAATAAAAAGATAAGAATATTGAGTTTTTGGAAAAAAAAACTTAAGTTTTTACATTTTTTCCTCATCTCTAAACAGCTTATTAGCATGTGTACATGTTTGGAAGTAACTGAGTGCTGCAGTGAATTTTTTCTGGTTGTTTCTTCCAGCATCTCAGCTTGCACCAGTTCACACTATATCTTGAGTGCTGTGCAGTTTTTTTCTATTTTTGTTTAGATAGATAGATAGATAGCTAGATAGATAGATAGATAGGTAGATAGATATTAGAATAGGTAGATCAGGCTTACCAGTCTCCCTCTGCCGCCTCTGGGGCCTCATATATATTAAGCTTCATGCATATTAACTGTACTGACTGGCAAACAGCCAATCACAGACGCTTACACTTTGTGAGAGCCTCTGTGATTGGCTGTTGTAATTAGACTGCATTTCAACAATCTGGACAGTGATTGTGCTTGATTGCCGTACACATTAGTGTACGATTATTAGTGTATTATTGCAATCTTAACTTAATAAACAATTAAAAGATACATGGAGCTTCACAGTATTTTTCAGTCTAGCCCAGTGAAAGTGGACAACTGCGAGCTGCCATCCTCAGCTGCCTAATTTTACCTTGACTGGCAAAAACTGCGTGGGCTCTGCCCTCTTTTTAATAGCCAGCCAAGGTAAAAGCAGTGGCACCCTGGGTAATAAGAGGTTAATACCAGCTTTGTATTGCCAACAGGTATTATGCCCTGAGATTCTTAATATCAGGCCAAGTTAGACCCAGCCATTAAGAACCTCAAATAAATTGTTAAGGACACAACGCAGAGACAAATCATTTTATTATAAATAATAACACAGTGACACACACTTAGTGATTCCATCTTTAATACCCCCTCCCTTCCCTCGTATGCCTCCATGATCTTTGTCTTCTCTCTTCCCGGACTCACAGAACTCTGCTATGGGAAAAAAGAACACTTCTTTACCCCTTGGTCTCTGATCACTTAATGACAGCGCTGAGGCCTGCAGTATAGTAAGTGGTGAGGTCACGATTGCAATAGTAACCGCTAAAAGTGATTGACAATAGTGAAAAAAAGCAAAAACAAAATCTGCACCAAAACACACCAAAAATGTGCTAAAAATGCACCAACAATGCATTGTGTATTTGGTGTGTTTTTCTGAAATAGGGTGCTGTTTAGCAGCATTTTGGCTGCACAACATTTCTGCACCAAACGCTCAGCATAGCCTTACTGTGTAGCAAGGAAAGAAAAAGAAGAATGTCATTCTCAGCACACTGCATTCTGATGTTGCAGAAGGAAATAAGAAACCAGAAACTGTAACCTTATATAAGGTATGGAGCAGATGTGGTTGACCAAATGACATGAAAATACACCACTAAGACTGCATGCAGGAGATGGCAGATGCACGTCTTACAACATGGTGGCAATCAATGGCTGGGTCATCTATAAGGTACCAAACAAAAAGATGAAAAGAAAGAAGTTCAGTCTTAAACTGGCTAATGAACTGAAGAGAAGCAAAGAGCAAGAGGAAGGATAGTGTAAAGTAGAAAAAGCTGCAGTAGCAGGGACTTCTAAGAAAAGGAAGATGTGCCAAATTGGTCTCTGCAAAGGCAATAAGACAAATGATTTTTGAGAGAAGTGTAACAAAACTGTCTGTGAAAAATGTACAAGGTAAAGAAAATGTTGTATATCCAATATTGAAATGTAAGTGCATTTTTTCTGAGGGTCAAAATTACCCTTTTCTGATGTTCTACGGTAGGAATGGTAGATTTTTAGTGGCTCTTTTGTTAACATAAGATAGTTTCATCAGCCTGAACCTCTATGATAAATTAGGTGCATTTTAATACAGTATAAATTTACCCTATGTAATAGTTAGATCTTATTGAAAAGTATGCCCTATTATGCCTATGAAAGGAGGCACAACTTCAGTCATGTTTCAATACAATTGAAGAAAACATCCTATTTTGGCTGACATTTTTTTACACGTAATAAAAATTGTACAATACTACTCCTTCACAACGTATAAGAGCGTCTTTGGTCTCCTCTCTCACATTTATGTGAGCTGATTTTGCATCATTCCCTTCACATGCTGGCTGATCTGATTAACTGACATGGGCAGCTAACCGGTGCCAGGAGGATCAGCGATCTGCCCTCCACTGTTAACCTCTTAGATCACGCTTGCAAACACTGACATCATTATCTAAAGCTGTGCCATGGGAATCACGTTATTCCTGGATGCCATCGGCCACACTGTGACACAATCATGGGGCGTCGATGTGTTGCCATGACAGTGAAGGGTCAGATGAGGACTGAGCTGCTGAGTACTGGCGTTCACAGGAGATGTTCATTTCTGCAGTACAGACATGTGCATCTGTCTTATTTACTATTTACTTGAAATTCTTAATGGCCGGGTCTAACATTAGCCTGCTATTAAGAATCTCGGGGTTAATACCAGCTGGCAATTCAAAGCTGGCATTAATCCCCTATTACCCAGTTTGCCACAGATACATGGCAACAGGAAGAGCCGGGTTATAGTGCCAGGAATTGGCGGTTCTTATGAATGCGCCATTTTCTGGGGCAGCTGCGCGCTGCCATTCTATAGCATGGGGCACCCAATAATGATGGGCCCTCACCATGCTGAGAATACTAGTAAAAAAGTGAGCAGGATAGCAAGAGACTGTGAGTGGACCCAGAAGCAAGCAGTGCGAGACTGGTAAGATTGATCTGTGTGCATCTGTGTATGTGCTTTTTGAGCTGTGTTTGGCATCTTTTGCACACCTTTTCTATGCATTGGATTTTGCCAGCCATTGAGTTCAGTGGCACTCGGTGGGTTCAGCAAACCAAACTGAATCTGGATACTCAGGTGTTCGCTGATCTTTAATTCTAGTGGACCAATAACAGAAACCAAACTGACTCAATTAAACAAGTGGGTATTTTCTACTTCTGATTCCAATTGTTAGATAATGGATCTATATTCCATATAAATTTTGATCCTCTCTATTCCTAAAAAGGAATAGAGTAAAAAGCCTCAAAAATGCAGGTGTGAACAAAGCCTAAATTGTTTAACAAATGACCCATCAATAGGTTTATGGTAGGTGGTAATGAAGTAAAGTCATTAAATAAAATCAGGTAAAAATACTAAAGTACAAATAATGTTAATGGGTTCTTTAATATTGTGTCTTTCAACCATGCCAAAACTAAATAGGAAAATCTTCGGCTCCTTTCACATCTAATGCAGGGCTGTGTTTTGTCTCATTTGTGTTTCTATATGTTCTTACCGCTAAAAACACATCAAAATGCATGCGTTTTTGCCCCCATTGATTTTAATGGAAACGCATGTAAAAACGCATGTGCATTTTCAAAAATGCAAAATGCATGCGTTTTTGCAAAAGCAGACCGAAACGTTGCTTGTGATGTTTTGGTCTGTGTTTGCAAAAACGCATGCGCTTTGCGTTTTTGAAAATGCACATTCATTTTTGCATGCGTTTTTACATCCGTTTCCATTGAACTCAATGGGGGCAAAAACGCATGAGTTTTGATGTGTTTTTAGCGGTAAAAATGTATAGAAACGCAAATGTGGAAAATGCAGCTCTGCATTAGATGTGAAAGGGGCCTTCCTAAGAGAAGTCCAACCTTTATACTGTATATCATCAAATACATACAATATAGATCACAGATTGTAGAATATGTCTGCATGCCAGACATCCAACCTCAAGCTGTTTCAAAGCCAGACGTGGCAGCACAGAAAAATATGTCAAAGGGAAACAGTCATGTGAAAAAATGCTATTAACCTGCAGATATGGGATTTATCAGCAGATTAATAGCATTCTGATCCTTTCTGGCACCCACACTTACAGCCCTGCTACCAGGAGGAAATTAACTTTAATCCTCCTGACAGCATTCAGCTTTCAGTCATAAGGGGGACACCGGTGCAGGTTTAGTTACTGCTCTGTGCACAGTAAGTAGTGGCTGTAACCACACCCACAGAACCAACTGACAGTTTCAGTCAGTTCATTTCATCCCAGCAGTGAGCCTTTAAAGGCCACGTCTCGCACTACGATATCCCTTAATGATATCGTTAGTACGTCATGGGTTTTTAGTCATTCTAACAACGTCGTTCAGTGTGACATGTACAAACGCTCAACGATAATTGGGCAGATCGTTGATGGGAGGTTGGTGAACCGGACCCTAAACCAAAAGATGAGCGTTCGTTCAACCTGCAGCATGGGTGTGTGTGACACCTCGATAACGGTGTTGTTAACGACTTCGCCTATTGAGCGAAGGACGTAGGCAATCTAACGGCCGCAAGTATCCTTCTCTTGTTGCGGAATCATTGTTGCGTCGTTACAGATATCTGTGTGTGTGACATTGAACGTCGTTCAAGCAATCTAGGTCAAGTCGGATCGTTGGTCGGTTAGCCGACACATTGAAGCGTGAGGTGGGGCCTTAAGTGTGGGTACAGGGCAGTTTCTGAATACTAATAACCTGCAGAATAACCCCATAACTTCAGTTTGATAGCGTTTATTCACATGACAAGATCCCTTTAAAATATTAAAGAGAATTTACAAGTATAATCAGGATTCTATGATAGAACTATGAAAGCTTTTACATTCTGGATGATATCTTGATTCCTGGACAGAGAACCTCCCCATAAGATGATGTCTATGTTCTAGCACCTTTGGTGAACACAAGATGCTATATTTTACATGTTTAGCAGTTTGTTAGCACTAGGTTATACATAGCAGTCATCTACATTATTTTGCCCAGTTGGTGGCTAAGTAGGGTAGACCTTCTCCACGTGCTCTAATAGGGCATATGGACAGGGGTTGTCATGATGTTACAATTCCTTTTATTACAAAGACAAATATAAAGCAATACATATTTTGTAAGAAGTGCTGAATTTTCACATTGATCCACTAATTATATAAGCAAAAAAAGTAAATGTGATTTACATCCATGAAGCATAAAATTTCTAACTCTGCCATTGTAATTTATCAGAAAGTAACATGTGCCAACACATTTCACTCAAGCATTTGCTTTGGCAGCATATCTTATTGATCAAAGTTGGGGAATATGAAAAAAGCTTCTTAAAATTAACTCGTATAGAAGAATAATTTTTAAAATGAAGCGTATATTACATGTTGTTCACACATATCTAGAATATGGTAATTTCAGATTGAATTTCTGTTTGCTTTAACAAAATACCTTTTTAGTTGTGCTTTATTCTAAATCAGAAATGTTTAGCGCTGTTATTAGCCATTCTAAACTGTGGTAAAAAGTTTTACAGTTTCAGCTAGTGACAAAAAAAACAAAAATGAAGACTCACAAGATGACACAGTGTAAACAGTAACTTAAATTACTTTGTGATCTGCACAGTGACAGCATCCACTCTGTTTCCTGTTCAGATCAGTAGAGCCTTCAACACAGAGCAGCGCACACTACCAGTGCGCTTAGAGTACCAGGCGGCATACAGAGACTAGTGCTATCCAAGCAAGTCATGGGTCCTCCAACAGGATAGTAACCCAAAACGCACAGCTAAAAACATCCAAGAATAGATGAAAGCAAAGCAAACTTAGAAGGGTCATATTCGTTCTTCCTCCTCGCCGGTAGCTGCTGGATTTTTCTTTGTTCAAAAGAAAGATGAGTGTTTCGATCCTCACCTTGATTTCTGTCAATTAAATAAAATTATAGTTAAAAATACTTGCCCACCTCCACTTATCTCTGATCTATATAAACAGCTCACAGGGTGCAAATGGTTCTTCAATTCTGATCTCAGAGGGGCTTATAATTAGACATGCATCCAGATGGGTTTTGATTGGAAGACAACATGTTTAAAGTCTGAAGGCCTATTTAAAAATATTGTCATGCCTTTTCGATTAATCGATGTGCCAGCAGTTTTTCCAGTATGTCCCCATAAGAGCACCACAGGAGGAGTAATCCCATATCCTCTGTAGGGACAGGAGGTTAAAAGCTCTCCCACCTCTAACCTCCTCAGTGTTTTCCCTTTCCCTACACAGGACGGGGTGCAAGAAGGAGCACTGGTGCACTGAAGAGAAAATATATGGGTGACAGTGGGATCAGGGAGGTCACGGCCTACTCCTTTTCCCTATCAAGGGGGTCTGAGGATGACACTGCCTCTCCAGGAGTCCCTCAGCTTGCCAGTGTGGCTGGAGCCGTTGGCGGTAACCGCTTTCCCGTCGTCAGGGCTCTCGGCGTCCTGCTTCGGGCAGGACCAGCATCTTCTGGGTTCTGGTGCCTGCCCTGTGTCAAACCAAAAGTGCATGAATGACGCACTTCTATTCGCCGATGATATGCGGAAGTTGGTGTGCAGCTAGTCTGTGGGCTCTGAAGCATGGACCTGACTGGGGCATCTAGAGGTAACATGACTCACCGCGGCCGGCGGACTCCGGTTTAGACAGGCGATTCTTCTCCTTCCTTGTCACGGGTGGACCGCGCCTGCCGGTAGTGGGGCCCGGTGTAGTGCAGATCAAAAGTGAAGACGTCTTACGGGAACAGATTAAAGGGGGTTTAATTTGTTTTCTTCGTGACGCCACCTATGAGTAGATTCGGTAAGGGCTACCGACGCTGCGGAACCTCCCGGGGTGATGGACGGCAGCAAGATGTTACGCTCCCCACAGGCTGAGCGGTGATCCCCGGGGCTGGAGCTGCTCAAGATGTTGTGCGGCAGCTGCGGTTACCTTTAGTTAATGACGGACAGTTCATAAGGAGACACGGACACAGATAGTCTCTGCAACGGTTCTTTACTGTAACCAGCAGGCAGTACATGGCTTACAGTGGTTGAGTAGAAGACCGGGTGGACTCAGCAGTGATAGTGCTCCTCAGAGATCCGCAGTGTACCTCCTTTCTACCTCCTTAGCTTCTCTTGCCAGCGTCGCCCAGGAATACCAGGTCGGGTACGGGGAGGCTGCTTCAATGCCCTATCCATGATGTACGTTCTGGATTCTTTGGGGAGCCTTGGGTCCCTCAGTGGGTACACCGCTGGTTAGACGACTGGAAACTGGCTGGTGGTGGGGTGCTCCTATAAAGCTGCTCCTCCACGGGGCTGGTTCGCGTGGCAGAGGTGAACTGCTGCCAGCTTCGGTACCAGTGAACCGGCTGTGAGTTGTGGGCACGGGAGTCTTTTAGGAACCCGTGTAGATATGCCCAATCCCGGTAGTTAAGGCCTCAGGTGCTGACACCCGACCGGTGACGGCCCAGGGGCCCGCACGGGGTGCGGAGCCCCCGCTCCTCTCCAAGTTCTGTGTTCTAGGTTCTAGATCCTTGACTTGACTGTGTTCCAACTATCTAGATTATTGTGTGTTCTATTTCACTACCCTAACACTCCACCCACCAGGACCTAGGATTGGTCCCCTGTTCTAGGTGTTGTATGTTGGGTTGGATCTCAGAGTTAACTATTTCACTGCTTTGTCAAGAGAATATTGCGGCTGCAATACTCCCTTGTGACGCACTCGTTGCGGGGCGCCACACTCCCCCTTGGTTAAATCAGCTTGTCCCCAAGCGTCAAACTACTCACGTTACAGAGGTTTTTACATTTTTATACATATATGACACACTTTTATTAAAATAGAAAAACAGGTAAAGAAATGCTTTGGTGATATAAGCAAAGAAACAGGTAATCACTTTGTGCGGACCCGGCGGGCGGTCGGCTGTACTTTAACTAGAGTCCAGGCTGTAGCCGCAAGATCACACAGTCAGTGACTAACGGGAACAGAGTCATTGATGAAGTTCAAGTTTTAAAGTCACTGGCTCTGAGGGTGATGGCGCACCCGGATAGCGAACCACCCATCTGCACAAGCATAGCGCTCGTAGGTGATTATATCGCCCCGGTATAGGTCGCGATCGGGATGTCCTCTTGGCAAGTTTGACTCAACGTCCCGGCGCCCCACAAACACCTCCTCATTCAAACCCACCTCCCAAGCGAACCCCCACCCGGTATTTAAGTTAAAGGTGGAAATTCTACCTTCACGGCGGAGTTCATCAGGCAGCGGCGGCTGGCGGCGAGCCTCGGCACGGGCCTCCATGTTGGCGCGTTCTCGGGCTTGCCACTCCTCTCGTCGTCTCTGGCGTATATCTCCGTCGTTACGGCTCGGGGTGTAGAGATGAGTAACGGAGCTGGTGGTTTGGCGGGAAGCTTGAACTTGGCGGGCTGTCTGTATCGGAACCCGGTGGAACGGCACAGGGGAAGGTGTCTGCAGTGCACCCGACCAGTGTACCCGAGCTGTGTGCCCGGAAGGAAGTTCTTTGTTGTCTCCCCAAGCGAACCCGGTGTCGAAATCCTCAGCGGTGCTGTGGGTCTCGTCGTCATCCTCTCCGACCTCTTCCTCAATGACCACATCAGGCTGCTCGTTAATGAGAGATATTAAAGCTTGTTCCGTTGTACAACAGGGCGGTGGCGCTGCGGATCCTTCCGTAGGGACGTCCTGCAGGGCTTCCAGGCTGCCTGCCTCTTCATCTGTTTCCGCAGGTAAAGGTGTTTCAATCCCGGTTACCAGGTAGGCCTCGGCAATGGCAAGGGAAGCCTCCGGTACGGGGACAAAACAGGCGACTGTCTCTGTAGTGGTGAAACATGTCGCGGGTTCCTCAGTGGGAACCTGGTAGAGATCGAGTTCTTCCATGGAGCGTGTTATGAGCTCCGGCTCAAGAACGGGATCGGTTGCGATGTTGGTCGCTGGAACGGGTCGAGTTGCGGCCTCCACCGGAATGACACAGTCTATTGGCTCAGGTGACGGAGCAGGACAGGTGGTAGGCGAGGGTGAGGCGGTCGAGAAGCTGGTGACGTCGTCGGGGCTTGGAGAAGCTGTACCCGGTCGGCTCTGCTGCATCGCATGGTGTAGTCGTCTGCCTAAGGTCGCGCTCCAGCTACGGATCGTCCATTCCACTGTCTCTAGTAACCGCACCCGGAGGTCTTGTAGAGCCTCTAGCCAGAAGTCGGGGCTGCCATCTATGGTAAGGGCAGGATCCGGACCCGGTTGGCTGACGGCTGCTCTGGCCTCCGCCTCGACCTCCCGCATCAGGTCTTGGAGTCTCATGCTGGCCATTCTTCTTGGAGGGAAACCACACCCGATCAACCGGTAAGACGTTCTGGTTGAGCTGGTCAAGAATTCCGTCTGTGTGTCTATGTATGACACTCCCATCTCCTCTGGGCTTTTGTAGTCCAATCGTGGGAAAAGTCTTTGGGGTCCGCCCCCATGGTTGATTCGAGCAATCAGGGCGGACAAAGAGTTTGGCGCCTTTTGTCTTTAGCCCTCCCACAGTGAGGGGGGGGTTGACTCACTCCTGGGCTTCACGTGGCGGCTTCTTGTGGCGGGAACGCCATCTTGGGCGCCATCTTGACCCAATGGTGTAAAGGCGGGAAAGTTCTTTTAGGGACGAACAAAGTCCAATTGTAGACAATAAAGTCCAGTTTAAGCACAATATACCCGTTGGGTAACGGGCCTGCTCGTATCCTGTTCGTGACGCCATTTTCTGACTCACCGCGGCCGGCGGACTCCGGTTTAGACAGGCGATTCTTCTCCTTCCTTGTCACGGGTGGACCGCGCCTGCCGGTAGTGGGGCCCGGTGTAGTGCAGATCAAAAGTGAAGACGTCTTACGGGAACAGATTAAAGGGGGTTTAATTTGTTTTCTTCGTGACGCCACCTATGAGTAGATTCGGTAAGGGCTACCGACGCTGCGGAACCTCCCGGGGTGATGGACGGCAGCAAGATGTTACGCTCCCCACAGGCTGAGCGGTGATCCCCGGGGGCTGGAGCTGCTCAAGATGTTGTGCGGCAGCTGCGGTTACCTTTAGTTAATGACGGACAGTTCATAAGGAGACACGGACACAGATAGTCTCTGCAACGGTTCTTTACTGTAACCAGCAGGCAGTACATGGCTTACAGTGGTTGAGTAGAAGACCGGGTGGACTCAGCAGTGATAGTGCTCCTCAGAGATCCGCAGTGTACCTCCTTTCTACCTCCTTAGCTTCTCTTGCCAGCGTCGCCCAGGAATACCAGGTCGGGTACGGGGAGGCTGCTTCAATGCCCTATCCATGATGTACGTTCTGGATTCTTTGGGGAGCCTTGGGTCCCTCAGTGGGTACACCGCTGGTTAGACGACTGGAAACTGGCTGGTGGTGGGGTGCTACTATAAAGCTGCTCCTCCACGGGGCTGGTTCGCGTGGCAGAGGTGAACTGCTGCCAGCTTCGGTACCAGTGAACCGGCTGTGAGTTGTGGGCACGGGAGTCTTTTAGGAACCCGTGTAGATATGCCCAATCCCGGTAGTTAAGGCCTCAGGTGCTGACACCCGACCGGTGACGGCCCAGGGGCCCGCACGGGGTGCGGAGCCCCCGCTCCTCTCCAAGTTCTGTGTTCTAGGTTCTAGATCCTTGACTTGACTGTGTTCCAACTATCTAGATTATTGTGTGTTCTATTTCACTACCCTAACACTCCACCCACCAGGACCTAGGATTGGTCCCCTGTTCTAGGTGTTGTATGTTGGGTTGGATCTCAGAGTTAACTATTTCACTGCTTTGTCAAGAGAATATTGCGGCTGCAATACTCCCTTGTGACGCACTCGTTGCGGGGCGCCACATAACATACAAAAGGAGGGCTTGGGGAGCAATGTGAATAGCTTAGGGCTATTCTTAGGGCTGTATGGTGCAGTAATGTGCTAAACTGTGCTGTAGCATACTGAGCTGTACTGTGCTGTGCCGTGCCGTGCCCTGCTGTACTGTACCCTGCTGTGGAGTGCTGTGCCTTGCCCTGCTGTGCCATGTTGTGCTGTGTTGTGCTATGCTCTGCCATACTGTCGGTGCTGTACAATGGAGGATTTGTGACACTCTGATTACCCTCCAGATCGCCCCAGTGTCATGTAAGTGGTACCATTACCTCAGGCTGGATTTTAATGGTCCCTATGATCATTAGGCCCTCTATATGAATTATGGGACAGATCTTCCCAAGTGTTGGATCATTCGGAGAGGAAAAAGAAGGCAGGGAAAAAGGCAGCTGCTATATTTAAAAGATGCCTGATCTTCAACATTTAACTTCCAGAATCCTATTCTAAGTGCATGTGTGCAGGTTGCAGAGCTTCTATGCTAAAAAAAAGAACAGGGTTCCCTATTATCAGAAATGCGCAGCATGATTAAAGAAGAGGTACACACGTCTATTACCTCTTTGCCGCCCCTTGCTTCAGACACACAAGATGACCTGAGACATAGAAGGCCCAGATAAGACATGGAACCATCCTCTGAAGGAGAAATCGATCCATCTGAGGACTCTGACAATGATGAAAAGGATCTTAATCCCACTCAGTTGGAGTACGGAAGTACATGTTTTGTTCGGATAGTACGGAGATCCTTCTAAGAGCAAAACGGAATACCATGCAGGTGGAAGAGATGGAGAAGGTTAAGAGCATCCAGAATTGCATGTTTGGAGGACTGAGGGCTCAGAAGCCCCTGGTCTTCTCCATTAATAATCATGTGAGATGATCCTAGAGGAATGGGAGGATGCGAAAAAAAATTAGCTATTCCCCGAGACTTCTGTGCATGGCTACCATTTGATTCTGAAGAGGTCAAGATCTGCGTCACTGTATCGAATACTCACGTTTCTTTTGCAAAAGTAGCCAAGAAGACATAGTAGCATAGTAACATAGTAGCATAGTGTTTAAAGTTAAAGGAAGATTTTCAGTCCATCTAGTTCAACTCATAGCCTAACATGTTGATCCAGAGGAAGGCAAAAAAAAAAAACATGTGGCAACACTAAGCTCCACATTGGGGAAAAAAATTCCTTCCTGACTCCAGGTACGGCAATCAGACTAGTTCCCTGGATCAACGCCCTATCAATAATCTAGTATGTATAACCGGTAATATTTTACTTTTCAAGAAAGGCATCCAGGCCACTCTTAAATTTTAGTAGTGACTCACTCATTACATCATGTGGCAGAGAGTTCCATAGTCTCACTGCTCTTACAGTAAAGAATCCGCGTCTGTGATTATGATTAAACCTTTTTTCCTCCAGATGTAGAGGATGTCCCTGTCTCAGGCCTAAGAGTAAAAAGATCATTAAAAAGGTCTCTGTACTGTCCCCTCATATATTTATACATTATTATAAGATCACCCCTAAGCCTTCGTTTATCCAAACTAAATAACCCCAAGTTTAATAACCTGTCCTGGTATTGCAGACACCTCAGTCCTCTAATATCCTTGGTAGCTCTTCGGCGGCCGTCAGACGCTTCAATATCTTGAACGATATTGTAAGCGATTACATGCACGCGCGATCGCTTACAATATAGTTCACATCGCTGGTGAGATGTCACACAGACAGACTCACCAGCGATGTGGGCCAGCGAGATCGCTGGTAACTATGGTACACATCGGGTTACTAGGCGCCACGATGAAGCAGATTGTTAAATCGTTCATCGCTAGATATGAGGTCCTGCTCTCATATCTGCGATGTCACGATCAAGCGATTTTACATTGTAAAATCGCTTGATCGCACGTAGCGATGTACAAACGATATCGCTTAAGCGATCAAAAAGCAGATCGCTTAAACGATATCATTTAAGATATTGAAGCGTCTGACGGCCGCCTTCTCTGGACCCACTCTACTTTAACTATGTCTTTCTTATACACCAGAGACCAGAATTGTACACAGTATTCTAAGTGTGGTCGCACTAGTGACTTGTATAGAGGTAAAATTATGTTCTCCTCATGAGCATCTATGCCTCTTTTAATGCATCCCATTATTTTATTTGCCTTTGCAGCAGCCTCCTGACACTAACCACTAAATGTGAGTTTGTTGTCTACCCATACACCCAGGTCTTTTTCAGTGATAGTTTTGCCCAGTGCTTTACAATTAAACACATAATTATACATTTTATTTCCTCTGCCCAAGTGTATGACCTTACATTTATCCCCATTAAAGCTCATTTGCCATTTATCAGCCCAAGCTTCTAGTTTACATAAATCCTCCTGTAATATAAAATTGTCCTTCTTTGCATTGATTACCCTGCAGACTTTAGTGTCATATGCAAATATTGAGATTCTACTCTGTATGCCCACTACAAGGTCATTAATAAATATGTTAAAAAGAAACGGGCCCAATACTGACTCCTGTGGCACCCCACTGTTAACTGTGTGCATCCTTTGTTTCCTATTACTGAGTTAGTTCTTAACCCACTTACACATATTTTCCCCTATCCCCATTGCTCTCATTTTATGTATCAACCTTTTGTGTGGCACCGTTCAAAAGCTTTTGAAAAGTCCATATACACCACGTCCTCTGTATTTTTTTGGTCCAGCCCAGAACTTACCTCTTCATAGAAGCTTATCAGATTAGTTTGACAGGAACGGTCCCTAGTAAACCCATGTTGATATTGGGTCATGAGGTTATTTTTTTTTCAGATAGTCCAGTATAGCATCTCTTAGAAAACCCTCTAGGATTTTACCCACAGTAGAGGTTACTCTTACTAGCCTACAATTTCCAAGTTCAGTTTTTGTCCCCTTTTTGAATATTGGCACCACATTTGCTATACGCCAGTCCTGTGGTACAGACCCTGTTATTATGGAATCTTTAAAGATTAAAAATTATGGTCTATCTATGACGGTACTTAATTCCTGCAGTACTCTGGGGTGTATCCCATTCAGGCCTGGGGATTTGTCAACTTTAGTGATTTTTAAAGGGTGCCATACTTCCTGTTGGGTTAAGCAGGTGACATTTAATGGAGAATTTTTGTTATCACTGATCATGTTGTCTGTCATGGGATTTTCTTGTGTAAACACTGTTGAAAAAAAGTCATTTAGCATATTGGCTTTTTCCTCATCCATCCCCTTTGAGAATTCATCCAGTTTTAAGGATCCCATGGACAGAAAGGCATACTGGCTTTTGAAAAAGGCCTGGGAAGCCTCGGCAGCGAATATAGAATCAAATGTCACTACCACATCAGTAACTAGATCCATGAAAGTCTGGCTAGATGAATTGGAGGATCATCTTAGGGATGGTCCCCTGGGAGATTCCCTTCTGAAGTCCCTACTTTTGCTCAAAATGGGACTAATTTTATGTCCGACTCTTCGGCTGAATCATTTAGATTCGCTGCCAGAAATAATGCTCTTTCTATCTCTGCTATGACAGCTGTCTGGCTAAAAACCTGGTCTAGTGATATGGCTTCCAAGAACAAGCTGTGTTCCATTCCCTTCTGAGGGCTCAGGGTTTTCAGACCCATCTTAGATGAGATCTTAGAAAAGGCATCCGACAAAAAGACATGTTTCCCTGAGGAGAAAAGAAAGGATCAAGCCTTTCATAGGTCCTTTCCCTTTCATAAACAAAACCCACAGAAGAAGAGGGAATCCACCAGATGGAGCTTTAATAAAGGGAGCAAGGATAGGACATTTCATTACAGTTCAAGCTCCCATACAAAAAGAACAGAACATCACAGTGTCAGAGTGGGAAGGGGGGGGGAGGGGGGAGATTGAGATTCATCACAGATGGGTTGAGTCAGATCACAAAAAATCCCTGGATACTTACCACTATTACTCAAGGTTATCTACCACAGTTCTTCTAAATCCCCTAAAAATTAAGGTTAACAAAGAGTTCTCCTATTTCTTTTAGCCAGTTAGAGGTAGGCGTAGAAAAAACTATTACAACAAGGGGTAATTGTCCTTGTTTCAGTGTCAGAACAGTATCTTACCCTATTGAATCCTAGAACAGTAACTTGGCCATAATTTTTTTCTGTTTTCCATAAAGAAACCGTCAGGAGAGTTTCGCACGATAATAAATCTAAATCCCCTGAATCAGTGGGTCAGATACAAAAAGTTCCACATGGAATCAATAAAATCTGCCATTCCCCTGATAAATAAAGACAGGATAATGTGCACTCTAGACCTGAAGGATGCATATTACCACCTGCCAATCCATTCCTCCAGTCAGCAATATCTAAGATTTGCCTTAGTGTGAGGTAGTCCACTACCAGTTCCGGTGTCTTCCTTACAGCCTATCATCTGCTCCCAGAATTTTTACAATCATCATGGCAGAGATGGTGGCTTGACTCGGAGATATAATGATCATTTCTTACCCGAATGACGTCTTAATAGTGGCAGAATCCCCTCAGTTGACGAAGCAGCATCTGGAGTTCATCTTGTCGAACTTTGATAATTTGGGCTGGATCCTGAATAAGGAAAATTGAATCTTATCCCAAATATTTCCAGAGACTTCTTGGGATTCCGTCTCAACTTGAGAAAAAAAATGTCCTACCTTTCAGAGGATAAGATAGCATCTATACTTCAGAGGTTTCTTTCTTTCTCAAGAAAGAAGAGACTGTCGATTCGAAACGCAATGAGTATCCTTGGCGTCATGACATCATGTATCATCTGTGTCAGATGGGGCCAGTTTCATTCCTGACCCCTACAAAAATCCATCCTTGAAGTGACGGACAGACATCAGACATGCCTGGAAAAGAAGATGTCCTTGTCCAGAAAAGCAACCAGATCTCTGGATTGGTGGATCGACAAGAGGAATTTAAGGAAGGGTGTACAATGGACTTTAGAACCATGCCTCCTGGTAACTACGGACGCATATTAGTCAGGCTAAGGAGCTCGAGTGGGAGAATAGTATCTTCAGGGAACTTGGATCAGATCAATGCAATCCAGGTTCCAAGAGCTATTGGCAATCTGGGAAGCTCTGAAGAGGAGCCGGCACATCCTGAAGGACAAAAACCTGAAGATGTTGTTGGACAACATTACTGCGGTATCCTTCATTCATCATCAGGGCAGATCACAACACCCTTTACTCCAATCCCTGACCGAGAAGATTTTCTCAGAGATGTAAAACAGTATATTTCATTTCAGCAGTACACCTGCGTGGAGTAGACAATTGAGAGGTGGATTACCTCAGCAGGCATCGGATAAAGGTGTCAGAATGGGAACTAGATGAAGCAGTATTTCAACAGCTGATTCATAGATGGTATAATATATGTACTTTGTGCAATTATTTTCCTAAAATTAGCAAAGTTGCTATTAAGGTGTTTCTTCTTAATATTCTTTGCTTCATAATTTTGGAGAGTGCTTTATTAAAAATTGGGGATTGAATTGTCATTTTCCTCTGCATTCTACCCTGAACTCAGTCATGGAGGACAAATCAGCCATCAGACCAAAGGTGTTTTATTGCGTCTAGTCCTCATTTTTACCTCTTGCAGAGTTCACCTTTAAGGCTGCGTTCACACTGGCATATTTTCAAATCCATGTCCATCCATTTTGAAATGGATGGCCACGGATCCGTTATGGCCTCCCATATTATCCTATTATAATGGGTTGGTCCTAAAGTGGCCATCCGTGTGTCTCCATTTTGTCACGGATCCGTTGGTGTCCGCAATTTTCATGTAGCCAGAAATGGAAATTGTTCTGTTTCTGGGCATCCTCGAAAATTGTGGATATCAACAGACAGATATGGATCCGTATCTGTCTGCATGAAATTAACATGGAGCTCTCAGGAGGGCAGATCCGTACGGATCCATGAAAAAACCGATCCACGAAACAGATTTGTTTTGCTGTACTGATTACGCTCAGCAAAGTACAGCTCCTCCCACCCCTATCTCTGGTGACTAATGATGGATCTGTTAAAAAATTGTTCTATGGACATCCATTGACATCCTTTTGCATAGATCCATGTCTGCCATGACTATACGTGAATTTCATGTAGCCACAGAGATATGACAGTATGCCAGTATGAAAATAGCATAACAGTCAGGTCATTCAGTCCACTGGAACATCGCCTTTCTATTATAATTATGGCTTTTATCTTAATTTTGGTCAATTTTCTAGGATGAGTTCTGGGACCTGGAGTAGAGGAAACCATGCAGAAATTCGGGATATATATATCTAATATATAAAGCTGAATGTGTGTATGTATGTATGTATGTGTGTGTGTGTATATCCGGGATTGGCATCTACACCGTTGCAACTACAGCCACAAAATTTTGCGCAGTCACACATCTGGATCCCGAGAGCGTCATAGGCTATGTTATGAGGTGGAATTTTAACCCTGCGCTTTCCAGTTCACCAAACAATTTTGCCCCTATCTACATAATGGGGAAAGAGTGAAAGGAAAAGTGTTGGAGGAAAATCGACAGCTGCCAGCTACAGCCACAAAATTTTGCACAGTCACACGTCTGGACCCCGGGAGCATCATAGGCTATGTTGTGAGGCGAAATTTTAACCCTGTGCATTCCAATTCACCAAACAATTTTGACCTTATCTACATAATGGAGAGAAAGTGACAGTTACCAGTTGACAGTTGTGAATGAGAGGGGCTTAATGATAGCGCCAAAGACTAACAGCATATACCAGCATATAATCACTAAGGTGGGGCCCTGACATGGAATATTCACCACGCATGGGGACATGTATACACACCACATGAACACAAAGAGTAACAGCTAAGGTGGATCCCCAACATTGGATACTCACCACGTACCCGAACACAATCACACACACCACAAAGAGACACACACAACACAGAGACACGCACCACACAGACACCCCCCCACAGGGACACACACACATACACACCCTATAGGGACATACACACCACAGGGACATACACACATACACACCCCACAGGGATACAGAGACACACACACACCCCACAGGAACACACAGACCCCATAGGGATGGACACACACCACAGAGACACCCCTCCCCCCCAAAAAGACAGACACCACAGGGAACCCCCCCACAGGGACACATGCACAGCCCAGGGACACACACACCACACAGACAGACACAGATGTGCACAAATCGCCTCACACAACTTGCCTCATACGTCTGGTATCTTTAATTCCAAAAATAAACATCTCATTAAAAACAGCCAATGTACAACACATGTGCCATATAGAGAATTAAGGCAGATGTCAGTCACATGAGCTGTCTATTATGTGTATGTGTGAGGTAACATATACTGCCCGGCCGGGGTGAGGGTTTACTGTTAGCTGGAGATTTATCAGGCTGCCTATATCAACCAATCACAACTCAGCTTCTATTTTCCTACAGGTCATTAATATGACATATTCAAATTCTATTTTGTTATAGCTAACAGCAGTAAATACACATTTTTTTTCAAAAACTACTAGAAAAAAGCAGCATCAAAAAACTTACCATCATTGCCAAAAGCAGAATCAAAATGCACTCTCAGGAAGCAGTCAGAGCCCAATTGTAAAGCAAGCCCAGCTGCAGGCTAATAAACCACCTCTACCAGCTATGTGTGGGAGGCAGATTGCCATGCATACACTGGGCCTGCTTAAGGCACCATTCACACTGATACACATGATGCAGAGTGTCTGAAAGCGACCCAACCGCTCCGCTGCTTAGCATTGGGCCACACAGTACGATACCTCTGCACCACTAGATGAATGGCGCCCCTAGGGGCCCAACTGCACCCTGGATAGATAAAAAGTGCAAAAAGTCTCTTATATGATGAATAAAAAACTTTTACAAATGGGATTTTGGTTCATGCAATGGCCAAGACATTTAAGCTGATAACCCAAGACAAGGGATCCCATGCTCATCAGTCCTAAATTCTGAGATTCTGACTCTGAGACTCTGACTCTGAGACTCTGACTCTGAAATTCATGAAATAATTAAAAAAAAATGCGTGGGGCTCCGCGCAATTTCTATGTCTAGCCAGGTACAGCTAAGCAGCTGGGGGCTGGAATCCGCAGCGCAGGGATGCCCAAGCTTTCTGGGCACCCCCCGCTGCAAATTGCAGCCCGCAGCCGCCCCAGAAGATGGCGCGTTCATTGAAGCGCCATCCTCTGGCGCTGAACCCGCTCTTCCAGCGGCCCTGGTAGCGGTGGCACGCTGGGTAATAAAGAGGTTAGGGCCAGCTTTGTATTATCAGCTGGCCCTAAGCCCGAAATTTATGGCGGTCACGCCAATATTAGACATGACCACCATGAATTTCTATTAAATTGTTTTAAAAAAAACACAACACAAGGAAAATTTTTTATTAGAAATAAAAAAAAAAGCCATTAGGGACTCCATCTTTAATTAAAAAAATCCTCTTCCGTCCGACGCAGTCCAAAACGCGATGTCCTCTCTGCTACATCCCCTGTGCATAAATATAGATGTCTATGCACAGGGAATAAGCAGACTGAGAACAATCTCAGCTCTGCTACATCATCTCTGTGCACAGACATTCATGTCTGTACACAGGGAATGAGCAGACTGAGAACAATCTCAGCTCTGCTACATCATCTCTGTGCACAGACATTCATGTCTGTACACAGGGAATGAGCAGACTGAGAACAATCTCAGCTCTGCTACATCATCTCTGTGCACGGACATTCATGTCTGTACACAGGGAATGAGCAGACTGAGAACAATCTCAGCACTGCTACATCATCTCTGTGCACGGACATTCATGTCTGTACACAGGGAATGAGCAGACTGAGAACAATCTCAGCACTGCTACATCATCTCTGTGCACAGACATTCATGTCTGTACACTGGGAATGAGCAGACTGAGAACAATCTCAGCACTGCTACATCATGTCTGTGAGCAGGCGGGCTCTAGGACCCTGGAGCTGCACAGAGAAGACAGCTGGACTGGCTCGCAAAGAAACAGCAGTTATCTGCGAGTTTCCCTGCTATCACTGGCACAGTAGCCAGTGATTACTCGCGAGTCTAATGCAAACAATGGCAATCCTAGTTTTGTCAGCGTTTCTGACAAAACTAGGATTGATATTGATTTGCATTAGACTCGCGAGTAATCACTGGGAAACTCGCAGAGTACCGAGTCCTGCGAGTCCCGTACTACTCGCCGAGTAACGAGTCCTAGCGAGTAGATTCGCCCATCCCTAGGTGTGAGGACTTTTTTTGGGGGGGTGAGGACTTTTTGGGGGGTGTGAGGACTTTTTGGGGGGTGTGTGAATACTTTTTGGGGGTGTGTGAATACTTTTTGGGGGTGTGTGAATACTTTTTGGGGGGGTTTGAGGACTTTTTGGGGGGGTGTGAATACTTTTTGGGGGGTGTGAGGACTTTTTGGGGGGGTGTGAATACTTTTTGGGGGGGTTTGAGGACTTTTTGGGGGTGTGTGAATACTTTTTGGGGGGGTGTGAGGACTTTTTGGGGGGGTGTGAATACTTTTTGGGGGGTGTGTGGACTTTTGCTCGCGCGATTCACGGCCATTGCGAGTCGTTGGCTGAGCGGTAAATCGCTAGCTTTGTGGCCGAGCCTCTGTTTCTATTTTCGGCCAGCGACTCGCAATGGCCTCGCGGCCATTTCTCGCGCAAGCAAACGACTCGCATTGGCCGCTACGCGGCCAATGCTTCGCTCGTGGTGACGTCACAGAGTGACAAAGCCACGGTCTTTTCGGGGTCCGACACGAAAATGCCTACGGCAATTATAGAGTAGATTATTATAGCCCCATTCTTTCCATGGCGTTTTTCATGTGAAAAGGGATATGCATATTAAAAACAAGAACAATAATAATGAACAATACAAGTCATGGACTGGTACAAGAAGAAAGCGGACTGACTAGCTTTATTCATCAGCATTCCAAATGAATTGGTAAATTGGTGACCTGAATAAAGTTGTTTTCATCATTCTGTCTCCTACAAATATGTCAGGTTTAAAAAATCACTGCATCTAACCGCAACCCAATTATTACCTTGGCATGGAGAATTGGATTTTTGAGCAACGTTACTTCTGCAGCCCACTGCATGAAAGGGTTAATGATGGGAACTAGGCAACAAGATTGTGCAAACAGTATTATCTTGTAGTGATTACATTTGTCTGACTCAGTCCTGGCACTGGAAGAGGCGGACCACTAGACAAACTCAGAGATTCAGCATTATAATAGTGCTGTCCAACCCAGCTACGTGTACCTGCATTATGCAGTTAGGCGATGAATCCCTGCATGCCTGATCTAGAGGAGGTCATTTCCATCACCACTCCAGGGATAGAGGTTGTTTCACAAGCACGAGAATCAGAACTGGAGCAGCATTTAGAGGAGATGGACACATATGTGACCTGGAGCTCCACGGTGCTACCCACATTGGGCCTCATCTTCAATGAGGTGAGGATACAGTGCAGGGCTCTAATGCCAGAGAAGAACCTGAGGAACTCACAGTCAGTAGATGACCCTTTCTCTATGCCACCAGATATTAGACTGCCGAGGACCTTGCAGCATGCTGGGCTGCATTCCACCTGCAGCCGGTGCTGCAGCTACTGGATCACCAATTCCATCAGGAGCATGTGGAGGAGAATGAGGAAGAGGAGTAGTTAAAAAAGGCATAAGGCCCTGTTTCCCAGCCATGTGCATACCTCCCAACTTTAGAAGAACAGAAAGAGGGACACTAGATACGGCGCGCCTAGCGCGCCGCACACATTTTTGCCCCGCCCCTGACCACACCCATTTACAAGTGACGGACATTCAGATGCCCTTATTACTATTAAACTTCTGATTATTGCATTTTGCTGACTTTTTTTGCCTTTTCCAATTCATTTGATGCATTTTAGTGCAGTTTAATACTGACAGCACAGACTATGGGCTGCCCCATCATACAACCCAGCAGGACGGCTGAGACTAGCGCCTGCCCTGCAGCATTGTGCAGTTTATAGCTAGGGATGTGCAGTCAGTAATCAAACTTCTGACTCCAAATCCTCAGTTTCCCTGAATCCAACCCCACCAAATGGACACCGTCTCAGACTCCAACTCCACAGTCATGGTGTGCAGCCGGTAAGCCAAACCTCCGACTCCACCAAAATGGACACAGACTCTGAGTCCACAGTACTGTGTATAGCGCCCCCTGATGGCAGGCTGCCGTCCACTACAAGACACAATACTAGCTCTGAAAATGCAGTAGGGAGATGGGAAAAGTTCCACAAGATGAACTATCACTGCAGCCTCCACCAGTCGGGCCTTTATGGCAGAGTGGCCCAACAGAAACCTCTCAAATGAAGAATTTAATTTGAGTTATCTGTTTTATGCAGTGTACTGCAAAAAATGGATCAAAAAACGCAGAGTCTGAATGTAGCCTATATATCTCCATCCTGGTATATATGGTCTCCAACCTGGTATATATGGTTTCCCTGAGGGTCCATTCGCCACAGAGGTGCTGCACCATAGCCAGAGGTGTGGTACCTCCCCCCCACCTCTGGTAAGGAGAGGGCACTACCCGGTACCTACCCATCCGCATCCAACAGCAGCCCACTCTAGGCCAGGGGTGCTGAGGCAGAAGAAACCCCATGATGGGCAGACCCCATCTCTGGTTGGAGAAGGGGATTAGGTAGAGGAGTAGGTGGAACAGTTAGGAAGTAGTGGAGCACTAGGAGGTTGGCAGTGACAGTTGAGAGTGGGAGGAGTTAAGCCAGACAGAAACAGGAAGTGCGCAGTCAGTGAGTCGGACCCGGGACTGGAGTTGTGAGTAGCTCGTCCTAGGGAAGAGGATGGAGAGAAAGTTGGACCCGGGGATTGGAGCCAGACGAGCTTGTCCCAGGTCAGAGAGGACTTAGAGTATCTCCAGAGACTGAGAGGGAGCTCTGAGGGGAGGGGGAGCACCTCTGGGTCGCCACAGAGCTCTGTGTGGAGGAACCCCGTTCCAGTGATTGCCCGGAGGGACTTGCTGGAGGAGCTAGGCCACAGAGGGGACTGGCCCCAGACTAGTGGAAGACTTTAAGATTCAGCTAGCAACCCGGAGGCTGCGGTATCTTTATGTGCAGCAGCCAAATCCGCACACAATCACTGAAAAGGCAGCCGCATAGGCTCAATGGGACAAGAGAGACGTCGCCCGACAGGACCCAAGGCTGCTGGCTCTGGACAGTGTGTGTGAAAGGCAGGAGGGTGAGAGCCAGCGCAGTGAGATGACCTGGAAAGGTAACACAAAGGTGGTATCAAACAAGTGCCACCAATCTGCCTGGGAATGGCTGGATCCCTGACTCGGAGTACACAGCACCCAGTGGGTTGGCGTAATTCAGAAACTGAGTAAACTGTGAAGACTGCACCCTGCTGTGTCCCCTGATTTATTTACTGCACCACCTGCTCTGGGCTACATCTATGACCACCATCAATAGACTTTATAACTACACTGGGGTCCTGCTCTACCCCTAGAGAGCTGTAACATCCCTGCTGCATCACCCCAGTGGATTTGAACCGCAGCATCGGACATCCAATTGCTGAATACCACAGGTGGCGTCACAAATTTAATCCCATATAAATATCCCCCATTTTTATGACATCGCCAGGCTCATGGAGCCAGGTCACGCCACCGTGACATTCCCCAAAGAGAACTGAACTGTTCGGTCCGGTTCCGAGTACCTCACGGCCCTGGTGGGCGCGTCAGTATACATGTCCCTATTTTTCTCTAATTTAAGAAAGTATTCTACTCAACTTTCTTCAGCTCCTACATCACCCAGTGTCCTCTGTAACAACACACAGCTGGCAGCTGACATTGGAGTGTGCGCCTTGATGCAAGAAGTGACTGTCACGTGCTGCCCTGTCAAGGTACCGCAGATGTCAGCTGTCAGCCACAGTTTGGCCGTCAGCGTGTATCACAGTGCAGGAACCTAACGGGTCTCTGTACATCAATGCGCTTCAGCTTAATGCGTGTCCTCGGATGCACATCCAGCTGCAGTACGTGCTGGGATCTCCCGGGCCCCTGTATCGCCAGGCCTGGTCGTGACCTCGATCCTTTCAATTATGTAGATACTGAACAGAAATTGTTTATTCTTTTATTAATGTTGTGAATAAATACTCAGAAATTTGTTATTAAAAATACATTTCTGCTTGTGTCATTTTCCAAGATCTGTAACGTTATTAATCTTTATGATCCAGGCTCTGAGGGGAGGTTTATTGTGCCCTGTGCTGACATTCTTACTGATACCATGAGGCTGTAGATCATATACTGATTGGCTGTTATATGCCATTTATCGCAAGGTGGAGGAGGCAAAAAAATAGATAGAATTCTGGCGATTTAATTGTTGTTGTTTTTTGTTACGCTGTTTACCAATCACATTCATTTATTTTGGATTTAGAGAGGACTTTTATGAATGCAGTGATACCAAATATGGGGGGGAGTATTTATGTTTTGCTTTTTATGGGAAATAGGGGTTGGTTATAAGTTTTTGTTGTTTTTTCCCATATGTTTAAAGACACATTTTTTTTCTCTGTACTGTAATAGTCTCCTTAGGGAAGCTGAAGCTGTATCTTATCGCTTCTCCAGAATGCAGCAGTGCTACAGCCGCTATGTAGAGTGAAAATCATGTTCTTCTATGAACACCACATAAACACTGGCCCTCACACAAGAACCGTCATGATAGGTATGGAGGTCTTCAGCAGACCCCTGGCTGTCGTGGGAACCCATCACATCCTCAGACCTCACACAATACCGACGCGGCCGACGTCTCCTGCCGGGACCGATGCGGCCGACGTCTCCTGCCGGGACTGACGCGGCCGACGTCTCCTGCCGGAACAGACGCCTCCTGCCGGGACCGACGTCTCCTGCCGGGACCGACGCCTCCTGCCGGGACCGACGTCTCCTGCCGGGACCGACGCGGATGACGTCTCCTGCCGGGACCAACGCCTCCTGCCGGGACCGACGTCTCCTGCCGGGACCGACGCGGCCGACATCGCCTGCCGGGACCAACGTCTCCTGCCGGGACCGACGCCTCCTGCCGGGGCCGACGTCTCCTGCCGGGGCTGACGCCTCCTGCCGGGACCGACGCCTCCTGCCGGGACCGACTCCTCCTGCCGGGACCGACGTGGCCGACGGGTCACATTATCAGCTCCTCAGTGTATGTAGGACTCTGCTGTGCTGGTTGTTATGGTGCTGGATAAGGTGAAGGTTATGTCAGGAGGGATTTACAGTGTGGATGTAGTAGAGCCGATATTGTACTAGATGTACAGAGCGAAGCTGTGGGCGTAAGTAGTGGAGCTGTGTCTCCATGAGGTTTATGGAGCGGAGCCGTGTGTGTGCGTGCCCGCATCAGGTGCACGGAAAGGAACTGCGCCTGCATCAGGTGTACGGAGCAGAGCCGTGCCTGCATCAGGTGTACGGAGCGGAGCCATGCCTGCATCAGGTGCACGGAGAGGAGCTGCGCCTGCATCAGGTGTACGGAGAGGAGCTGCACCTGCATCAGGTGTACGGAGAGGAGCTGCACCTGCATCAGGTGTACGGAGAGGAGCTGCGCCTGCATTAGGTGTACGGGGCGGAGCCATGCCTGTATGAAGTGTATGGAGCGGAGCTGTGTCTGTATATGGTGTATGGAGCGGAGCCGCGCCTGCATCAGGTGTACGGAGCGGAGCCGTGCCTTTATGAAGTGTACGGAGCGGAGCCGCATCTTTCTGGTTTCAATTACAGATCCGTTATTTTAAGGCTGGTTTTTGAACCTCCTATGCAGCTATGTGTTTTTTGGACTTTGCCATTTGTTGCCAAAAAATGCTAGCAAAAACAGATCCATTAACGGATGGTTCCCCATGTTAATAAAACAGATCTGTTTTTTTTACTGCACCCAAAAAACACTGATTGCAACATTTTTTGGGTCCTGTTAAAAAACGCATAGCAGAGCAGTCACACTTGAGTCCTGGATCCGTTAACAGCATCAGTTTTTGGACTTAGAGTTCTAAAGTTGAAAAACTTATACATATAACAGATCCAGGGCTTATATGTGACCCCAGGCTTAGTTTGCTCATTGTATTTTTAACTTGTTTGTATGTAACCGCTTCTCATGTACAGCACCACAAAATCAACGGTGGTCTATAAATAATAATAATATTTCCCCTTCCCACATTTTGCACTGGTTGCATTTCCCCCAACTGGATAAGCAGGCATGCATGCAGCCTTTAGGGTACAACTTAAAGACCTTAATGGACTCTGCCCTTCATTGACTTTCCACCACTTCAAGAATTAGAGTCTGTGTGCTGCTGATCAATGTGAGACTTTCATTATGTATATATATTTTATGCTGTAATAGCAAGCATGCAGGCATGTGTGAGAGTGTGGCAAGGAGTGCCATCACAAACATTACTGAACTTCAGACTCAAGGGGTCACACAGGGAATATCCTGCAAGTTTGAACTCTGCTGCACTCCCTTATGTCACCGCTCCTCACAGGCACTGTCTCACAATACCGGCAAGATGTATTCATTACGTCTTGCACAATATTGTTGCTCTCATGAGTCAGCTACTGTTAACCTCAGTGGCGTCAGTGATCATATTGTGACTTGGACAAAGAACTAGAGGGAGATGAAACTCCAGAATTCAGACTCTTCACTACAGCACTAGTAGCTGTTCAAAAGACAGAAGAACCCAAACTCTCAAAAGTACTGGCGTACCTCAGAGATGAATGGGTACAGTTGCAGCAGTTCAACCCAGAGCTAGTTGAGTTACAAAAGAGGATGACCCTTGGTGAGACGCTAACTAGGGAAGAGGGAGAATCCATATTAGAAAGTGCTCTTAAGATAATTGATCAATGGAAGCTGCTTTACATGAAGAATGGCTTGCTGCCCAATGAATTCGGAACCACATTACAGGTGGTGATAGCAGAAGGAATGACAGCGACCCTGTCAAAAAAATGAGATGTGCTCACTTTGGGATAGAAAGAACTTTTCGGACTCGTCATGTATTGGCCCCAACTACATCGAATCATGGAAGAGGGCAGCCAAAAATTTTGACTGTGTAAACTCACGAAGTCACCTGAACAAAGGTTCCCCTCTCAAGGGATTAAGATATCTGAGATGCTCAGAGTCTTGATGGCCGACTACCTCATGATCATTGATTGGTTCATCTCGTAATGGCTAGGACTACTGCTTGGTTTTACTAAAGCCCTAGTTATAACTCTGACATTGGACCAGATGGCTGAATCAGCAGCTTAGGCTTTCTGCTGGGACTTTATCAGATCCATTCTGACCAAGGGGACTTTATCACATTCACTCTAACCAAGTTTATTTACTTATATTGCATTATTAATTCCACACCATTATAGACTTGATAATCACTGTCCCAATGGGGTTTACAATCTAAATTCCCTATCAGTATGTCTTCGGAGTGTAGGAGGAAACAGGAATACCTGGAGTAAACCCACACAAAGACGGGAGAAGATACAAACTCATTGTAGATATTGTCCTTGGGATCATAATTATGCCTCTGATCATAATTATGGGCTAAAATACTTAATCAGGATAGCACAAGAGGTATCCTAGTGTGGAATTATTGCCTACTGTTTGCAAGGTGATGATCAAATAGCATCAGTAATGTCAATGACAAATAATGAAACTAATTGTTGAAAGGATACAAGGATAAAAGAAAATATTCAGCTTTTGTCTGTTTTCAGTTGTGATGTTACAATTTCACCAGAATTATGCAAGACCAAAGAATAGTCCCAGGTTTAAAGAGAAACAAAAGCTATTACATCAGTAAATTTTAAATATTGATCCTTCTCCATGCATTATAGACCCAACCTAATTCATGCGCGGCATTGATAGACTGCAGACTATCTGACCCTCCGTCTTAGACATAACTTACAATAGTGTTGTGAATCCAGAATATATATATTTATAAAAGAGAGAATAACCAATGCATATCAATAATTGAAAGATTTCAAGGGTGAGTACATATATTCCCAGCAGGAAATAATGGTACACATACAACTATAGTAGAAGAAAACAATCGAGTTCCTTCTTCATGGTTTAGATCACTAGAAAGACAGTCAGGCCATTTCTTTTTCAGTCTATTATTTATACGCATGCAAGGTGAATGAAGTTTGTGCATCATTACCCCCTCTCTCCAAGCAGAATGTGACAATGAAAGTCTTCATTAGAGTGTAAAATATTACTTTAGAAAGCACCTGATTGTCCTTTTATTAGGAAAAAAATGATATTTTATATTTACTTGGTGTCCCATAATTGTATTCGTCAGCATGCGGTAGATTTCTCTGATTTTGTATAGGCATGGTATTGTTACTGCTATTCACAGCTTATGAAGCATCAAAAACAATAAAAGTAAAACTTATACACAGCGTCTTACTATTGAAGCTTACTTTACACCAATCTAAAAGAAAACCATTAGAGACAACATACACTTGGCTGTGATAGGCGTTTTTGTGAGAGCCTTTTCCTTTGTGTCAAAGGGGGGTTCCAATTTCTTAAAAATAAAGCATTTTTGATAGCGTCTACTCCAGTCTTGGTGGAAAAGATACAGCCAGACCATTCATACAATCATATGATTAGAGTCTTAATCTGGCCAAATACTTAAGAATTTCAAACAGCATTTTCTTCCATTTACACAATAAAACATACATAATCTCTATAAAGAAACCATCAATTCAAAAGGGGCTTCCACCGTTAGGATTGCACTGGCCAATTTGTCAAAGTTTATGGAGCTCCCTGGTATTTATCCTTAAACCTCTCTACAGGACTCTTTGCAGTAGGGAGTCCTACAATCCATCCACAGAGTAACTGTCATAGCAATCTAAGGTCTAAAGTCCCCGTCACACAAAGCAAGATCACTAGCAACGCAACAGCGACCTCAATAGCGATCTCGCTATGTGTGAAACGTAGCAGCGATCAGGCCCCTGCTGTGAGATCGCTGGTCGTTACAAACTGTTCTGGACCATTTTTTGGTCATCGCGCTCCCGCTGGGCAGCATGCATCACTGTGTTTGACAGGGGCAATGACCAACGATCTCAATACTACGCCCAAGAGTGACAGGTTCCCAACGACCGCCGTATCGTTGCTTCGTCACTGGTGAGATCTGACTGTTTGACATCCCACCAGTGACCACGAAGTGATGCACTAGCGATCCCTACCAGGTTGTATCATTGTCAGGATCGCTGGAGCGTCGCCAAGTGTGAGTGTATCCTAACTCAACAACTCAAAAAATCAATGATAAAAGGAAACAATTTGAACTAGACAGCAAGGTCAGGAATATCCTAGTAGTCAGGCAGAGTATCCGGGAGCTAATACTGAAGATCAAACAGGAAATAACTTGGTCAAAACTTTAGTAGAGTCCAATAAATTGCACTAGGTATCACTAGAACTGGCACTAACTGGCACTAGCTACAGAAACCTTAAAGGAGTTTGTCTAAAAATACACTGACTGTAACATTGCGTTTAGCTCAAAACTTGCAGATGATAATGGCAGCATATGGCACTGTTGACACTACAGATTTTGATGCTCCCCATTATGGTTTCTCTGATGATGATTAGTTTGCTGGTGATCTATTAAAATGCTTTTTGGGGTGCTATGAAAATCCTCTTGTCATCTAATTTTCTACCTGGTCTTTATTTCCTCCTGTGCTCGTATTGTCTAATACTTCTCTGTTTATTACTGCAAGTGAGTATCTTTGGTTTCCCCGTTGTTCTAATTGTGTGAAGTTTTACCACACCTGTCCCAGTCCCCCCTAGGTTGGGGAGAGGGGATATTAGACCAGGGCTGGCCAAAAGGAGGGCAAGGGTGGTGGCTCAGACATCCTCACCACCGTAGTGGGGTGTGGCAGAATCTGTAATGTGACCAGTGCCAGATTCCGCTATTACACTCTGAGAGTTTTGAGCCAAACACTATGTGACACCTCTCCAAGCACCATATAATGACATGCGGGTCTTCGAAAGCTAAATCTATCTTTGTATCTTCTAATGTTTGCTATGTTTTGAAGCAATCAGATTTTTAATTCATATACAAATAAGGTTAACCACTTGGGTGGAACAAAACACTTCCTGAGCCCTTGCCATCCCCAGTATGTTTCCTCCTTTAGCGCCACCTTTTTTCTGATTAAATTGCCTGATGCCTGATATTACCCTGACAGTGAACGGTCAAGCTAAGGAGGCTGGTGTTTGGCAGCCTGAGATGCAAAGGTTTGAGAAGTGCTCGCAAGACCAGAGAACTTAACATCTCATTTTCATGTGTTAAATACTGATTTTTTTTCAGAAATGCAACAACAGACAGAAAATATAAAGGTGTTAAATGTTTTACATTTTAAAGACCTGCTAATTGTATATTCAATCTTAGTCATGGTTGGGGGGAATTGACCTTACTGACAGTTTTTCTTTAAAGTGACCCTCAAACTATTTTAGTCTTATCTATCAAGTTGAATGACAAATATAAAAGTATGCTTGAGCCTATTCATTGTCATTATTTTATAACTAGAAATTTTCAACGCTACCATTTTGTCTTCAAAAGTATTTTTGTGTGTTTAATATTTTAGATGGATTTTAGAAGTAGAACAAGTTAATGCTGATTACATCATTGCAACCATAATATATTCAGATTAATATTAAAGTGATTATGTGAATATTTAACAGGCTTATATTTGGTCAACCAACGAACTAATGACAGGAATTCTTAGATCACATACTATGGGCCACTGGGGGAAGTTCAATTTGTATTTAAATTGGGTGCCGTTCTCAATTCCATTAGAATTCGACCATTACTAAATGGTGCAAAGCCATGACTCTATTACCTATCAGTGATTCATCGCTGTGCCTCTAATTTCTATTATTAATAATACAAATTGATTACTTTGGAATCTTATGAAATATTTTTAGGATCCTTTTCTTTTGTGTACTGCTATTTTAATGCTTTCGATTAGGCCCGTTAAATTCAGATAGGGCAATCTAATCACACGAGGAAAAGTGCGGAATAAGAGCTTTCCACCTTTAAATAATCAATGCTATATTCACAGACAGAAAGGATGTGCTAATAAGTTTTGACGGTTAAGTTTTAGACACTTTCCCTGTGCTTGAAGGATGATTTCCATAGGCACATCAGCGTGAATAAAACTTAACATGATTATGTTGGTAGGTCATCAAGCATGATTACTGTGCGATGTGACATCTCTCTGTTCCACTGTATGTGACAGCAATCACACTCCTGCTGAGTAATGCTAAAAGAATCAGCAATGAAGAGCCATTATCAGCCTTTAATTCCTTCTCAGCCAGTTTTCGGCTCATTTTATGATCCCTTATTCTGTATTTTCTTATTGATTGGATTTTTAAAGGCAGAGACACGGAAGTGTTCTTTATGCGTAAGAATCTGTCACAGATATTTCTTCTGAAAGTGGAAAACTAGTATAGATAAAAGTAATAATGGCATGATATTTATTTGTGTTTGAGCCATCAAATTACCTTTGCTTTGGCAACAGGAAGTGCTGCCATGTCATAAAATCAATATCATCATTACTTATGTTAGTGTTCTCTCTTATAGAGAAAGAGTAAAATCAAGGTTTCGGATTGCTTTTCGTTTGCAACCTCATTTAAAAAGTGAATGAAAGTCCACGTTATAAAGGCTTAGTGGCTGCCATTATTTACTGATATAGGATAGTTTCTGCTTTGTGGCCACTAAAATTCGATATTTGTATAGACATAATAATGGGCTGTTGGTAATTCTGGAATACTGTGGGAGGTAGGAAGGTAATTGCAGTTCTTTGTACATAGGACTACAATAATAGATGACTTTTGGCCAGAGTCGCTAGGTAAGTAAGGCTAGGGTCACACTTTCAAGGCACAATCCAGTAACCGGATCCATTGCCGGATTTGGTATTTGACTGTGCCTTCATACTTATTTTAATCTGTAAAATTGCAACCCTCATTTCGGATCTGAACGCATTAATGAATCCGGTTTTGGAATGAGGATTTTTGCAATCTTGAAAACCGCATCCGGATCCGGTACCGTAAGGCACATTTATGTACCTTGCGGTATCGGATCCGGTTCCCTTAGGGTCCCATGTTAAAAAAAACGGATCAGGTTTTGTAACCGGTCCGAAAAATGCACCCTGCATGATTTTTACCGCAGGCTGCAAAACTGGATCCGGTAACAGGATTGCAAATAGTGCAATCCGGTTTTACAATGGAAGCCTATGGGCTGCGGATTCGGATCCGGTTTTGAACATTTTTAATGCTCAAAACCTGATCCAGATGGAAATAAAAAATGCAGGTGTGACCCTAGCCTAACTATGATTTCATAATACAATAACAAGTAAAAGCTGGATATCATACACCTCTCCTGTTTGGGTGCATTAGAAGGACTCAACTCCATTATGACAACCAAAACAAAGACCTTGCTACTCTTTTGCAGTGTGATATGCTTTCCATAGTCTTAATGAGGACCTGTCACCCCCTGCTGCATTGCAATTTAAATGCAGCACTGAATGCAGCATGTCTGCTGCATTCAGGGAAGGGCTCCCCCATGTGTCTGTGTGCTGTGTACCCCAAGATATAGCCTTAGGAAAACTCACTGTTAGAAGCCATGAGGGCAGTCCCTGTGACTGGAGTTAGCTCTATTCACGGCACGGAGGCCATTCCCTCCCCCTCTGCCTCTCTGTGCCACCTCCTGCTGTGCTAGCTCTGCCCTCCTCCTCTCCTGCTCTCTGTCACTCATCCTGCTGCACTCAGCATGCAAATCATTTGTCCTGATGTCAGCTCCAGATTCCTGCCCTGCTGTCTGAACAAAGAATAAACAGCACAGCAGAAGCAGCACAGATAGGCAGAGGGAGAGGGAATGGCCCCTGTGAATAGAGCAAACTCCAGCCACAGGGACTGCCCTCATGGCTTCTAAGAGTGAATTTTCCTAAGGCTATATCTCGGGGTACACAGCACACAGACAAATGGGGGACCCCTTCCCTGAATGCAGCAGACATGTTGCATTCAGTACTGCATTTAGATTGCCATGCAGCAGATGGGTGACAGATCCTCTTCAACAACCCAAAAAAGTATCAAAATATTTCTTTCTGGCTCCCCAGACCTTCTTTAGATATACAGAGTTTGCGTACTGGACTGAAGGAGGAAAGGTATTGTCATAGTCTTGTGTGTAATCTGTTAATCTGAAGAGTGTCTAGAATGTAAAATCAAAATATTATGATAATTTTATTTGGTTGGATTATTTAGGATCTCTGCATGGCAAAGAAGTGCTAAGGCTACATTCACACATTTAGTTTTTGTTCATCAGTTTTTGTGATAAACCAGAATTGGAACAATAAGAGGAAAAGTATAATAGAAACACGTCACCACTTTTGGATTTAGCACCCACTGCTGGTTTTGGCTACAAAAACTGATGAGAAAAAACAGACCAAAAACTGAACGTGTGAATTTAGCCTAAGGTTTATTTTTCCAGTATAAAGGGTTAAATCCGCGCTGCCAATAGAAGAGATCAGGATGGATAAATAAAGTAGTTTAGTAGGTCTACCCCATCCAAAGCGTGAGGCTTCTTCTTCTTTAGGATGTAAAACTACATAATCCTGTCCTGAAAAAGAAGCTTCATGCTTTCAAACTTGTAGACGTAATAAACTGCATTATTTATCCATCCTGTTTTACTCCATTGGCAGAGTGGATTTAACCCTTTCTTTCCAGTTAAACTGATTTATACACTATGGGCCAATTCATACATTGTTCTATGGTTGTGGATATACAAATCCAACCAGGAGACCACTTTATTCTATTGCACTCAATAACCACCCTGATGTGATCCTATTGCGTTTTTCTGTCTTCAAGTCATATTTTCTATCTACTTTTTGGTTGTCAGAATGGATAAGAATATTTATGATTTATTTTATTCTTCATGGCTATCTCATCCCTAGAAACCTCTTTTTTCTCAATAAGAATAAGGTTTCTAACCTGACTAATTCACAAGTATTCTCAAGCCTTTCTCCATTCTCTTCACAAGCAACACCTTCAGGAACCCAATGCCTGCACTGCTATCAATATATATGTGTATGTTACGGTATATGCTTCCCAGTATGAGCATGCAGAGAGAGAGAGTGGACAAAGGATTTTGTGATAAAAAATATATTGATTTGAATTTTTACTACTTCTGTAAGCAACTGACTCCCTATGGACTGTATCGCCAGACCTTAGTGGTAAATATTGGCCTGAATATCAAAACTTCTCACTTCCTAGAAGTATTCAAATAAAATGTCTCCCAGCAGCTCTTTCTTAGGTATGACATCTCTCTGTGCAGGTATGGAAAAAATCCCTTCCCTCATAGTAAGAATAGTTTGAAAGATAAAAGTGTTGATAGTCTATGTTTATCAATCAATAAAATGCAAGCAAGCAAAAAATGAAATCTAAATTAAATCTATATTTTATGCCGTTTTGAAGGAAAATTGTGATCACACCAAAGTATCGAATCAGAATTTAGTGTGACCAGCCTTTCAAAACAGCACCAAAGGATCGATTCTTTGAGGTACACTTGCACACAATCTTTGAAGTGAATTGGCAGGAAGATTGTTTCAAACCTCTTGTAGATCTAACCCTAGATCTTCTGTGGAGGCACGTTTTGTCAAACCATTCACATATTTCTATACAGACTCAATCACGTTGAGATCAGAGCTGCCATATCATCCTTTAAGGACTCTTTGGTCTTTGTCCATCTGCTCAAACATCTTTGCGTAATTCAGATGTCTGTCTAATGGTATTGTATGATGGGCAAATATCAGCCCGTATTTTGTCATCTTTGAAGACACAAAAAATGAACAATGTTGAGGACTGTAGATGCCAATAAGACATAGGGTACCGTTACACGTCGCAACATTGCATGCAATTAGAATGTGTGTTAGGTACGCTTTATGAACTTCCAGCCATCCACCCAGCTTTGCTAAACTCACTGCTTATATACTGTGCTTATAATTTCTATATATGTTTTTATTTTCTTACCTTTCATGCCTCTGCTTTTCACCATTCCTCATGATCAGTGTTGCATGACCTAGAGCTAGTTCTCCAGCCCCTTCCCATTTTTATTACCTCTGTGTAACCCCCATCATCTGCTCACTTCTTCCACACCAGCCACTAATCAACACCTGAAACCTATTCAGCTACAGATATACTCTGAACCACAAGTCTGATCCAGACTTAGTCTGATCCATGTACCTTTCAAACTACATCTTTCAAAGTACATTTTCTAAGTACAATACTTAGAAATAGACTAGAAATGGACTGGAAAAGACTGTCAGGTAAAGGAATATAAAGCCTCCACAATGTTTCCATTCTAATCTCTACCACCCTTACTACTTCACTTCATATTAACTACTTCAATCCCTTCCACAAATAAAGAACTAGTCATCAGTCCACCCTTCCTCCCCAGCCATCTTACCTCCTTTTGACTATTATTTCTCCCCATACTGGCTGCATCACCTTGTCCTCCGCTCCACCATCCTGTCCCGGACTGCTAGATCTCATCCCCAGCCACATCTCCCCTGGACTGTAGCTCATACCTTGATGGCATTCCACCCCGGACTGAACCCTGGATGCCTCAGCTGTCCCACGGCTGCTCCATCATCCAACCCAGCAATCGCCTCTGTCAACCCTGACCGCCTCGACTGATTCCCCAACTTCCCCATCTGACCCATCCATCCAACCCCCTACCTTGCATCTCATCCCCGGTCATCACCTCATCCCGTGACCACTCCCCACTGATGACCATTCACCCACTACCACAACTTTCCCCACTCTGCGTCTGACCCCTGCTGCCACACTCACTCCCTGTTCTCCGTATGCAATGTTCCCGCTACTCCTCACTCTCACTCCCATCCTTCTCCACTTCCTACTACCCCCACTTATCCCCCCTCCCAGCAACAAAATACTGCTCTCACCCTCCATCCTGCCGAACCACCTCACCCACTTCACCAACCTTTTCATTCACTTTCAATCCTCAATCACCAAACAAGCACGCCCGCCTCGCAAGCTCTCATGCTCCCACCTGCTAACCCTCTGCCTACTCCTCCTCCTTGCCGGTGACATCTCCCCCAATCCTGGCCCCCCCCGCAACATCCCCACAACAACATTCATCCCGCGACCCACTGCTGACCCTCGCAACCTCACCACCACTAGCCCACGCAACCCCACCAACATCAGACCCATTCCCCCAACCCATGCCCCACCTACCGCTCTACCCAGCGCACTCTGGAATGCCCGCTCAGTGTGCAACAAACTCCCCGACATCCATGATCTCTTTATCTCCAGGAAACTGTTGTTCCTTGGCCTCACCGAGACCTGGCTCACCCCCTTCCGACACGGCCTCCCCTGCTGCACTATCCTACGGCGGCCTCAGCGCAGGGTATGTCGGTGAGAGGGAGGAGTGATTCAGAGAATAAAGGAAGATCAAGGTCTTTTAGGTTTCAGCGAGGGTGATCAAGTTTGCGGAGAGGGGTAGTGTGGCAGGGGAGGAGAGGGCGGAGAAGGTCAAGAGATTGTGGTCGGACAGTGTGAGTACCGAGGTTGTGAGGTTAGAGAGGGAGCAAAGGCGGGTAAAGATGAGGTCAAGCGTGTGGCCTTGTTCGTGGGTGGGAGAGGACCATTGGGAGAGCCCTAGGGAAGTGGTCAAGGAAAGAAGGTTGGAGGTGGCTGAGGAGGGAGTGTCAACGGGGATATTGAAGTCGCCCATGATGATGGAGGGGATGTCAGTGGAGAGGAAGTGAAGTAGCCAGGTGGTGAAGTGGTCAAGGAAGGAGGCAGTGGGTCCGGGGGGCGGTAGACGGGGAGGCGCGCATTTGAATCTGATTAGAAGATCACGCCTATGGAGGCGTGATAGCATGAAGTGGGAGAGCCTGCCAGGGTGACTATGAATAGCATAGTCACTCATTATCATCCCTAATGAGGTACTGTAATAACATTTTTCTTCAATTTCACTTGGTGCATTTAGGAGCTAAAAGGAGAGTAGGGTAAGTGTTACTATGCTCTAGGGACAGCTTTTAATACCTTTAGAGGTGTTTTGGGGGTGACAGGATCCCTTTAAACTGATCCAAATGTGCTAAAAATAATAAAAATGTAATACTTTTCCTCCACCGGGTGTTCCGGGAGCTGACACAACCGCAAGTACCGACCTGCCAGGGCCTATCAAGATCGATGATTGGCAGCTCGTGGTCATGTGATATGTGACGTGCATATGATGCGCATATCACATGACCGCGAGTGACCAATCACTGACCTTTATAGGTCCTGGAAGGTCGGTACCTGTGGTTATGTCGGCTCCCGGAACACCCGGCAGAGGTTAAATATTAAATTTTTATTATTTTTAACACATTTGAATTAGTTTAATTCGAGTTTCGCAGTGTATATTACTACACTACAAAACCCAAAAGGGGCGTTCACAAATGTCACACAGGGGAGGACTGCGCCACACTTTTTATGGCAATTTTTTACGCGGGTGCAAGACACGGCAAAATGCGCACAAAATGTGCATAGTGTGAACGTAGCATTATATGTGTGATAAAAGTGATACCTTTTCCAAAATTAGTTAGGACTAGATTTGTAGTGCAAGAGTGTGTTGCTGCTGAGATTATTACAATAAAGGGGAGCTCAATGCTATGCTAAACCTGTTAAATTAGGGCTGAAGATAAAATATAATGCACAATGTGATTAGAAGGAAGGATATCAAAGGCAGAGAGTAAATACAGCAAGCGAACATCACTCAATATAGTTACCAAGGAACCAGTTAGCAGACCAATCGGCTGGGAAATCATCCCCAGGCAAGATTTGACCCCTACGTTCGTTTCCCATGTAAACGGTATAGCCATTGTCATACTAAATGCAGACACCCCGTGTCACCACTTTTTATCCTGCACTATATTTAATGTGTTCATGTCTAGTCTTTGTCTGTATTTTCTAAATAAAATTTGATAATTTTTATAAGCAATATAGCTCCACTTTTTTTGCTTGTATAGTACATAGAAACAAGGCCTAGTGATTCAATTATGACTGAAAACTTGGGGATCGATGTAAGGAGCAATGACAGAATTAAGTGCTGTGGACTGATGAGTCAAAATGTGAAATATTTGGCTATAATAGATGACAGTTTGTCTCTGAATGGCTGAATAGCTCTAGAAGAATGAGTGTCTGAACACAGGAGCCTAGTAGTAGAGGTTCCTGGCAAGTTTGAGGGTTTTTTCATCAAAAAGTATTGTGGATTTGTTCAAGGCAAATTGGGTCCTCATTGATGAATAATACAGGCAAATACGTACCTCAGGCAACACCATTACAGAGGTATCTGATTGACTCCACATTTATTCTGAAGCATGACATCACCCCCCAAAATACAGTCAATTTTATTATGATCTACTGTATTTTTAGCTCTATAAGATGTGACTCGCCCACCGGGACCATGGGGTACTCGGAAACGGGCCTTCTCATCATTGTCTGGGGATGCGGGGTGTCAAGGTGACATGACCCGACTCGGTTATCCTGGGCGAGCCAAGAAAAGGTAAAATTTAAAAAGGGAGTAAAGTTTTTAGCAAATAGTGACGCCACCTGTGGTTCATGGCCAGCTGTAGCCACTGCTGCAGTCTGGTCTTCTGGGGATGAAGGGGGTTGCAACCAGAATTATGCACCCTCCAAAGGTAGAGCTGGTCCTCAGGGCTTCCGTGTGGATTGTGCGGACGAAAGGGAGGAAAACTGTCAGTAATCCCGGGCAGCCTCCAGCTGCCAGCTCACTTTAGCACTCAGCCTTGCTCCGGGTGCGCAATTAAGAGTCGCACACAGTTCTTAGCTTTCACTGGGTTTTTACTAAAACTCTGCAGTACTCAGAGTACAGTCAGAACACTGGCGGCTCGAATCACTGTTTGGCAGCTGGGACGGCTCATCAACAGTACCCCCTCTCAGGTTCCTCTCAGGCCTCTGCTCTCGGTCCCGTGCACAGACTACAGTCCAGCAGTCACGGGCTTTTCATGGAGCACCATTCCAGGCCTTCTAACTCTCTTTTGATGGCCTTCCCTTCGTCATGCCGTGGGTTAGGTCCAGGACATAAAGACTCCACACCCCGCCGAAATTGGTAGTTGGGGCCTGTAGCTTCCCTGCCACTTCAACAGACCAGCACTCTGCTTCCGGCCCAGTCCCTTGGTGTCCCCGTTGATCCGGATACACCTTGGACCCTTTCTTGCTTCCCTCTGTAAGCAGCCTGGGACCCGGGCTAGCCATATGGTGGCACAGGCTGCCGGGTCCGTGTTCTTCCTGTTTGGTGTTCACTAGGCTGCTGGGTGTCTCTGCTTAGGTGCCCTTTCCTCTACTCTTCTCCTCCTATTTCCTAACTTAGTGTTCCTGAGTTTTATTCCACTCCCAGGACACAGTACCTCGAGGTCCGCGCTGCCACTTCAGAAAGGAACAAAAGAAGCCAGTACAAGGGAATGTCTGGATCAACGATTCTTCTTTATTGTCCTACGCGTTTCAGAGTTATCTCCCAACTCCTTCATCAGGGAACATTCCCTGATGAAGGAGTTGGGAGATAACTCTGAAACGCTTAGGACAATAAAGAAGAATCGTTGATCCAGACATTCCCTTGTACTGGCTTCTTTTGTTCCTTTCTGAAGTGGCAGCGCGGACCTCGAGGTACTGTGTCCTGGGAGCTGATTATACCACAGGGATCTGTGGAGAGTACGGTCCTGCAGCAGCTACTTGTATCTGAGCGATCATTACCAGTTGTGGGTTTTCACAACTGTATCAGGTGAGCAGCCTCTTTATATAACCTTTTGTCCTTCTTCAAAGAAGATATCACCCTATGTGCGCATTCTTGAATTTTTATGGGTTTTATTCCAGTTCCTCCACCATCACTGGGCTCCTTCCTAACTCTCCACCCTCCACTTAGCTCCTCCCGCTATCCCCTGCATAACATGAAGTAACAAGGACTAGGGATCGGGGGATGTATTAGGTGTTTGTGTGAGGTGACAAACTTGCCAGTCCCAGCTGCTATACCACTTAGCGGCGACTGGTCCGCAGGGGCGCCACAGATGCACGGGATTATAAAACATACCCCAATTTTAGAAGAAGAAAATAGGAAAAAAATATTTAAAATAAAGGTCCGTGCTTTAATCTGATGTGTCTCATATGCAGTGTACCTTACCTGAAGGGGGGCAGTGGTGGTCGAGCAGGGTCACAGGAGGCATGGTCACAGCAGCCAGCTCCGTGGTGGTGGAGTCAGTGATGGCGACATAATGGGGCAATGCGGCAGGGGTTCAAGGCTGGAAGGAAGGGGTTTCCTGGTGTGATTACCAAAAGGAAAAGGGCTGCGGAGGCAGTGCAGGAGCAGCAGATAAATATTTTGGACGGCCAAAATCTCCATTTGCGAAGACTCCTAAGGACATATCATTATGGTCTCCTTCCATGGCATTGGAAACCACTGAATATAATTGACTTCTTTGAGCACATGAATGCATGTGCTGAATTTGTAACCATTTTCATTAAGTCTATCGCGGTAGAGGCAGCGCAGGCACAGATTGAGTTCTTGGCCCTCTGAGATCTCAATCTGTGCCTGCGCCGCCTATGCAGCCATCTACTTACCTGAACTTAGAAGTATCAATGGCTCCCACCGCAGACTGCTGTGACAGGCCCGCAGTATTGACCGACTCCCGACATCCACCGATGACCCTGCCCCCTGGACCTCCACTCAATTACCACTGCCCCAACCCTCATTAGTAAACAAGATTTCCACCAAGATTCGGATTATAAAATTCACATCCATTTTCTCCCCATTTTGAGGGGAAAAGAGTGCACCTTATAATCTAAAAAATACAATATCTTTCTCATGAAGAAGAATAAGGTGTGTTGTGAGTGATGACATGTTCCCCACAGAGCCCTAACCTTGATATTATAGAATCTGTTTGGGATTACATGAAAAGAAAGAAGGATTTGTGCCAGTCTACATATATAGAAGATCTGTGGCTAGTTCTCCAAGGAAGTGTACCTAGAAGATACCTTGACGTTGTTTTGAAGGCAAAGGGTGGTCACACCCAATATATTGATCTAAGTTAGATTCCTCTTTTGGTCACTAATTTAGTATTTTGTTAGTTGATAGAAACATACTTTTGAAAGCATTCCTAACTCAAATTATTTTTTCAACACTTTCCTAAAACTTTTGCAAATGTATATAATTTTGCACCTCTATACAATTACATGAGTGGCTGCAATTTTTGTCAATAGTAATATGTTTTTACCTCGTCTATACGAGCAGATGATTTTATCCCTCGATCGCAATAAATGTTATCCCAGATAATTTGTCTATGCTGTAAAAGGTCTCCGCTTGAAGGTAGATGACAAGGCTGTTGTCACTGATGTGCTGCCCCAAGTACATGAAAAACTTGGTAAGCTTATCACAAGCTTCTTGCACAAGTTCTCTAATGCCTTTCCCTATTAATCCTTGGAAGTGGTTATAGAAAGTTATGTTCTCACTCTGGTTATGACATTGTGATTTCTCTTAGGAACAAGTGCAGGGCTGTGTACAGTCCATCATTAGTCAAACTGATGTTATCCTTGGTACATTCACTGGTAAAATACATCACTATGCACACGGGGATGGGATCACATACTGGGATCAACCAATAAATATTGTAACAGCAGGATGGTCCTCCACTCATTACAGTAAAAAGTGGCATAATTAAAGTAAATTGACTGTAAAATGTATACTAAAAAACATTGCTCAATTGTAAATATAAAGGTGTTGTAAGAATTGTGGTCATGAATTCATTAAGAGTCACCTCATTACCTACCATATGTTGCACTAGAACCTATTTAAATGAACAGGTTTTTAATTATCGCCTCTATATAAACCAGTCAATTCCTCGAATGCATTTTATTGTAAATAATAGAAAATGATAGCTATAAAATCAGAAAAGATTATGCTGGCTATAGTGTTGATATTTGCTAAAAGCTGTGACCTTGTAGAATTGAAATTGACATGACCTTATCATTCCATAGACAATTAAGTAATGAGCTAATGGAACGTCACAGCAATGAGCGAATCTTTTCTCCTGATAGAAATGCCAGTGCGTTGGACCGTGAAGCTCTATTCAGAGATTCTGCAGTATATTTGCTTCAATACTTGACCTGTGTTGTTTCATTTCTTGCTAATGTACTGTACAGCATTGCTTCAGGCAAAGGAGGCAGGAGCTTCTGCAGATTGCTGAGTCATAAAGATATAGGAAACACGTATAAAATAAGAAGCAGACTGAATCACGTCTCTGTAAAACATAAACCAAAAAAAATCCATTCTAAACTAAGGCCCCTTTCACATCAGCGGTTTTCTCTGATCGCGGCAGTTGCGGTGAAAAAAACGCAACTGCCGCGATTACAGCATAACGGCCGCACTTGCGGTTCACTTGCGGCAAGCCCCATACAATGTCTATGGGGCCTTCAGTAAGTGTGCGACAGGTGCGGCAAGTGCGGCCGCGAAAAAAAACGCGGTATGCCACCGTTTTTTCGCGGCCTCACCTGCTGCAAGTGCCGAAACCGTACTTGCCGCACCTTCTGCAAGCCCCATAGACATTGCATCATGGGGCTTGCTGCAAGTGAACCGCAAGTGCGGCCGTTATGCAGTAATGGCGGCAGTTGCGTTTTTTTCGCCGCAACTGCCGCGATCAGCGAAAATCGCTGATGTGAAAGGGGCCTTAGAGGACATGGGTATCATCAGCTCTGAATAACCAGAGTACACTTATTTAATTCATCTAGAGAAAATAAATAAATGCATTTTAATGTATCGTTATAGGGGTTTTCCCATAAATAAAGTTAATTTTAAAGTTGATTTTAGCCAATAGGTCCTGGAATAATAATAATTTCACCAATTAGATGTGTTTAAAAAAAAATCCCTATGCTGCGATAATCACATGTGTCCCTGCGGTGTACTGTGTAATGGATGTGTCTGACTACACAGGGACATGGTCTAAACATACCACATCTCCTGTGCTGAGATATCCCTGCTATATACTGTGTAATGGATGTGTCTGACCATACAGGGACATGGTCTGATCATACCACATCTCCTGTACTGAGATAATCTTATATATGTATCCTTGCTATGTACTGTGTAATGGATGTGTCTGACTGTACAGGACCATGGTCTGATCATACCACATCTCCTGTGCTGAGATAATCTTATATATGTATCCCTGCTATGTACTGTGTAATGGATGTGTCTGACTGTACAGGGACATAGTGGGATCATACCACATATCCTGTGCTGATATAATTTAATATATGTGTCCCTGCTATGTACTGTGTAATGGATGGGTCTGACCATTCCACATATCCTGTGCTGATATAATTTAATATATGTGTCCCTGCTATGCACTGTGTAATGGATGTGTCTGACCATAAAGAGACATTTTCTGATCATACCACATCTCCTGGGCAGGGGAAGAAGTAAAAAAGACAGTATACAGATAACACAGCAAAGGATCATAGCTGACTCTTTGTTAGGTAAAGCATTTCTCTGCCTCTTTTAAAACATGTTTTACCGCAAAGAAAAAATAATTTGCTAATGTTTGTATACTTTTTAATTCCTCCCTAACCCAGGAGATATGGTATGACTAGTTCATGTTCCTGTATGGTCTGATACAGCTATTACACAGTACATAGCAGCAGGGCTGCTGTCAGGGCATGATTGCTCTTTCTCCTGTGAGGGGTCTGGAGGAGATTGAGGCCCGGCCATCCAGGCCCCAGGGTAATTACTTAGCGCTTTATTTACCTGGGTCCCACTATATCCCCCGGGTCCCACCTCCTCACTTCTTCAATGGGCTCCCTCTTCTATTATCTTAAGCAATGTCAGGCTTGACCAGGTTTGTACTGTACATGCACCTTATAGCCTCCCATACGTAGTACAAACATGAGGTCACTGCACAGTGTGCCAGCAAGTTTGGAACTTCAGAGATGCTGCATGTGTCTGGTGAGTATAATGTATGTATGTATGTATGTCTCCTGTTACCAGCCCCCTACACAGCAAGATACTGTTTATACTGGTCCACACTACATTCTGTATTACAGCAAGTCTGTATATAATGTATGTAAATAATGTTGATCTGTGTGTACAATATAGTGCTGTGAATACAAGACATAGAGCCAGCAGTCTATCGTGTACACAACCTGCAGCCATCTATTGTGCACATAGCCCACAGCAAACTATTGAGCACACAGCCTACAACCGTCTCCATTGTGCATACAGCCAGCAGCCATTCCCATTGTGTATACAACCTGCAGCCATCTCTATTGTGTAGACAACCCGGATCAGTCTCTATTCTGTATTCTCTTTTGAGTATACAGTCTGCAACAATCTCTATTGTGCATTCTCTATTGTGGATACAGCCAGCAGCAGTCTCTATTGTGAATACAGCCTTCTCCTAAATATCCCCCATCCTCTGAAATTCTGCACCCCAACATGTCCGATTATCCACCACACTCGGATGCTTCAGACTGAACCTGAAATCCCATCTCTTCAGGAAAGTTTACAGCCTGCAATGACTGAGCTGCCGCCCCATCGCCACCGGAGCTGCTGACCCACCACCACTTGATCTGCTGCACCCCTGAACTACTGTCTCTTTCCCAATATCCTGTAGACTGCGAAGGTACAGCCACACGGCACGATATTGCCCGCAACATCACTGAAAAATCCCTGGTTAAGCGATAATGCAGCGACATTGCAAGTGCATTGTGCTGTGTGACAGCACAATACAACTGCAATAAATCACTGGTTGCGAGTTGCCAGGTTTTCCAACATGTTGGAAAACCTGGCGATGTTGCACCAGCGATTTGGCTGTATCTTGCTGTGTGACACCGCAAAAGCGATGTTGCTAGCGATGTCGCCTATTTGCAACATTGGAGCGTATCGCTCGCTGGGTTGTTCCCAGCCCAGCGAGCGATCGCTGCGGCAACATCGCCGTGCCGTCAAAGGCAACAGCTGCCTGTGTGACAGGTACGACAGCGATGTCGGAAGCGAGCGTGCACCCACGGCATCGCTTCTGACATCTCTGCCACATCTCCCCGTATAACGGGACCTTTAGCCCGTGAGGGCAGGGTCTTCTCCCCTCTGTACCAGTCTGTCATTGTTAATTTGTTTACCGTAAACTATATCTATAATTTTGTATGTAACCCCTTCTCACGTACAGCAACATGGAATTAATGGGGCTATATAAATAAATTATAATAATTCTCTATTGTTTATACAACGAGCAGCAGTCTCTATTGTGTATACAGCCCGAAGCATCTTTGCGTGTGTGCATGCTGTGCATTTTATTAAACATATCCAATTGTGGAAATTATTATTATTCCAACATCTATTGATTAAAATGAACGTTGGTTAAATCCTATAGAAGAACAAAGAAAAATTCACAAAAACGCCATACCTGGATAATGTTACATTTAGAAATAATGTACCAAAATTGAGTAAAAACACAAAATTGAATAAAAAGAAGCGTGCAGTTAAGTAGTGTGTTTTATCTTGTTAATTGATTTTAGGTAATATCTGCCTGAAGTGTTCCTCCCACACTTAAAAATTATGAAAAATATATATTCAAATATGTTACATTTGAAAATACCATTAGGTTATTTCTCCGGTGAAATTAACTATAAGAATGTCTTGTTACAACATTGCTGAACCCATCACTGGCAGATGATTGAAGTACTGACAGGTGATGAGAGATGACAAGAGATAGGTCTTCTATCCATAGGAATTGGTAACAAATGGCAAAATTATGGAATTTATAGACCCAAAGTTGCTAATTATTTTATGACAACCAAGCGTTGTGAGGAAGCTTTTAGGAAATTAATTATGAGACTTTTAACTACAAATGAGCAATGTTCCATCGAACATGTTCGCCAATTTCAAATTCAACCTGTTTTGAGCTATGTTCGAGTCATTCGAAGAATGCGAATGATTTGCTAAAAATTCGGTAATTCGAGGTTATGTTTGTTCGTTGACCAAAAGCGTTACTGACTTTTCACAGTAATGCTTTTGTTCAATGTTATTATGAGTTTCAGTGTCTAGGAATAGTGGGCGGGAGGGGGGGTGGGGAGAGGTCTGTGGTCAAATAATGGAGATCTTCATTTTTTTTCCTTCCTGCACTTACTGTGGGTGGTGCGGTCTGTCAGCACGCATAGAGGAAAGTGCACTTTTTGCACACAAGGGTTTACGTCATTGGCTGGGTATGTCACATGTCCTTGCCATAGAAGGACCGACCATTTTCCCTCCTTACCATTTTATCAGTGTTGGAGCTCAGTGTCAGATGCCGCCGCTGCTGCTGTGTGCGCTACAAAGATAGTTAGATAGTTAGATAGCGATTCCATTCCAATTTAGAGAGATAGTTGATAGGTTTAGGGACTACTTCCAAAAACAGCCTTTTTTAGGGCTTTAAAGCACTGTTCGCCAGGCAGGTCTGTTCCAGTGCCGTGCAAGGTTTTTTTACATCATCTGGCCAAATCTAGACAAGTAAATCCATTTTGGCTAGTAGCAGTGTGTGCTACCCCTACAAGTCTTAAAACCACCAGCATCCTCAGACACATTTCATCAAAGCACCCGACTGGGTGGGTCGAAAGCCTGAATCCACATACAGTGTCTGCAGGTGACATCACTGCCTCTTTCCCTTTGCTTTGTGCTTGCCAGTTCCCTCTCCAGGATGCAAGTAAAGATGCCTCCTATCCTGCACTTGTCAATGTACATTCATAAGCACCATCAGCAATCATGTCTAGTTTTTTGTCTCAGTGCAGCATTCATTTGTCCCTACCTCAGGCCGTTGAAAGTAAGAGGTAATTCCTAGTCACTCATCCACAGGTCCAGATGCTAAGCAGGCACATTTTCATACTGCTTGCCTAAATTTTGCCGTTTTGGCTTGTGGACACTAGAGCTTCTTGCAAGCTCATGGCTGAAGCCGTTCCACGTTAATCGGTCGTCAGCCACCACAATTTTTACTAGTGTGTCGTCAATGTCATACATCAGTACATGTCCCATAACATCACCCGAAGCAATTACTGGTAAGGTCCACTTAACAACCAGCATGTAAACAAGTGCTTGTGGCTAGGGATGCTACGTTTTCATGATGACAGCCAGGCCTAACATTGTCGAGATGGGGCAGTGTCAGATGCAGGATTGTGGGCTCTAGTTCCATCAGGGCTTCCTCCCTTCCTTCACCTATTCCTGCACCACCTCATCATCATCCTCCATTTCTGATTTGCCATCTCGAAGCACATTGTCCATATCAGTGGCAAGATGTAAGCACTGCAGTACTGCTTTGGTAAAGAGGCAACAGGCTCTGCAGAAGCTAAATTGTTTAGATAACAAACATTGCACCACCACAGTTGATAAAAGCTATAACAGACCAGACATATCCATGCTCTTGCCACTGAACCTACAACTAAGCATGGTCGTGTGGCCATAATCTGGTAGTGGCTCTGAAGACATGCAAGCTCATAGATGTACAATGTCTCGTCTACATGCTCAACTTTGGGGTTCCTCAGATTCTGAAAACCTACCCAAATAAGCCTGAGCCACTTGTGAATGTACACTGCATGTGCACCCTTTCCAAAATGTCATCTACAGCTGTGGCTGAACTGACAGTGGTGCAGCAGTGCATACAAGTGCCAGCTCACTGACTGGTGTGTAACGCGTCTATGCGCTGAACCTCCACATTACGAATGTTTGCAAGGCTTTATGCACTGCAGAGGACAGTAGTTGAATACCAGCTATAACATGCTCTTTGGTATTCTGGTAATCATGGGTGTCTGACATCTGTGAGGTTCTCCAAATTTTCAACCTAGATTATGAGTGGCGATAAGGCCATAATCAGCATAACCATCCCGCTTCTGCATCTACTCAAATGCTTGAGGCTCACAATTAAAGAGGAAGCTTTGCATGTGAATAAGATGCTGATGGATTAAGAAAGTACATAGGTTGATACTACCAACCCAGCCTCATCTCATCTTCTAAGTGCAGATTAAGTGATGATGATGAGGAGGAGGCTGAGGAGGAGAAGATGGATGAGGAACAAGAGATAGTTCCTTGGGCTACAGGGGTACTACTCACACCGGCTTTATCCCATCTGTTCAGCATGGTGGGGCTGAAATAGATTAGGAGGAGTAGGGAGGAAGAGAGGAAAGAGGAGGAGGAGGAGGAGGAGGAGGAGGAAATGGAGAGTCGTCCTCCTGGTGGGGACAGGGAAGTCTTGCCTATTTAGAGTCTGGCACACACACCTGACTTTATTTTCCACTGCTTTTCCTTTCACCCTTGCATTATATGATTTTTACACACACTAATTACTGGTTGTTCACTCATATTGACCCATGCTACAAAGAGAGCTTCCCATCTCTCCTTCTGCGGCGGAAAAAGCTAGAAAAATTATGCAGTATCAGAAAACCATAGTTGTACAATTAGTACAAATAATCCTATCTGACAACACTGGCAGCAGAGGTCATAATTTCTTGGGCAACTAAGGTGCAGAGATGAGAGAGACACACACCAGGTCCAAGAGAGGAAGGGGAAAACTATCAAAGGTCTGGAACAATTTCATTTGACCCTTTCAGCACCCAGACCCTGATGCACACGGTAGTCTGACAAGGAAGTAAAACTTTTGGAACATTGTGCAGGAGTACCTAATTGATCGTACAGCTCCCTTTGACTCCTCTGTGTCATACAACTATTGTTATCCAAGCTGGACACATGGCATGAATTGTCCTACTACGCTTTAGAGTGACTAGTCTGCCCTGCTGCTACCGGTAGCATTTTGTTAGAGCAGGTTTTTAGTGCCACTGGGGGAATAAGAAATGTCTGCTTGTCATATTAAAATACTAATTGACACCTAGATTGGCCCAGACTTCTCAACCCCACCGGATGATAGCAGCAGAACCTAAAGCCAATTCAAATGTTCCTTTTTTAGGTGTATTCCCTTGCACTCCTTTCCATTCAAAGGTGGTATACGTTTCATGGCTTCTTTTTGTTGTTCTCCTTTACCTGCACCATATTAACAAGGTAATTAAGTGTCCCTCGCTTTCGCTCTTAATTTTTCCATGGTATGTATGATGGCCTCCTTCATAAAGTTTTCAGGATGTGTATGAAGCCTACTAGTGATGAGTGAGCATGCTCACCGCTACTCGGTACTTGCACGAGTATTCCGGTACCTCCAAGGTGCTCTGACTCATCACTAAACATTATCGATATGACACAAATATACAGCTCCCTTCAGTGCCAAAAGTGAGCTGGCACCTCACTTACAGAGAGCACATTAATTGTTAGGGTCCCTGTGGGGGGCACAGCAAGGTGTTGTATGCTGCGACGATTTGAAAAAGCCCACCCTCCCACTCTTTCCCAGAAACACTCATTTTATAGCTGGATGTCTGTGGGTGGAGCCTATCACTCATTGACTTGCATTGGACTCGGTGCTTGGGTTGAGCTCCCGAGCATCTCCGAGGTGCTCGACCCGAGCATCAAGCACCCGAGCATTTTAGTGCTTGTTCATCACTAAAGCCTACCTCTACAATATAGATGTATATCCCCAGGGGTAAATGTTTTTTAGAACTTGCACCTAGTGAATATGCTTTCCCACTTTATGAGTCCCACTCCTTAAATAAAGGGGAAAAAATGTTTTCTAATGCCCTCCTCTACATGTCTTGCAGGATGTCTTGCAGTCCCTCCTTCTAAGTTTTGGCAGTCGTTACACTTGGTTTATAGGCTTTACCAGTCTAGGAGCCCCGTGGGTAAAATATTTTCTGAGGTCCTCCTTTACATGTCTTCCAGGTTGCATTGCATTGCCTCCTAATTTTTCACAGTCCTTGCAGTTAGTGTATAAGCTTGACCAGTCTTGGAGTCCCACTCCTTCAAAATGTGAAGGAAAAAAAATCTGGGGCCCTCCTCTACATGGCTTCCAATGTGTTTTGTGGAATATTATGCTGACAACATTGTTCCAAGCAGTGACCTAGGAGTCAAAATTGTGTCCAGGCATTTTCCCTATGCTCTTCCCATTCCATATGAGCAATATTTCCATCCATTTCAGCTATTTTCTTTCACCCCATCCTTTCTGGTAAGCTTTTCCAAAAAAATGCTTGAGTTTCCCTTTGACTTCCATTATACTTGTTACTCGAACTGAACATCCGACCTGCTAGATTCGAGTATTGAGCACTAAGGCATTTTAGTGCTCGCTCATCACTAATCATGACTATTTTACGAAATTTCAAAACAAAACACAGTTCAACGTGCTACAATTTTTAGGTAACCATAGAGTATGTTGGATAGGAGGAAAATTAATGTTTAGAAGCTGTACGTCTGCAATTGAGTCATTCTTTAAATATCATTCTTCCAGCTGTATCTGTCCTCTAAAAGTAGCAGGGAACTAGTCTTTGGTTTCTTTCTTAAAATTGTGAGGTAGCGCCGGGATTGCAAGTCAGGAAACACGTGGAGCCCGGGAGTAGTTCAAACAGGTCCCGGTGTTTATTGCTGATACACACAGCGATGGCACAGTCTGCCGGAATCCGGGTCGCAGCCGGGTACACAAGACACAGTTCATATAACGTACCCGGGTCCTTCAGGCCAAAGGCCTCCGTTATGGGTCACCCCGAGTTCCTCCAGCCCTCCTGGGCTAGGCCGTGTTAGTTTAGCACACGGCCCCCTGGAACTCCAGACTTCTCCTGTCTATCTCTGCTGCTCTTGCAGCTAAGGCACAATTCTGTGTACAAGGACCCCCGCCCTGCCTCCTGCTCAGGCTTTTAACTCCGTGTCTCCTTCCGGGACCTTGCAAGACCCGGAGCGGAGGGAGCGGACCGTCCCTTTCTCTCATACCCTACACCGGGCTCAATACGTGACAGTGCGCATTCTGGGGGAGACATAGCGCCCCTCGCATATGATCCCCCGCACTGTCTCACAAATGTATACCACCTACCTGCTGAATAATGGGCAAGAGTAGTGCAGATATACCAGACTCCAGGCAAATAACTTTTATTCAAAATACTAATATGAAGTTAAAAATCACTTGTGTTATAAAAGCCAAGAAATACAATACAGGCAAAGTGAGTAGATGATCACGGATTGAAGACTATTCGACCAATGGACGTAGATGGAACTTTTTACAGCTGGAGCGCTGGTTAAATCCATATTATTGTGTGTTCTGTAAAGGTACCTTTACAAGCGGCAACTTTTCTAGGAATTTCACTGGCAACTTACTGGTTGCAGTGAAATCATGGACACATTGTTCCATTTGTACACAGCAACAAGATTGAACAATGTGTCCATGATATCACTGCAACCAGTAAGTTGCCAGTGAAATTCCTAGAAAAGTTGCCGCGTGTAAAGGTACCCTAAGAGATTTTCTTGCTTGATCTTTAGTTAAAAGTACACAATTTGATGGGGAAGGGGTTGTGTCATCCTAGTTGACTCCTGAACTCTAATGTAATTAGGCCTTCTGTAGGACTCATTGCCCTTCATCTGGTGAGGGGTTGTACCTCATTGTTCCTCCATGCAGGGAACTTCTCCAACATTTACATACTGGCTAGAGACTTCAGTAAACTTATTTCACCCTTTAAATTCAATGTACCTCATGGTTAAGAGGGGAAGGTATGCGTACCTTTGCCCATCCAAGGGCCTGATCCCAAGAGTAAGGTTGAAGAGTGTCCAAATGTTTTAATGAGGGAGTTGGTGCTGTGAATTGGAAGTGAGAAGATCTGTTGCTGAGGTCAGGTCTTGAACCCTAGGATTTGACAAGCTATTTTAAGGAATTTAAGGGTTATTGTTGCTGGCTGGCTTGGGATCTTGTAGACTAGGGGCATCATATTGTTGCAATCTACTTGGAGTTTCTGTAATACAGTGCATGGATACAAATAAAAATTGTTGCATTATTAACCTGCCTAGGTGATTAATACAACTCACAGCCTCAGATTTTCACTGACATTGCAGTATATTGATCCACATGTATGACACTAGGTTTTGCCTATTCATCAAGCTTCTTCTGGGGCCTGACAAGTTAATAGTGCACACCATTTAAATATTACACGCAGACCATTTATATATGCATTTAGCTCTTACAAATGCAAGTTCCTTAATACTTTTAACTAGATTCCTCCATTCATGAAAAATCAGAGTTTTAATTGATATGCACATGAGGCCACACCCCACACCACCTCCTACATTACTTAAGGCCTCTATGTTGTGTGCCTTCAGGTAAAAGAGGCATCAGTTATGCAAGAGGAGGTGACGCTGGATGGGTAGAAGAGCTGAAAAGACAGGCTTTAGAAATACAGCCTCAGTTTGGAGGAATAAGTTTTGATGACATATTAATGGGAACTATCAAAATAGAAAAATGCTTGCTGCACTCAAATATGGACACTTAAATATTGTAGGGCCCACTTTCCCAAAAATAAATCCTCAAAAATAAGACAGCATGCAGATCAAATGAAAAAAATCCAAGAGTCCTTTAGTCTGCCATAAATGTGATGTTTCGACCCATTACAGGTCTTTTTCAAGCATACAAGATGATGTCACATGTGAGATTTAAATTGCATAAATCATTATGGCGTCCCCACTCCGTGACCATCCCCTCACCCCATTATGTAATGGACATCACCAGAATCACACACAGTATCAGTACATGAAATTATATAACAGCATTCAATCCGATATAAATGAGAAAAAAATGCACAAAAAAGACAAATTACATGCCATATTCAATAGATGATTACATACATATATAAAAAAAAATTCACATCATAGATTTAGGGCCATGTCCTGATCAACCAATCACAGAATAGCATCCCCATTGTCCAGATATCTATAGAAAGATAGAATGCAATCCAAAATCTGCCACCTGACATCATCTAAAAAATGTCACATAGCGCTTACATCATCAAAATGGAGGAGGTAACCGCAACTCATGCAAAAAGTATTATCATCATCATCTGGTCACTTGATCAAAGCTACATATGTATGCTCTCAGCAGCCAACAAAGAGACCATGACAACAATGATCTCATGATCCATGGCTATTACCTGATCAATGGGATGGGTTTCATATGAATTAAAGAGACCCATTGTATGAATAAAAGAAACATAACCTCATTATGTCATCACTCCAAGGTATTTTACATATAGAAAATCTAGAAAATATAATTTGCATAAATTATAAATGAAAAAATATATATATACGGTATGTAAAGCATAAACTAAAACAAGAGAGGGAGATAACAGGGAAAAAGGGAAGAGAGAGAGGAGGGAGACAAAGAAAGGCGGATCGAGGGACAAATGCTGTCCCACAATATCAAACCCAAAAAATACCGCCCCCAAGGTCTCTGTCTTCAGTCACCACCCTGGTTCCATTTTCATATGTACAATCTAAAAATAAGAAAAAAAAGGAAAAAAAAAAAAAACTTGTTAAAACCACGTCAGACCTTTGATAACACATACCAGATAAAGCAGGGGTGGGGAACTCCAGTCCTCGAGGGCCGCAAACAGTGCAGGTTTTCAGGATTTCCTTAGTATTGCACAGGTGATAACATAATCACTTGCACTGGTGATGATTCCAATCCCTGTGCAATACTAAGGAAATCGTGAAAACCTGAACTGTTTGCGGCCCTCGAGGATTGGAGTTCCCCACCCCTGAGATAAAGGCAAATAATTGAAAAAAATATCAATGTATCTTATATCCAATATTTAACCCCTTTGGTTGAAGACAATCCAATTCATGAATCCAGCGTATCTTATGACCCTTTTCTGAGTATTGGTGGAGTATCAATAATCCTGAACTGTAATTAAATTATAAAGTATGGTTTAATTGTGCCCTGATTGTGTTCTTGTGTTTACTAATACAAGACGGTATTTCCATGGTAGTCTGACAAACTAGATAATAGATATAGATAAATAACATAACTATTAGCACAAGTATAATCACTAATCATTTATTTTCTACCAGTATGGAGATATGAAAAAAATATTCCTCTATATATTATTACCACAACATATACATCCTAGACAAGGAAAAATGCTCAGTTTTGGTGTACGGAAAGTTATTTGTAATGTCTTTTTAAAGGAACCCACATCCGACTTTACCAATCTATCCTTCAGAATAGAGCTATGCCTATGAGACAAAAGGGGTGCAGATTTAAAGTCGTCAACTATAGCATGTCCACTAACTCAAAGTGACAAGTGTTTCCTCAAAATCCCAGATAGCTTAACACTAAATGAGTTATAGGTGGGTACAAAGGTCTGACACCTCTTGCGCAGGAGATCCTAATATCTCAGTCGTAAAACCTTAGTCTTAAAAATGTGACACTTCATTTATCGGATATCCTCTAGAAATAAATTTTCTACACATTTCCTCAAGTCTTCCATCTACTTTCGTTTCACAGGAAACTGTTTTACTAACCCTTAAAAGTTGTTTACATGGTAGGGACTAGACATGAGCGTACCTTTTGAAGTCAGGATCAGTTTGGTTTGCCAAATGTGCATATCTTCGCTGAACTTCTGAACCCCATTGAAATAAATGGGAGGCAATATCAAGGGCCCAAAAGTTGCCAAAACAGCTCACATTAGTGCAGACCCCAGGAAAAGGGCCATCTATACCCCAGAGTTAACATTTTTATCATGGTGCATTATAGTAACATGGGACAAGGCCGGACCCAGCATTTCAAGCTTTAGATATAGACATGATGTACAGAGAGCCCTGCTAATTTCACAAAACACACAACAAAGACACCCCAAGAAGAGTTTCCATATCTCAAAAAATTAGGGCAGACACCACCAAAGTGGAATCAATTGACCTAGAATAAAAATTCTATAGTATCACAGCCTGCATGCATTGCACAGGGTCTGGAACAGGGTCTGGCCTAGCATTTGAACATCATTAGTAGCAGGAGAATGAGTGAGATGTGTAGGCATTGTGCTCACAGAGCCCTGCTAAATTCAGGTAACAGACAAGAAGGACTCCTCCAAGAAGAATCTCCACATTTCAAATAATTAGTGCTAGATATCACCAAAGTGGCATCAACCGACCCACAATAAAAATTGAATAATGGTGAGATGAATGCAGCATGTTGAAAAGTTCCACATTGCCTTGTCTGCCCAGTATTCCCTTGAGATGGAAAAGTCCTTGGACAACCATGACTTGTTCATCTTGATGAAAGTTAGGCGGTCTACACTTTCAAGGGACAGCTGGATGCGCTTATCCATCAGGACACCACCAGCAGCACTAAAGACACGTTGTGAGAGAATGCTGGCTGCCGGACTTGACAACCTTCAATGTGTGACTGGCAAGCTCAGGCCACTCCTTTGAAGCCCAAAATGTAAAAGGTTCAAAACCTCCCCTGACGGCATGGATATTGAGCTCTAGATTCTCCTGCACCATTGTCTACAGTCATTCACTATGTGTCAGACTTGTACTTAGTTCTGTTATCTGGCACATGCTGGTGTAGTGTAGGCACAGTTTTCTTTGAGATGTAATAGTGACTGGAAGGCTCTGACGGTCATCAGCTTTCGTAAACCATTGGAAAGGCAGCATTTCTTTGGCCAACAAATTGGAGGTGGTCAAGTTCAAGCTCTTTTCTTTGGGATGTGTAAGAGGATATTATCTTTTCTGTGACCACAACTGTGGGACCAAAGGCTGGCTGCTGTGCTGAGAGAGGGTGGAGTAGGGTGTACCCAACAAAGTGCTGCACTGTAAATGAGGCATAGATGTTATGGCGGGTTGACAAAAAAGCGGTGTGCTCGGTGTCTAGGATTGGTCAATACCAACAGGTATGTCCACTTCTGTAACAGCTGAGATTCTGTCACTCTTCCCGACTATGACTGGTAAACAAGTGGTGGTACTGCGGCCAGACACCTGTTAGACAACACTTGCCATGCTGATGGAGGAGGAAAAAGTAGCAAATGTGTTTGATGCAGCAGACGGTGATTGGTGAGGTCCACTAGGCACAGTTTTAGCAAAGTAATTTTCCCAGAATAACACATGGTGCTGGGCCATATGGCAGTTCATGCATTTAGTAGTTAAACTGCTGTTTTTTTTGTCTCTACTCAATTGTTTCTTACTAAGTTTGCAAATAACATGAGTTGGATCATCTTTTGCAGTGTCAAAAAAGGCCCAGGCTAGGCAAGCCTTGCCGCCTCAGCAGGGGTGAACGAAGCCTCTCTGCCAACTGAGGCGAAGAGTGGGGGGGGCGCTATCACTGCTGGCGCCGGAATGAAGAGCGGGGGGGTGGTTCTATCACTGCTGAAGATGGAATGAAGAAGAGGCGGGGGGAGTGCTATCTGTGCTGTCCGAAGATAAGGGGGGGTGGGGGGCTTTGCACTGTCCGTGCACATACCTTGTCGTGGCAGGTGGCAGCAAGCTCCTAACTCCATATCAGCCGCTATGTGCAGGGCGCCGCCCCCACCTGCATTGCCGCTTCCCGTCTATAGTGCCGCCTGAGCAACCAGCTCAACTTGTCCAATGGTTGCTGCGGCCCTGCAGGCAGTGAGCAATCCACCCGTGCACCCAAATCTGCAGTGAAGTGGAAGGACAATGAGAGAACCAGAGACCGGGTCCTGAAGGTGGCAGGAAGGTTCCAAACTCCAACCACAGAACCGGGGGCCTTGAATTCTCCAAGAGCTTTGGCCAACTCCTGACACAGCGCAGGGAAGAAAGCCATACTAGGGCCAGAGGACCCAGTCAGTCACCCAAGAATGCCCGTGGTTGCTGGACCGGGGCTCTGTGTGTGGAGGTGCCTGCAAAAAGAAGGAGAACAGGCAGCACTGAGAGAGAGGAAAGCCCAAGAGGAGAGGAACACAAAAGGGGGTGCACTGGACAAGCCATCCTGGTTGCCAAGAAGTACCCGGGCCGCCACTGCGCTTGTGCTGTAACTTAAAGTGCCTAACAACAGAAGCCAAGTAAACAGGGTTGGAATTCAGACTGTGTGTGAGACTCTTATTTTCCACCCATGTCTGGGGAGAGGTAGACTTCTAGACCGCACAGACTGCAAGGCTGGGCAGGGGACCTGTCCTGATCCTGCCAACCACCAGCTCTGCCCCGCTGACCTTCCATCACCCCCCCCATCACTTTGATTTTGGATGCTCTGGGGTCCCACTCTTCCCGTGGGGTCCTACACCATCACAGTTGCAACTCCATTATACCCAGAGGTCCCGGACCGCAGCAGCGGCTCCCTACCGGCCGCCTTCCATGGGTGGAGTCACGATAAACTCTTTAACTTTTACTTTTTCTTTTAACCCCTCCTTTTCCCCTTTTTTTTTTACTGACCGCCCATCCGGGTGGCCGCAGACTGGGTCACGCCACCGTGACAGCCCCCCCAGACATCCTCGGACGTTGAGAGAGGCCTGACTCTGAGTACCCCACGGCACCCACTGGGGCAAGTCATAAGCAATAAGTGGAATAAAGTGTCGCGACATTTCTGCTTGATATAAGCTTTTCGGTGCTTGAAAAAGACGTATATCAAGCCAAAGCATTGCGCCACGTCATGGTGTAATAAAGTCCACTCTTTGCCTATATTTTTGAGTGCAGTCTGGATTTATTTCTTTTTGTCCCTCTCTCTCTCTCTCTCTTTTCTCACTTTTTTATTTACATATATATACTGTATATATATGTAAATAGAAAAAAGGTAAAGCAGCACTGCTAGGCTGGTCTTTATGGGTGCAAAGCATACTAAAATACCCCTTCAGGTGTCTCCCATACATACAGTTTTGAACTCTGCAGCACTCCAATTCAATATTTGCCCAAGGTTTATTCCAGCACAGGCACCAGTTCTGGTGACGTTTCGAGCATCAAATGCTCTTTATACAGCCATCAAATGGGTAAAGAGCATTTGATGCTCGAAACGTCACCACAACTGGTGCCTGTGCTGGAATAAACCTTGGGCAAATATTAAATTGGAGTGCTGCAGACTTTTTGCAACACTGTATATACAGTATATATGTATATATATATAGACATATTTACACAAGCAAGTATATGGTTTCTCTATATATAGACATTTCCTTTTAATTCCTATTACTATAGTTGATATTTTTTAAATGCACTGGTTGCCCCTTCATTCCTTACTGTTTTACCCTTATTGTTTGTGCAATATCACTTAGAAATCAATTGGTATTCACACTGAGTTACTCTGTCATTTTCTGCTTATACATCATTAATAATACCTTGTGCCTTCTCTAGAACAGTTTTCCATGATGCTGTCACCTTTTACTATTTATTTGTTATTTTTTGGACTTTATCTGAATTTTGTCCATGAAGGTATTTTTTTTTATCTAAGTGCAGTCATTGGTTGTAGAGTTTGTCTTCAATCACTGTTTATTTGACTGTTCTTCCTTTTCTCCTACACTAGCCATGTTGTTAACAACCTATTATTTGTAGGTTTATAATACTCATTATTTGATGAATCCCCACTCCTCCACTCATTTGCTGGTGCAGTTCCTGATTGTCTACAATGATGGTGACCTATCCATCATCAACATGACCATTGCTGCTAATCAATGGCTTCAGTGGTCACGTGTCATATATGGAATTGTGACCACTGAACTCAGGGATTGATGATGGTTAGCACGTAATTGATGCAGGACTTGGCAGAGTAATGGAAGAATTAAAGAGTAAGCAAAACGTTTGGGGCAAGTTTTGCAAAAGAAAATTCATTTGATAGTACACAATTAATAGTCTTACTTAGGAGTGTCTAAATCCTCGTAATTAGAAAAGCCGTATTATCATTAATCATAAAATATGTTTAACTAGATTTTCTCCATAACAGAACTTCTGGTCATGGGACAATTGTTCATGCAGTCTAAAACTTGAAAAATGTAAGTAAATAGAGTGACTGACATTCAAGAATACGTAGGATAGTCTATTGTATGCTCCAGTACAACATGTCAAGTCATTCAATCTTTTATACCTCCAGACAATCTCTCGTTTTGATCCAAATTCTCCTTTCCAGCAAACTTCAATATTGACCTCATGTATTCTTTCTTTGTGGATAAAGTCACAGCTTTCTAAAGTCAATAAAATAGTATCTGGAATAAAGGATTTGGAGTGATAAAGCACATTGTACTCCATGATAGTCAAGGAATTACTGCTGCAATGTATTTGAAAACTTCAGTTCAGATATACTGATACAGCGAATACCTACCTTGGTTACTTTGGATGGCAGTATAGGAAAAGTGTAAAAATATAGAGAGAGTATATTTTAATTTTCTGTTCAGAGACGTCTGACCAAAGATAGTTGTGGAAGAATTGAGGCCAGAAATCTTACTTTTGCATTGGTAACAAATTCAAGTGACTCAATCATGCACAAAATCACAGGATCTGGGGTGCACAAAAATGTCAGCAGGGTCTCTGGATTGCTGAGTCAAAATGTGAAATGTTTAACTATAACAAATGTCAGTTGGTTCACAGAAAATATCGGTATCTGCAGGTAATAGTGAAGTATGCTTGAAGTTCCTTGCAGGTTTGGGACTGTCTATGCAAAACTGAGTTTGTGATTTGGTCAGAATTAACAGTGTCCTCGATGCTTAAAAATATAGACAGATGCTTATCCTTCAATACAAGAACAAGGAGTCCTGGAAGTGATGATATAGCTCCACAAAAAGTCTCCCCATTTTTGATAACAAACCAAGGTAAAGCAGACCGCTGGGGGCTGATATTATTAGCAACGTGGGAAGGGTCTTGGTTATTTGGTCCTTCCCAGCCTGAAAATGCCATCCTACAGCTGCCCAGAAATGGTGCATCCATTAGATGCACCAATTATGGCGCTTTATTTGGTATTTGGGGTCGATAACAGCTGTAAATTGAGGTTAGTAATGGATAGACGTCTATCTACCCCTATTGCTACATGTCCTCACTCACCAATTTGATAAATGAAAAAATCCTGGAAGTACCGACAATTGAAAAGGTAATGTCCCATGATACCCATCAATTCCTCTGGAGTCTTGTTCTGAGAAAGTTCTCAGATCCCTGCTGGACAGCTCCAGGACTTCAGTAACCTTAAATAATCTCACAACTCATGGGAAAATCCAAGTCTGACACTGCTCTCCATGGCTGCTTTACCTGGTGAGAGTGGTGAGGTCATGTAAGGGTGCTGATGTCATTAATGCTATCATGCACTGCCATGACCGCAATACCCTGTGAGAATGGTGA
>JARQOC010000003.1:581540962-581576190 GCA_033576535.1 Allobates femoralis
GCGGTGAGGTCATGTAAGGGTGCGAATGGTGATGATGTTAGTAACCTTACATGAACTCACCACTCTCGGCAGGTATCGTGGTCAGGATACTGATATCTGTGTCTAAGCTCAGAGTTGGCGCTGACTGACAGTAACTTCTGGAGTTTGAAGCCTCGTTCTGAAAAGTTTCTCGGAATGAGACTTCATTGGAATCTATGGGCATTATTGGAAATTACTTATTGGATTGTCATCGGAACTTCCAAGATTTTTTCATTTAGTAAATTGATTAATGAGGGCATATGAGAACGTTTTTATTCAAATAAAGTAATTTACCCTGTGTGTGTGTCTTTTTTAAACAATTCACTTACCAGGTTGATTATGCAGGGTAGAAAAGGAAGAACAGTGCCTCACAAGCTGGTATATTTCAAAGCTTCATATCTTTATTCCGTCCACAAGACAGTACGACGTTTCGGTCAGGATGACCTTTATCAAGTGCACTTGATAAAGGTCATCCTTACCGAAACGTCGTGCTGTCTTGTGGACGGAATAAAGATATGAAGCTTTGAAATATACCAGCTTGTGAGGCGCTGTTCTTCCTTTTCTACTTGGTATTGCTTTATGCCAGGTGGATCTCCCTGGCCTTGGATGTGCGTCTCAATGTGAGGAACTCAGGGAGTTCCGCTTTTCACGGGGTGCTGTGGATAACGGTTTTTTGTTCTGTGCTGATTATGCAGGGTGTCTGTAGAACCTATCCATTACTAACCTTGGGCTTGTTGTCAGTTTTCAATTTATAGCTGACATCAACCCCGTTAACTATTACTCCAATTGCTACTGCACCAGGCCATGCTTTAGAAATACTGCATATTTACTTAGACATTTGATGTGTCCTGCTATATTTACATTATATATATCTACATACATAATTGCCAGTTGCCGCTGTAACCCTATCCCAGAATTTACCATGGTACTGTCAGTTGCGCAGGCGTAGTTTGTGGCCGCAAGGTGATGAACTGAGCCTGCGCAAGTGACATAAATGTCACTGCTATTTGTACGCAGGCGCAGTACCAGCCACGGCTTCCGGACAAGAAGTGTGCATGCGCAAGTAGAGGTGACGTTACTGCCATTTGAGCATACACACTTCCTGTCCAGAAGCCGCAGCTACTACTTCGCCTGTGTGGGAATAGCGGTGACGTGTACGTCACTTGCTCAGGTGCAGTTCACAAAGTGTGCCTGCGCAAGTGATATACACCTCACGGCAGCTTCCGGGCAGGAACTGCATGTGCCCAAGTAGCGGTGACGTCACCGCTCTTCCCACGCACGCGCAGTAGCAGCTGTGGCCCGTGGCTGGTACTGTGCCTGCATGGGAAGAGCGGTGATGTCACCGCTACTTGCGCACGCGCAGTTCCTGCCCAGAAGCCGCACCTGGTACAGCGCCTGTGTACGAATAGCGGTGACATCTTTGACACAAAGTGATATAGGTCACTGCTATTCTATTACACAGCCACAACTGCATGGTGTACCAGTACAGGAACAGTTAGGATTTGGTATTAGCTCATGCATAAATAGTCTTTGAGGCACCTGTAAACTTTATACTGTATACTTTCTGAGGCACACATGTACTCTCTAAATAGAGGACTCTATAGTTTAGCAGCAAATTCAACAGGAACCTGTATACCTGTATACTCTTTGAGGTACACAAGTACTCTCTGGAGAGAGGACAAAGCAGTGACATCTTTGCCACAAACTGATATATGTCACTGCTATTCACAGCCACAACTACGCGGTGTACCAGCGCATGCGCAGTTAGGATTTTTTATTACCTCACACATGTATACTCTTTGAGGCACCTGTGTACCTGTATACTCTCTGAGGCACACGAGTACTGTCTGGACAGAATACTCTACTATCCAGCAGAAAATTCGATAGGCACCTGTATACCTGTATACTCTCTGAGGCACACAAATACTCTCCAGCTACTCTACTGTCCAGCAGCCAATTCAACAGGCACTCTTATACCTGTATACTCTCTGAGGCACACAAGTACTCTCTGGAGAGAGGACTCTACTGTCCAGAAGCAAACTCAACAGGTACCTGTGTACTCTCTGAGGTACACAAGCGCAAATGGTGTGACACATGTCCACTTCTCCTGTCAGCACCACTAAGCATACACTGAAGTTCATTTCACCACACTCCCAATGCAGTAGCATCGGGCCTATTTCTAGTAAATAATATTACACACCTGCTGGTAGTTCATTTTACAATTGCTGAACAATAACATCCTATGTAGGTGGAAAGCCTAGTGATATTACGGGCCATGATTGCATGATTAAGATACGTAGGCTGCTCAGAGTAGCGTGAGCAAATATTGTGATATTGCCATTTCTACATAGTGTCTCAGAAGCCATTTTTCAGTACAACAATGCTTGGGCAAATGTTGCTCATGTACTGTAAGCAGCCAGCAATGCCTTAACATGCTACAATGGCATGCAGCATCTCCAGACTTGTCTCCCTTCGAGTACATCTGGTATGTCAATGATTAACAAGTGTAAAAGAAGCTGCAAGCAGTGGATCTTGATGACGTGCTTGCCCATTTGCAGTCAATGTGACAGAATATTGCTCAAACAACTATTAATAAAATTGCTGATTGAATACCAAGGAATATAAGTGTGTGTATTTCTGTTTATGGTGCTCATACTTAATATTGATTGATTAATTCAAATGTTTTAAAAATGTGATTCTCATATCATTAACATGTCTATTTATCCAATAACTATATTTATTTGTGAACTTTTCTTAATGCTTGAATTTCAACTCTAGTATACATCACCAGTAATGTTATATTTTTCAAATAAGGCATCAAGGCCCCTCTTAAATGCAGCGGCCTCAAACCGCCGTCATGGCCAATGGAATGGGTTGTGTATATCAATTTGCACCAACTCTAAAAATAGATGTGCAAGAAAAAATTAAGTCAACCCTTAATCTAACATACTTTAGATCCTTCTTCAGCATCAATCATAAAATGTTTCCAGTAGCTGCAAATACAATTGAACACCGTTGAGGAGGAACCTAGGATAATTCTTCATTGCACTGGTATTTTGAGGTTGCATGCACAACCTTCTTCAGGTCAAGTAATTCAAAAAGTGCGTGCTTCAGGTCATTAGCTTGTAATTTTCTCATAAAATGTAATACACTTTAAATCTCTTGTTCCCTCAATAATCAAAAGGTACCTAGGTCCTGATAAAGCAAAGTAGCCCAAGATCATTATAATGAACTGATCCTGCATTTATAGTAATAGCAAAAATGATATGACATGCATCAACAGTGTCAAGTAGAACATCAAATAACATTAGCAGTATTTCAATTGAAATAGGGATCTTTAAAAAAATACAGGAAAAAATATATCTGATACCTATTGACCAAATAAAGAAAAGTCTTCATTTACAATCAGATTTAAGAATCTGACAAAACAATAGTCATGTCATCATGTTTCCCGTCCTGTTGAAAGTTTCATTATCACCCAAAGTCACAGAAGAGTGGAGCACTGAGTCACTAATCCAATACTCTGTTCAATATTTTTTTGATGAATTCTTACTTTCTGTATGCATAAAATCAAAACCAAGCTCTCCGCCAATTGATTTTGTTCAAAGAAATATGCTTTAAGCACTGAAGCTAATTACAATTCTTGATTAAAACATAAACACAACAGAGCGATCTTGGAAGCAAAGTCAGACACACAAATTCTCAAATTTTAGCGAATTAAAATCTACTATTGCAAGTTACTGTGCCATTTTCCAAGATTCAGATAAGGATTTATTATATAATTCTCTAATTTTTACAATATAATACATATAGGTATTACATGCATAGATAAAACAGGTATTCAAGTGGTTTCATGATCATTGATACCAAATATGCACATTTCCTCTCAATAAAACACATGTAAGTATTTAAGTTCCTTAGACTGAAATAATATTTTTAGGTTCCTGAATATTTTACAACAGATTCTGAATAAAATGTTAAATTCTACAAAAACAATTGTTTTCATCATTAATATTGTATAAACTTTTCTTACCTTTGAAATGAAGGTTTACGAGAGTCACCTGGGCAGCTGCAAAGTGTTACCTTTAGTTTCCTCTCCTACCTTTGAACTAAGCTTAGTTTGTTGGTCGTATTAGAATTATATACCGAGATATCAATGGCAGCACTTGGAATCACAGTGCAAATACCTGCATGATCTCTTTATTCCATGTCCGTTAGGGTTACTTGACTATCCTATTGCAAACACTTTTGTGTTTTCCATAAAGCATGCACTGTGTAAACATAGATGTAGTATGCTTTAATGAGATAAATTTAACAGCACTTAGGATAAGCCTAGAAGTCCTCTTAAAAACATAGCACTCTTTTTTTTTCCCCTCTATTTTGTATAGGGCATGAAATTTTTTGCAATATGATCTCTCAATACGAAGAAAGCCTGGAATGCTGTCCGATCACAGTTGGCTATTGTGTTACACGCGACATCAGAAAATATGTTGTTCTTTAGAACTGTTAATCTAGAGATGCATTCTTCATTATCACACAACAAACCATCTCATCCCTGGGAAACAGCGACGTTAATGACCTGTGTCAAAATATATTTGCTTGACTGAGACTGACAATGACTAAATTAACAGAAGTGTTATAGTGAGGAATGTTTAATAAGCTTAGGAGGTTAGATGGCCAACGCTAGCAAAAAGAAGACAAGCGAAGAGCAGAATTTTGGTTCTCACTTTCTATCAATTACATAGTAAACAGACTCTTTGGAGAGGGTCATTAGTTTTGTTCTTTAGACGGCAGACTATTTTCAAGTCTTCAAAAGAACATTATTTTGCTGTTTTGACTGGAAATAATTAAAACGCTCCAATTAATCAGACGAACGAACAGCGGAATTTTCTGGAGATACAAAGATTCAATTTCTTTGACAAAAGATGATAAATATTAATTTGGCAGAAGTGCTGGGTAATTAAGGCAATTATGTTCATTCAGGTGCTATGTTAAAAATATGCATCCTCCTACACTAAACCATATCTAATTGAAATGTATTTACACAATAGCACAATCTTTTTAATATTTCCCAAGGGAATGGTGTACTAAAAAGCAAAATATGGGCAAAGCGCCACCACCTTTACTGGCACCTTTAAATTACTATAGAAAAGTGTACAATCAAAGAAATACAACAGCACAATGAGCATGCTAAGGTATACATGAACATTGAAAACTCTCTAGATTAGCCTAAAGGATAAATTATACTATAGAAATCCTTTAAAGCTTTGCACTTAGTGGAATTCTCTTATCAAATTAGGAACAGCATTCCAAAGATTGGAAAAGCATTTTATAAGTTATTAATTTAATGGGAGTGGGAGGTGGTTATTTTAGGTAAACACAATTGTCAGTCTATAAGAAAGCAAAATGCATATACTGGGCAGAGTATAGAGCTGTAGTGACAGAGGTTTTAGGCTGGCTTTAGACTTGCGGACTCTCTGCAGCATCCTGCGGAGGGGATCCACAAGCTGACCCAGGCACCGCCAGCCCCTAACTTTATAATGGAACACACGGTCATGCGCAGGTCTGCGCATGACCGTGCGCTCCCATTCACTGCAATATGTGATTTGTACGTAGGCGAATGCCCGCGCACAAATCACACACTCTCGTCCGCACCAGGAATGACGACATGGTCGCATTCCTGGTGTGGATGAGAGTGTGTGATTGTGTGTGATTTGTGCGCGGGCATCCGTCTGCGCACAAATCACATATTGCAGTGAATGGGAGCGCACGGTCATGCGCAGACCTGCGCATGACGGTGCGTTCCCATTATAAAGATAGGGGCTGGCGGTGGCTGCTGTCAGCTTGCGGATCCCCTCCGCAGGACGCTGGTGAATGTAACAGCTAGAAAATAGCTTTAGTGTATGTAATTTTATGGTAGATACTGCATGGTACTATGTTTCTTAGAAAAGCTGTATGCAGATATGAAATCCTGCTGACAGATTCACTTTAAGGTTTTGCAACTGAAATTAGATGTATTTATTTTTGTATTTTGACTTTCAAGATAAAACTATAAGTGCATTGGAGACCTAGAAAATGTGAAAAAGTAATTTGCAATGAACCAAAGTATCAAAGTAAAAGAAGAAGAAAACAATTCAAGTATGTACTGGTTTATAAACTATTGATTAAAATTTCATATTAATAATTTGTCTGTACAATTTACACCCAGACTCTTCTACTTTAGTGACTTTTGTTATTTTGTTATTTCACATGACCCAGAACATTTTGGCATATTATTTGTTAAAAAACTCATTAACACTGAAAATCATTAGCTGTATTTGCTTTGACTGCAGCAATTCAATTGTTGAGTAACTGAGATGGTGCAATCACAGCTCTTATATCAGCACCAGCTTTTATGTACTTGATAAATTAAAAAGTATTAGTTTTTCTTCACAAGATCGGTGTTTGTCTAGTTCATTGTGGACTACTTTTACTTCTCTTCAGATTAATATTATAAGATCATGTTACCGTAACAACAACAGAAACAAAAGGGGGAAATTCAGGTTCTTGCCGTGGATCATATCGCTCCCCTAAATTACCCGTTTTCTTAATCCATGGATGCTAGAATAACATGAAGTATTTTGGACACCAAGCAGACAGTTTTGATTTCACAGAGTTCATGTTGCTGATCTGCAATAAACAGGAGACTCTTATTTGGCTACTGTATTTAGTTGAAAATAGTATGAAGCCATTCTTCATCAACGGAAACCTCAATGCCACTGGATATCTGAAATTGCTACATAATTCGATATCCAGTGACATTGAGGCTTCCATTGATGAAGAATGGCCCCACTATCTTTGTACCCCATATACCACACCATCCATCATTTTTGTGTTCGAACAGTCTTGGAGGGATCTATCCGCTGTGGGTTAGTGTCAGACCAATAGCTGTGGTTTTGTTTGTTAACTTCACCATTCACAAAAAAGTTTGCTTCATCACTCATCTGAAGGCAATTGTCTATGCTGCGAAGATACAAGATATGCAGCATCTGATAGCCATGAAAGAATAAAGTTACATTAAAACCAAGCACACCATTTTTTTTAATGAAATTCTCAATAGGTTTGATGTGTCACATGACCCTCTTCCCATTGATAAATATAAAGTTGGATCCAAAATGGTTGACTTCAAAATGGCCACCATGGTCACCACCCATATGGAAAAGTTTTCCCCCTCCCATATACTACTGTGCCACAAACAGGAAGTTGATATCACCAACCATTCCCATTCTATTTAGGTGCATTTTATAAATTGCCCACACTGTACAGTATAAAGGTTTAGAACAACAAATACTACCATTTACACAACATATGGGAAGACCTTGAACATTTCAGAAAGATAATGCTAAACCACATATTACACACTTCACAATAGAATAGATTTGTAGAAAAATAGTTTGAGTGATAAACTGGCTGCATGATGTCCAGACTTATCAGCAATAGAAGACATTTGGCTCATTATCAAATGAATCCGGCAAAGAAGATGCACAACTGTTGTGCAGCTAAAATCCTACATCTGACAAGAAAGGAACATTTTTCCCCCAAAACTCCAGCGATTGGTCTCCTCACTTCCCATACATTTATTGACAAGAAGAGAGATGCTACACAATGATTTACATGGCCCTGCCCCACACTTTATGAGATTATGTTGGTGCTATAAATCTTCTAAATGAGTTAATTCTTTCAAACAAAATTGAAAAATGTTTGACTTTAACCTTCTTCATTATGTTTTATGTACTCTTAAAATATGGCATTGAGATATTCCCAATCAATGCATTCATGTTTTCTTTACATTTTACACAGCATCCTTAATTTTTTAAAATTGGGGGTATTAATTATGTGATATATCAAAGTCAAGCACGAAGGCCTACCATAGCCTAAATAAATGCAGAAGCAGGAAATGCAGCAGTCTAATTATGATGAATCTATGTAGTGAAAGAATATTGTACCTCAAGGTACAGCCAAAGAGATTGGGAGAAAAAGTATAAAACACTACAGAAATTGTACATATAGTGTGTGACTGCACCACATTGAAGATGTGTGGGCATGATCAGAGTGACACTGTGAGCTGTACGTTAGCTTAGTGAGGCAAGCACAGAAAGGGGGATTAAACTTGGATAGTACTCACTCTTACATAGTGAGCTATATCAATCAAGGCAAGGGACTGGCTTTAATATGGAATAATAATAATAATAGTAATTTGGAGTAAATGACGCTGTAATAATGAAATAATGAATAATATATTAATCAAAGGCATAATGGAGCACTAAGCTATAGGCCAAGCTGAGGGTCCACTGATGCACCATCATTTACAAAATAAATGAAAGCAGATTTTTTTAAATGTTAAAATGCCCTTTATGATTTTATATGGGCTAATTCCTCTGTATAAATGTTTGAGCAGTTTAAAGGTAATCTGTCAGAAGGATCAACTCTCCTAATGAAAGCTGATAAAATTATACCTTAAAAATAAGTTCTGGAGGCAGATTTTTATGTATATCGGTGTCCTGCCCATAGCCTGGATTGGCTCATTCACTAATAACATAAATTTGGATTTCTCTGGAAAGAGACATTGAATTGCAGATATCAATGTATAATTTTATTCAGCTGCCTATGACCTACAAGTTGATATAGACGGCTTAGAAGGGTTGGCCTACTGACAGATTTAATTGCACTTTAATTTGCACTTCAGGGTGACTTTCTCAAAATCTACATTTAAAATAACACTGATTGGTTTTGAATGTAGCTAACAACATAAACAAATAAGCACAAATAATATTACATTATGGTATTCTAGGATAATTTTAGCACGTTTTGGTGACTAGATCCATATATTTCCTGGACCATCAAAGTCCTATTTAAAAAACGTAGTTTAAGATCATCAGAAACGTAGCTGTGACAGAACATTACATTTTCCGCATTAGAAGAAAACTATGTGTTTTCATACAGAGTGCATGACAACAGTAGGCAAGTTAATGTTTTATGTCAAAAAGTTTTGATTGGTGATAGTTTGATAACAAGATCCCCCACTAATTATTGGAATTGAGGCTTCTCCACAGAGTCGAAATAAGCCTATTACAGACATATGTGGCGTTCTTGCGACCAGGTGGCCACAAGAGGGAAGTGCAGCCAGGTAAGCAAGGTGGTTGCAAAACACACCCACACTGCACAAACACCGACCCTACGCCTAGGACTCTAGGTTGGGTAAGGGGTGGCGGGTGTAGCAAAGTGGGTGGATTGTAGGTGGACACTGACAAAGTGGGTGGAGAGACCAACACAATAAAAACCCAGGACCACACAGGGGTAGTTAGAGGAGAGAAAGAGTTAGAGGAGAAGAGACAGAGTTAGAGTGGAGAAGTTAGAACAACAGAACAGAGAGAGACTTCCCAGACAGTTTCGGGTTCCCTGGAGGCGCAAAATTCTGAGAGGCACAGACCCTAGGAGAGAAAGCCCGCTCCATAGCCTGGAGGCGACGAGAAGGGGAAAGAGACTGAGAGAGACCCCACAGCAGAAGGAAGAGTGGGAGGACAAGGGCCCGGCAGCCACACACATCTTAGCTGGCCGGAAGCACCCTAAGCTGATGCAGTGACAGACAGAAGGAGCCTGGTGTGCCCATATATCTGAACCTGCGACACTGGAGGGCTAGGCCAACATCAGAGAACTGGCTCTGAAGAAGTGACCGGGGATTCAAGACCCTAATCACGAGACACACAGGTGGGGGGCAGAAACATTATGTGCTGCAGCCTATCTTTCCACCACAGACTAGGAACACAGTTGTCATACTAGGACTGGTGACCCTGACTGCAAGGGAAATATATTAGCCCCGTGAGTCCGTAATGACCAGACTGAACCTGTGGGTGAGGTAATACGTTAATGCTGAAAGAGTGGCCTGAAAGGACTTTGAGGGAGCAACAGAGAAACGCTGCCTGAGCTGCACAGTTTGAGTTACCTGGAGCAGAGCTAAAGTGTGAGAACTGTAACTGGAAAGAGCTGAAAGAACTTTAAACTGTGTGAACTGTTGTGCTGTGAAAGACCGAGTAAAGTACCCAGTAAGCTCATCACTGCCTGAGACTGTTTACTTCCAGCGTCGCAGTGAAGTCCCGCCTGAGAAGCCACAGACTGTCATCCCTGCACACTGGCTGGAGAGCTGCAGCTTTGAAGTAAGTGAACTGCACTGCACACAATCCCTCACAAGTCCCATTCATCACAACTACTCCTGCTCTGGGGACCTTCAGCCTTACCCGAGGGCTTACTATCCACACTGCCCCAAGTCACCATCTCCAGCAGGAATACGGCAGCGGTGTTTCTATTGTCCACATATCCCGGGTGGTGTCATGACAAATCCCCTGTACAGTGTTGGCCAAAAGTATTGACACCCCTGCAACTCTGTCAGATAATACTCAGTTTCCTCCTGAAAATGATTGCAATCACAAATTATTTGGTATTATTATCTTCATTTCATTTGTCTTCAATTAAAAAAACACAAAAAGAATTGTCCTAAAGCCAAATTGGATCTAATTCCACACCAAACATAAAAAAGGGGGTAGACAAAATTATTGGCACTGTTAGAAAAATCATGTGATGCTTCTCTAATTTGTGTAATTAACAGCACCTGTTACTTACCTGTGGCACCTAACAGGTGTTGGCAATAACTAAATCACACTTGCAGCCAGTTGACATGGATTAAAGTTGACTCAACCTCTGTCCTGTGTCCTTGTGTGTACCACATTGAGCATGGAGAAAAGAAAGAAGACCAAAGAACTGTCTGAGGACTTGAAAAACCAAATTGTGAGGAAACATGAGCAATCTCAATGCTACAAATCCATCTCCAAAGACCTGAATGGTCCTGTGTCTACCGTGCACAGTGTCATCAAGAAGTTTAAAGCCCATGGCACTGTGGCTAACCTCCCTACATGTGGACGGAAAAGAAAAATTGACGAGAGATTTCAACGCAAGATTGTGCGGATGGTGGATAAAGAACCTCAACTAACATCCAAACAAGTTAAAGCTGCCCTGCAGTCCGATGGTACAACAGTGTCCACCCTGTACTATCCATCGGCGTCTGAATGAAAAGGGACTGTATGGTAGGAGACCCAGGAAGACCCCACTTCTTACCCTGAGACATAAAAAAGCTAGACTAGAGTTTGCCAAAACTTACCTGAGAAAGCCTAAAACGTTTTGGAAGAATATTATCTCTTTTTGGGCAAAGGCATCAACATAGAGTTTACAGGAGAAAAAAAGAGGCATTCAAAGAAAAGAACACAGTCCCTACAGTCAAACATGGTGGAGGTACCCTGATGTTTTGGGGTTACTTTGCTGCCTCTGGCACTGGACTGCTTGACCGTGTGCATGGCATTATGAAGTCTGAAGACTACCAACAAATTTTGCAGCATAATGTAGGGCCCAGTGTGAGAAAGCTGGGTCTCCCTCAGAGGTCATGGGCCTTCCAGCAGGACAATGACCCAAAACACACTTCAAAAAGCACTAGAAAATGGTTTGAGAGAAAGCACTGGAGACTTCTAAGGTGGCCAGCAATGAGTCCAGACCTGAATCCTAAAGAACACCTGTGGAGAAATCTAAAAGTGGCAGTTTGGAGAAGGCACCCTTCAAATATCAGGGACCTGGAGCACTTTGCCAAAGAAGAATGGTCTAAAATTCCAGCAGAGCATTGTAAGAAACTCATTGCGGTTGATCGCAGTTATTTTGGCTAAAGGTTGTGCAACCACGTATTAGGCTGAGGGTGCCAATACTTTTGTCCGGCCCATTTTTGGAGTTTTGTGTGAAATGATCAATGTTTTACTTTTTGCTTCATTCTCTTTTGTGTTTTTTCATTGAAGACAAATTAAATGAAGATAATAATACCAAAGAATTTGTGATTGCAATCATTTTCAGGAAGAAACTGAGTATTATCTGACAGAATTGCAGGGGTGTCAGTACTTTTGGCCAACACTGTAAGTATCCCCTTTTTGGACCGATTCCAGGCCATGGGACCTGGTCACGACTACCGTGATACCCCAGAGAGACAGCACCAGCCCGCCTTCCGAGTACCCCATAGCCTAGGGGCGCATCACATACACTTTCTATGAGCTTTGCACAATTTTTATACTCACTAACATTGTAAAGAAATGATCAGTGCCAAAAGGGCATAGCATGGCACAGCCATCAACCGATTGTTAATGGCACCTTGAGGGTGTCAGCAAGTGGGACCCTACTGATCAAAACATCCAATGCCAGCAAGACATGTCCTTTTAACATTGTAAAACTGTAGCTATAGTAAAAAGAAACACTTTAAATCATATGGAAAAACACTATACAAATAATTTAATGGCTACATGACTTGTCTTTCTGCTATTTTTTAGAGTGAAATTTGTTTTCCAATAAAGAACAGTAAAGTACAAACTGTTTATTGGTAACACACACACACACATTTTGCTGACATGAACTATAATGATTCTGAAAAAAATCATTTTAGTCAGACATATAACAAGAATTCTTTGCTCCGAGCACAAGTATAAGCCTTTCTCTCACATCAGGCTTTCATTGCTTCACAAACACCTGCAAAAGGTCAACCAGCAAATATAAACTAGTAAACACACAATCTGGTCACCGAAACTTTATTTTGCATAGAACTCTATACATTCATTACATTGGATTATCTTCCTATTTTTTACATATTTTTACTTTTATATTTGAAAAAGTTTCAAAAAGTTTTTTTTTCTACCCCCCACTTCCTAAAGATGTCAGGACCATCAATGTAAGGGTGTCTTCACACTGGCGTTCCCCTCCGCAGCGTTCTGCGGAGGGCAACCACCATGTGAGCGCAGGCACCGCAAGTCCATATGTTTATCATGGGGACGCACGGTGCTGCGCTTGACTGTGCATGACATTGTCGTCCGCACCAGGAACGCGACATGTCGCGTTCAGGGTGCGGACGAGAGCGTGTGATTTGTACGCAAGAATGCGCATGTGTACAAATCACACAGGGAAATTAATGAGAGCGCACGGTCATACGCAGTCAAGCGCAGTACTGTGCGTCCCCATGATAAACATACGGACTTGTGGTGCCTGCGCTCACATGGCAGTTCCCCTCCGCAGAACACTGCAGAGGGGAACGCCGGTGTGAAGCCAGCCTAATAAGCCCCTGTACTTTGTGTAACCCATATCTCGTTGTAGATTGTAAGCTCTTTTGAGCAGGGTCACCTTTATTTTTGCTTTAATTATTGTATTGTATTTTTTACATTGTTTCTCTGCTTTAATTATTGTATTGTATTATTTACATTGTTCCTCTGCTTATTGTACTGTATTTTTTTACATTGATTCTTTACTTTAGTTAATGTATTGTTTTGTTTAAAAATATATACTGTAATTGTTACCTATGACCATTTGTATATGAACCACTGAATTGTAAAGCACTGTGAATATGTTGGTACTATATAAATAAAGATTATTATTATACCTTTTTTTTGTTAAAGGAAATCTGTCAGGGCAAATTACGCTCCTAAACATTTTCTAAATGTGTCCTTATTCAATTGACATGTAGAGCGGGTAAAATAAGTATTGAACAAGTCACAAATTTTCTAAGTAATTCATTTATAAAGGTCCTATTGACATAAATCTCTTACAAGACATTGGTAGCAATCCATCCAATCCATACAGGCAAAGTCATCAGATCATATATGTCCATAAATTAAGGTATGTCTAATAATGAAAAATTACACAGGGTAAAAGTATTGAACACATGAACATTGAAAGTTGAAAAAAGCAAAGTTATGACACTAGCTGAAATCTATCAGTAATTAGAAAGAAATCCTGCCACTTAGTGAAAAATAGAATCAGCTGGTTCAACTGATGGTCTATAAAAAGGTGTCTCATGACCAACGTGCCACACAAGAAACATCTTATGATGAGTAAAACCAATGAACTGTCTCAAGACCTTCACAATATTATTGTTCCAAATTGGTTACAGAATAATTTCTCAACTACTGAAGGTTCCAGGTAGCACTGTTGTGGACATATTTCACAAGTGGAAAGAACATCATTTTACTATAAACTGGCCATGACTATAGGCTCCTTATATTTTCAACAAGCCTATTAAATGCTGGGAGAGTATAATCTGGTCAGATGAAATCAAAATTGAACTTTTTGGATGCTATAATACACATCATGTTTGGAAACTTTTAACAGCATACCAACAGTGAAACATGAAAGTGGGGACATCATGATGTGAGGTAGTTTTTCAGTATAAGCCACTGGCAAACTTCATGGAAATGAAAGAAGGATCAGTGGACAAATGTCATGATAAAAATCTGTTGCCATCTACCAAGATGATGAAGATCAAATGAAGGTGGACATTTAAGCAAGACAATGTTCCCACACACAGCCAAGGAAACTCTCAATTGGTTTCAGAGAAAGAAAATAAAGCTGCTAGAAAGGATCAGCCAATCACCAGACCTGAATCCAATAGAAAATTAATGGAACAAACTAAGTCTCAAACCTCATACAGAAGCCCATGGAACGTTTAGGATTTGAAGAGTGTTTGTGTGAAGAATGGTCTAAAATCACACCTGAGCAATGCATGCGACCAATTTCTCCCTACAAGAGGCATCTTGATGCTGTTATCACCAACAAAGGGTTTTGTATGAAGTATTAAACACATTTCAGTAAGTGTGTTCAACATTTGCTTCCTTTTTTCCTGCTAGAGCCCTGCTTCATGGCTAACTGAGCAAATCAGGTCACAATGCTGCTTTTCTAATAGTTTACACATTGGCATGGGTCTAGGATGGCTGGGCGCTAGGTATATATCACAGCTGCCATTTTCATCATATTCTTGGATAACCTCTTGTGAGATAGTGCGGGGGATCATATGCAAGGGGCACTATGTCTCCCCCAGAATGCGCACTGTCACATATTGAAACCGGTATAGGGTGTAAGAGAGAAGGACGGTCCACTCCCTCCGCTCCGGGTCTTGCAGGGTCCCCGGAAAGAGACACAGGGTTAAAAGCCTGGTTAGGAGACAGGGCGGGGTTCCCTGTGGACAGTTTTTTGCCTAAGCTGAAGTAGCAGCAGATATAGACAGGAGAGGTCAAGAGTTCCAAGGGCCGTGTGCTATAATAACACGGTGTAGCCCAGGAGGGCTGGGAGCTCGGGGCGACCTATATTGGAAAGCTCATAACCTGAAGGAACTGGGTTACTTTATGTGTCGACTGTATCCTGTGTACCCGGCTGCGACCCGGATTCCGGTAGCTTGTGCCATCGCTGTGTTTATCAGCAATATTACCGGGCTCAACGTTTTCCTGACTTGCAATCCCAGTGCTGCCCCACACATGGTGGAGAATGCGGGCAGCCTGAACCACAAACTGCATGTCCGTACTGAAACTGGCCACGCTACAGGTCAGGCCTGCCACTAGTATGGAGGAAATCATAAGGCAGCTGGTACTTACCCAGCAGCGGCAACAAGAACAGCAACAGCGACACGAGGAGCAGCAGCTCCGACAGCAGGAGCAAGAGCAGAAAACGAATGAACTGCTCCTGCAAAATGTTATGGCCCTACGAGACCCGCCAGCAGAGCCTCTCCCGGAACGGCGTGAGGCTCGGGACCGGTTCCGATCGGCACTGAGGAAGCTGAGTCTGGAGGACGACATAGAAGCTTTCCTCACAGTCTACGAGCACACCGCAGAGCGAGAAGGCCTCCCTGCCGCTCAGTGGGCTGAAGTGGTGGCGCCATTACTGATGGGCGACGCCCAGAAGGCCTACACAGACCTCAGTTGGGAGGATGCACAAGACTACGGGAGACTCAAAAGTGAGATCCTTGCAAGACTGGGGGTCAATACTTATGTCCGAGCCCAACGGGTGTTTTCCTGGTCCTATGTGGAGTCAAAGCCGGCTTGTTCCCAGGCGTATGATTTGTTGCAGTTGGTAAAATGGTGGCTCCAGCCTGACTCTGGGACAGATGGTGGAAAGGGTGGTGGTCGACCGGCTGGTACGGACTCTGCCGGTTGCGATACAGCGTTGGGTGGGGCAAGGGGGCCGGGTAACTTGGACCAGGTGGTTAGCTTGATAGAGCCATATACAGCCACTCTGTCCCATTGCGGCAGTTACGCCGGCCTCCAGAGCCGGGTAAAGGTGTACGTCCATCCACGGTGGACCCTCCTAAATATGGATCTGCTGAGGGAGTGCCCCGGAATGAGGCCAGCAGACCAGGCTCCCCTAGAAGGAGCTTCCGGACCGGCGGGGGCACTGCTTTGTGGTGCTGGCGTTGCAAAGGGCCGGGACATGCGGCTTATTGCCCACTAACAATGGAACCCATGGACTGTGGGTTCACACGCCGGGTCTCGATGTATGCCAGCCTCGTGCTTACCGCTGATGCGGTGGTTTCCCCAATGGAACCACATCTGTGCCCGGTGTTCATTAATGGACACAGAGCCGAACCTCTCTTGGACTCCGGTAGTTTGGTGACACTGGTTCATGCATTCTTAATCCCCGGGTTGCAACCCACTGGGGGACTGATCGGGGTCCGGTGTATACACGGGGACCTACGCGAGTATCCAACCACAGAGGTGACTCTGTCCACTCCGTGTGGAGAGGTGGCCCACGTGGTCGGAGTGGTAAAGTCTCTACCCTACGGGACTGTGCTGGGAAGAGACTTACCATTGTTTTGGTCCTTATGGGGAAGGAGGAGTAACCCTCCCCTGATACCAGGGAATCAGGGAGCTGAACCCGACAACCCTGAGACCGGGATATCTGCCGTAGGGGTCGCCAACATAGGGCTAGAGTGTCACCCCGATAGGTTCCCACTAGACGTATTGGCAGGAGAGGTCGAGGAGACCCCACCAATTCCAGAGATGTAAGCATCCCGGGGAGCGTTTGGGACAGCCCAGCTACAGGATCCCACACTGACCCGGGCCCGAGAAAGGGTAACAGAAGTAAACGGGGTAGCTCAGCATTCGGGGGCAGAGAATGTGTTTCCACGCATGGTGGTCAACTGGGAGTTACTCTATAGGGTGGACAAAATCCGGGATGAGGTCGTGGACCAACTGGTAGTACTGCAGACCTACCGTCGGGCGGTCCTAGAGATGGCCCACCTGCTAGGGGGCCACCTTGGGGCTAAACAAACGCAAGAGCACATCTTGCGGAGGTTCTTCTGGCCGGGCATGCATGCGGATGTCCATAGGTACTGTGACTCCTGCCCGGAATGTCAGCTGACCACACCCATTGCCACCTTCCGTAGTCCATTAGTACCTCTACCGGTTATAGAGGAACCTTTTGAATGAATCACAATGGATCTGGTGGGGCCTATAGTTAAGTCAGCATGGGGCCACTAACACATACTCGTGGATGTCAACTACGCCACCCGGTATCCAGAGGCGATTCCATTACGCCACACCTCAGCAAAACTGATTACCCGGGAGCTGTTTGCTATGTTCTGTTGCCTAGGACTACCTAAGAAGATCCTCATGGATCAGGGGACTCCTTTTATGTCCAAAGTGACCCGGGAACTGTGTAAAGTGCTCAATATAAAACAGCTGCGCACCTCGGTGTATCATCGCCAGACCGACGGGTAAAAGCCCCGTGAAAAGTGCGAGTGAAGCCGTACCGGGTACCCGAGGCCAGACGGCAAGCCATCGCGGCCGAAGTTAAGCACATGCTCAAGTTAGGGGTAATAGAAGAATCCCGGAGCGAATGGGCTAGTCCCATTGTGCTCATTCCGAAGCCGGACGGATCGCTGCGGTTCTGCAATGATTTCCGGAAGTTGAACGACGTGTCTAAGTTCGATCTATATCCCATGCCCCGGGTGGAAGAGATGATTGAAAGACTGGGGCAAGCCCAGTACTTCACAACGCTCGATCTGATCAAAGGTTACTGGCAGGTGCCGCTAACAGAGTCGGCCAAGGAAAAACCGCCTTTGTTACCCCGGAGGGCCTCTATCACTATGTTTTGTTGCCTTTTGGGTTGCATGGTGCCCCGGCTACATTCCAGTGGCTCATGGACATAGTGTTGGAGCCTCATCGGAAGTACGCGTCCGCCTACCTAGATAACATTATCATATTTAGTCCGGATTGGCATACCCACTTGTCTCAGGTACAGGCCATGGTAGATTCACTCAGGGCTGCAAGCCTGCCGGCAAATCCAAAAAAATGTGCCATGGGCTCGAGGAGGCCCGGTACCTGGGGTATGTGATTGGGCGAGGGGTTATCAAACCCCAAATAAACAAAATCGAGGCCATTCAAAATTGGCCTACCAAACAGGTGAGGGCATTCCTCGGCATAGTTGGGTACTATCGACGCTTCATACCCAACTTTGCTGGGCGGACGGCGGCCCTGTCCGACCTGTTAAAAGGGAAGAAATCTGCATTGGTGCCTTGGAATCCCCAAGCAGAGGCAGCCTGTCAGTCCATGAAGTTGGCCTTGTGCGGACAGCCCGTCCTCATCAGTCCTAACTTCAAACACACCTTCGTTGCGCAAATAGACGCCTCGGAGGTGGGGCTGGGGGCTGTGCTATCGCAAGAAGTGGACGGAGAAGAACAGCCAGAAATTGTCCCTGGCGGAAAAGTGTAGTGGAGAAGGAGTGCTTGGCTGTTAAATGGGCCTTGGAGTCCCTACGCTATTATTTGCTCGGGTGGCAGTTTTGGTTGGTTACGGGTCACGCTCCCCTGGTCTGGATGCGAAACGCCAAGGAACGGAACGCTCGGGTCACCCGGTGGTTCCTGTCCCTCCAAAACTTCAATTTTTCGGTGGAGCATCAGGCTGGCAAGTTGCAGGGCAATGCGAATGCCCTGTCCCAGGCACCCTGTTTGGTGGCTGGGGTTCAACCCCACAAGTTTGAACCAAGAGGGGGGGTGTGTGAGACAGTGCGGGGGATCATATGCGAGGGGCGCTATGTCTCCCCCAGAATGCGCACTGTCACATATTGAACCCGGTATAGGGTGTAAGAGAGAGGGACGGTTCACTCCTTCCGCTCCAGGTCTTGCAGGGTCCCCGGAAGGAGACACAAGGTTAAAAGCCTGGTTAGGAGACAGGACGGGGTTCCCTGTGGACAGTTTTTTGCTTAAGCTGAAGTAGCAGCAGATATAGACAGGAGAGGTCAAGAGTTCCAGGGGCATTGTGCTATAATAACATGGTCTATCCCGGGAGGGCTGGGAGCTCGGGGCGACCTATATCGGAAAGCTCATACCTGAAGGAACCGGGTTACTTTATGTGTGGACTGTATCCTGTGTATCCAGCTGTGACCCGGATTCCGGCAGCTTGTGCCATCGCTGTGTTTATCAGCAATAAAACCGGGTACTGTTTGAACAAATATCGTGCTCAACGTGTTCCTGACTTGCAATCCTAGCGCTGCCCCACACTCTTTACATAAAACAAAAAGCATATATTTGTGATTGGCCTCAGTGAATTTTCAGGCAAGCAGGACCATGTCTATGGCAATTTAATTGTTATTTGCATGTGGCACATGTATTAACAAAGTAACAAAGAACAACTGATATATGGTTAAATTTAGAATACTAATTTCAAACAGTGTAAGGCTGCGGAAACACCTTGCATATGAAATTTGACCAAACAAGTTGCCTATATATTTGAGCAGATTAAAAAACTTTTGTTTTAGTAAACACTAATGTTGCAATTGAAGAAGTCATCTATTTTAGTTTATTAAAAATATATCTATACATTTTAATGGTATAAGTTATAAAAATGATTTAAATTTTTAATATTTTCAAATTTCAAGCAGTAGTAGGAGCAGTTGCTGACAAATGTAATGAAATTGTATTGACAATTTGCAATTACATCTGTACTAAATGTGAGAAGCATCTGCTCATATGTGTCTGACATCACTCCTCCACTCCCCTTTTTTATCTGCAAAATGATAAGGCAGCATGAAGGTTAGGATCACAGTACAACACCTTGTTTCTTAATAACTGCTATGTCATACTGAGATGTGGACACTGTCACAGAGAACTATTAGCAGCATTGATTCTGTTACTTGGCGCGTTGCTGCTCACTGTTTTTTACAGAGATTTGAGAAGAACAGTCATATCATTGCAGATGAAGGTCACAATAATTAAACAGGTAAAACCAATGGATATATATGTGAAAGATCTGTGCTGCTGTGAGACGAAAGGACAACAAAAGCGTATCAGGAACGGTGGCGTTATTTGACGTGTTTTGGAGCTATATCCATGCTCCTTCCTCAGGAAACCAACCCAACTCATATTTAAGTCACATGCTGTCCATTTCGTTGTGATCCTCCTTGAGATGGTTCTACTTTTTCATTGGAGTCCAGCTGTGTTTAATAGCACTTGAATTGGAAAGGCACAAACCTGTCAATACAAGATCTCACAGCTCATAGTGCATGTCAGACCAAATGAGAATCATGAGGTCAAAGGAACTGCCCAAGAGCTCAGAAACAGAATTGTGGCAAGCTCAGATTTGGCCAAGGTTACAAAAGAATTTTTGCAGTACTCAAGGTTCCTAAGAGTACAGTGACCTCTATAATCTTTAAATGGAAGAAGTTTGCGACCACCAGAGGCTTTCCTAGACTTGTCCATCCAGCCAAACTGAGAAATTGTGGGAGAAGAGCTTTGGTGAGAGAGGAGAAGAAGAACCCCAAGATTACTGTGTATGAGCTCCAGAAATGCAGTAGGGAGATGGAAGAAAGTTCCACAAAGTCAACTATCACTGCTGCCCTACACCAGTCGGGCCTTTATGGCACAGTGGCCTAAGGGAAGCATTTCCTCAGTGCAAGACATATGAAAGCATGCATAGTGTTTGCAAGAAAACACATGAAGGACTCCCAGACTATGAGAAATAAGATTATCTGGTCTGATGAGACGACGATAGTACTTTTTGGTTATAATTCTAAGCGGTATGTGTGAAGAAAGCCAGGCACTGCTCATCACCTGCTAAAAAATCCCAAAGTGAAACATGGTGGTGGCAGCATCATGCTATTGGGGTGTTTTTAAGCTGCAGGGACAGGAAGACTGGTCACAAATGAAGGAAACATGAATACGGCCAAGTACAGAGTTAGGCTGGCTTCACATTAGCGTTCTCCTCCGCAGCGTTCTGCGGAGGGGAATCGCTATGTGTGCGCAGCGGCCGCCAGCCCCTATCTTTATAATGGGAGCGCACGGTGCTGCGCTTGACAGCGCATGACCGTGCGCACCCATTCACTCCCATATGTGATCTGTGCGCAGGCGGACGCCTGCGCACAATTCACACACTCTCGTCCGCACCAGGGACGCGACATGTTGCATTCCTAGTGCGGACGAGAGTGTGTGATCTGTGCGCAGATCACATATGGGAGTGAATGGGTGCGCACGGTCTTGCGCTGTCAAGCGCAGCACCGTGCGCTCCCATTATAAAGATAGGAGCTGGCGGCCGCTGCGCACACATGGCGATTCCCCTCCGCAGAACGCTGCGGAGGGGAACGCTAATGTGAAGCCAGCCTTATCCTGGATGAAAACCTCTTGCAGAGGGCTCTGGAGTTCATACTTGGCCGAAGGTTCACCTTCCAACAAGACAATGACCCTAAGTACACATCTAAAATAACAAAGGAGTGGCTTCAGAACAACTCTGTGACCATACTTGACTGGCCCAGCCAGAGCCCTGACCTAACACAATTGAGCATCTCTGGAGACACCTGAAGATGGCTGTCCACCAACGTTCATCATCCAACCTGACAGAACTGGAGAGGATCTTCAAAGCAGAATGACAGAGGATCCCCAAATCCAGGTGTGAAAAACTTGTTGCATCATTCCCAAGAAGACTCATGGCTGTACTAGCTCAAAAGGGTACTTCTACTCAATACTGAGCAAAGGGTCTGAATAGTTATGACCATGTGATATTTCAGTTTTTCTTTTTAAATAAATTTGCTAAATTTTGAAATTTTTGTTTTTTTAAGTCATGATGGGGTGCAGAGTGCACATTAATGAGAAAAAGAGAACATTTTTGAATTTACCAAATGGCTGCAATGAAACAAAGAGTGGAAAATGTAAAGGGGTCTGAATACTTTCCGTACCCACTGTACCTTTAGGATATTCTACTTTTTCAAAATCAGTTAAGTTATAAGTAAAATAATGCTTACTGTTTATTGCATATGTCCAAAGGTCAGTCTTTGTCTCCTTTGTAAGGAGGATTTTTATGATGTAGCATTTGAAATGTATGACAGGCATTAGAAATAAAATAGAATACAACAGCTATAAGCCACAAAAGAGTTATCACAAGTAATTAGATCTTGGGACAGCTAAATCTCTCATGATATTTACTTTGATACATAGACATAGAGCTCACAGGACATTTGCAATCAATACAGGGACTTAATGTGTGCACATAAACCTATGAATTGATTTCAAAACCCTTCTGTGTGTTGTGACTACAAGAAAATGTGTCTGTGCAATTCTTCTTACTACAGTCTCACTGGATCTGGTTAGTATGTATAGTTTTTGCTTTTTTTTCAATACCTGTATGGGCCACATATTGATAAACAAAATTGTATGTTAGCCTCAGTGCACACTTAGGAAAATATGCACATGACGGGTATTTTGTTGCAGAAATTTCTAAACAGCTTCAAGGCAGACTAACTGTGCTCACCTTGTATGGTTGTGAGAGTCACAACCACTATATCAGCTAAATTGTAAGCCTGATGATGGTTGCAGCAGTCTTCCAAGAAGCAACGTATTAATAAAGAAAAAGATGGAGTTTCACGACCACGTTACCATCTAATAAACCATACAGGTTAATAATTGCGTTTTTTATCATCAATGCGTTTCAGGGCTCTCTGGTCCCTTCCTCAGTACATCTGTGATTTTTTCCTGAGGATGGGGCCAGAGAGCCCTGAAATGCATTGATGATAAAAATTGCATTTATTAACTTGTATGGTTTATTGGATGGTCGTGAAGTTCCATCTTTTTCTTTTTTAATATAACAGCATTTAGAAATATTTTTAACAGACGTCACATGGACATATGGATTTGACTAATGAAGATGACCGATTGGGAAAAATTTGCTAATAAAGTGTTCAATTTTAGACAGATGTGAACTTTTATCTTATGCTGGATAATTTAAGGGGTTGTCTGGGCTTTTTCTAAAATTTGCATGTGTATCTAGGCTGCAAAATGTTGACAGTTTGTAATATACACCCTGTCAACATTTTGCAGGGTTTCCTAGATATCACTGATTTGCTGCAGCCAGAGAATGCCTAGGGGTGTTTGTGCTTGAGCTGCATGTAAATGAAAAACTGGTTGTTTACTCCCAGACTCCAACACACATGCCCCCTTCCCCAATTTACAGTATGTCCTGCCACCTGCCCCCACACTGCTACAGCCCGCCCCAGTCTCAAGCATGACCACCCAACCCCTCTGTACATAGTGGGTTACCTCCTCCACTGGCACTGTGCACCGAATCTGCAGCTCTATGCCCTGCTCTGTGAGCTGCAGATTAGGCACACGGGGTCAGTGTAGGAGCTGAGGGCTGTGTGTAATCCTGTGTGACCTCAGCTCATGCTCCCTTGTGGCCGCTCTGTGCAGGAGCCGATGCCCCTCCTCTATCCCCAGCTGCAACCTGTGTGCCCCGCTTTGTGCAGGAGCTACACAGGAGGACCGGCTCGCATGCACATTGCACAGAGCGGCCACAGGGGTGCACAGCTGAGGGCACATTATACTGCCACAAACTGTGACTTTTAACCCCTTCCGACCTATGATGTAGGAGGACGTCATGGGCCGTTAAGGGGTGTTTGATGTGAGCTCCGGCGCGGAGCTCACATCAATGCCCCAACATCTCGGCTGATCTCATAAGCTGAGATGTCAGAGTAATAGCACCGATCGGATCCGGGATCCATCGGTGCTGTTAACTCCTTGGATCCTGCTGTCAATCACTAAACAGCGGATCCAAGGCAGCCGCTACAGGAACGCTCCGTTCCCTGCCTGCATCGGAGATCCCGCGATATTATTGCGGAATTTCAGCAGTAATGTGACAGTCTTGGCTAGACCCCAGATGCTGTCAGAAAGCACTTCCGGGTTGTGGTTGGCAGGTGCTGCCAACCACAACATGTCCGCGATTCTGGAAAATACTGATGAGCTGCAGCTCACCGGTATCTCCCAGAAGCGATCGGACTGTGCAGCAAGGTGCCTCTTAAAGGGCAGTGTAAAAATAAGAATGAATAAAAAAATATAATTTTGAAAAACCTGTAAAAAGAAAAAAAACATAAAAGTTCAAATCACCCCTTTTCCCCCATTCACAATAAAAGTATTAAAAAATAAAAAAAATACACGTTTGGTATTGCTGCCTTCAGAATCGCCCATCTATCAACAATAAAATCAATTAATGACAGCCCTAAACTGCGTAACAGAAAAAATGGTCCAAACGCCAAAATTACGTTATTTAGTTGCCGCAACATTGCTATAAAATCCGATAATGGGGATCAAAACAGTGTATCCACCCAAAATGGCATCATTAGAAAGGTCAGCTCAAAATGCAAAAAATAAGCCATCACACAACCCCAGATCCCAAAAAAATGAGAATGCTACGGGTTGCAAAATATGGTGCAAAAAGTGTGTTTTGTTTTTTTTTTCCAAACTTCTGAATTTTTTTTCACCACTTAGATACCAGTAAAGGTATACACGTTTGGTATCTACGAACTCATACCGACCTGAGGCATCACACCGTCAAGTCGGTTTTACCATATAGTGAAAATGGTGGCTAAAAAACGCAAAAAACAAACGCGTGATTGCACTTTTTTTTGCATTTTCACCGCACTTGGAATTTTTTTGCAATTTCCTTGTACACTATATGGTCAAATAAATGATTGCAACTAAAAGTACAACTCACCCCGCAAAAAGCAAGCCATCATATGTCTATATTGACAGAAAAATAAAAATGTTATGGCTCTTGGAAGTAGGGGAGCAAAAAATGAAAATGAAAAACGAAAAATTCCTGGATCATGAAGGGGTTATTAAGTTTCAGGCCACGTGCACACATTAAGTGTTTAGTTAATTTTTCTACCTCAGTATTTGTAAGACAAGACCAAGAGTGGGACAATCAGAGGAAAAGTATAATAGAAACTTGTCACCAGTTTTGTACTTATCACCCACTCCTGGCTTGGGCTTACAAATACTGATGTAAAATACTGACTAAATACTAAATGTGTGAACATGACCTATAAACCATCACATGCTGCCTTTGAATATTAGCTCATTCATCAGGCGTGTATCAGCCTGTATACGCAATCTGATAGTAAAGAACGCTTGTTTCCTGATTATTGTCCCACTTAGGCTGGCTTCACATTAGCGTTCCCATTCACTCCCACACAGTCTCGTCCGCACCAGGGACGCGACATGTTGCATTCCTGGTGCGGACGAGAGTGCATCTGCCTGCGCAAGATCACATATGGGAGTGAATGGGTGCGCACGGTCATGCGCTGTCAAGCGCAGCACCGTGCGCTCCCATTATAAAGATAGGAGCTGGCGGCCGCTGCGCACACATGGCCATTCCCCTCCGCAAACGCTGCGGAGGGGAGCGCTAATGTGAAGCCAGCCTTAAATGGTCCCTTACTGAGAATTATGCAAACATTTGATGTGGCTGTATATTAAAACAGACCATACACACAACAGAGCTGTTTGTCAACCGTCATCATTTTTCCCAATACAACTCTAAACCTGCATCCTCAGCTTTGGCCAAGTGGGAATATTTGTTTCAAAGGGAAAAAGAACCCAATAGAACTGATTTTGTAAAATACATGAAGTTATTTTACTTGTGTTTTTGCATTTCATTTCGGTTTTGAAAACTGCAATGAACTTACGTGTAAAAAAACTCATTAACAAGCCAACTCTTAGTAACACTGGCTTTTATTATCAGGAACTAAAATATTTCTCATATTCCGTGACTTTTGAAGCTGACAGTAATTACACAGTTCACGCATTGTTTCATTTTGTTTATCTTTTAGTGCTCTCATTACAACATAATTTCTTGACCTTAACGCTCACTTGAGCAAATACTTAGGATTGCATTAAAAAGCCACAGCATACTGTAGTGTGCAGCATAAAGAGGAAAAGAAGAATACATGAGGGGGAAAAACGCTGTAGGTTTTTTTATGCAGCCTATGACTCACCCAGGGGTCTATGGGAACTCGGAACCCGGGCGTGGAGTTGGAGGGATGTCACTGGTGGCCCGCCTGGACCCGTAGCCATGGTGTCGGCCCAAAAATTGGGGGAAGTGTAAAAAGGGTATAAAAGAAAAGAAATATAAAAGTTTATCGTGACGTCACCTGCAGATTCTGGTGATGTTCACCAGCGCTGCTGTCTGACCCCAGGGGGTGATGTTATCGCAGCTTAGTTGGTATGGCTCCCCGGGCCAGAGTAGCACTGCACTTTTTGTTGTGGAGCTGGTTGTGGGTAGCGCAGCTGCGCAGCAGTTTGTGTAGAAAGGAGACATGGAGGCCTTGTGACTCTGTATGGGTACTTTACTGGAACCAGTTCAGATGGCACTTTAGGTTACAGCTCACACAGTCTTTGAATGGGTAACTGGGTAGTTGCTGGAGAGGATAAACTCTCTTTGAGGCTCCCGTATGTCCTGCTGCTTTTACTTACGCCTCCTTACTTTTCTTGCACTGCCCTGCACAGACCACTTCTCTACCAGGCCCGTTGGGTGCAATGAGGTACCTTGCTTCTCTCTAAGGTGCTCGACCCAGTTTGGGGGATCCTGGCGAGGCTGCATGTCCTGAACGGGGATTTCGGGTTGCTGAACTAACCCTCGACCGGCCGGTGTCGACGGCTGAGGGGTGAACTCAGCTATACCGTTCCTCGGAGCAGGCACTCTGTTATTGGACTAGAATTCCACCGGACTATGCAAGGTCCAGTATGGGGTTTCCACGTTCTTTTCCTAGGCTGCCCTTTTCTCTGTCAGGCACCCTCACTGGGAGACCCTTCTCTCTCTCGGGCTCCCTCCATACTTCGCTCATCAGTACAGACTACATCCCACTGTGAGACTTCCCACCTCAACTAACTCCTCTCACCGGGACTGGGTTCACTGTTAACCCCCTCATCCCTGGCTCTAGAGTGCTGAGATGGGAGCCTCATGTCAACTTTACACTCCCCTGTGACAGGAATTCTGCACACTCTATTCTCGGTGCAGTACCCCTACTGTGACGCACTGACCAGTGAGGCTCCATCCTGCCCCGCTCGCCACCATCCTGCCCCGCCGGCTCCATCCTGCCCACCAGCTCCATCCTGCACCCCCACCACCATCCTGCCCCCCCGCCACCATCCTGCCCCCCATCACCATCCTGCCCCACCGGCTCCATCTTGCCCCACCGGCTCCATCCTGCCCCCCCGCCACCATCCTGCTCCACCGGCTCCATCCTGCCCCCCCCACCATCCTGATCCCCTCACCACCATCCTGCCCCACCGGCTCCATCCTGCCTCCCCCGCATCCATCCTGCCCTGCCGGCTCCATCCTGCCCCCCCCCGCCACCATCCTGCCCCACTAGTCACCATCCTGCCCCACCCATCCTGCTACTCTGGCTCCATCCTGCCCCTCCGTCTCCATCCTGCCCCGCTCACTCCATCCTGCCCCGCTCGCCAACATCCTGCCCCGCTGGCTCCATCCTGCCCCACCGGCTCCATCCTACCCCGCCCACTCCATCCTGCTCCATCCTGCCCCGCTCACTCCATCCTGCCCCGCTGGCTCCATCCTGCCCCCCCGGCATCATCCTGCCTCGCCGGCTCCATCCTGCTCCACCGGCTCCATCCTACCCCCCTGCATCCATCCTGCCCCACCGACTATATCCTGCCCCTCCTCGCCACCATCCTGCCCCGCCGGCTCCATCCTGCTCTGCGGGCTCTATCCTGCCCCCCCCCCGCATCCATCCTGCCCTGCCGGCTCCATCCTGCCCCCCTACCTCCATCCTGATCCCTCTCGCCACCATCCTGCCCTGCTGGCTGCATCCTGCCCCACCGGCTCCATCCTGCACCCCCGCCACCATCCTGCTCCGCCAGCTCTATCCTGCCTTGCAGGCTCCATCCTGTCCGCCGTCTCCATACTGCCCCGCCGGCTCCATACTGCTCCGCCCATTCCAACCTGCCCCGCTCACTCCATCCTACCCCGCCGGCTCCATCCTGCTCCATCCTGCCCCGCTCATCCATCCTGCCCCGCTGGCTCCATCCTGCCCCCCCAGCATCATCCTGCCTCGCCGGCTCTATCCTGCTCCGCCGACTCCATCCTACCCCCCTGCATCCATCCTGCCCCACCGACTCCATCCTGCTCCCCTCGCCACCATCCTGCCCCGCCGGCTCCATCCTGCTCTGCGGCTCTATCCTGCCCCCCCCGCATCCATCCTGCCCCACCGGCTCCATCCTGCCCCCCCACCAGCATCCTGCCCCGCCGGCTCCATCCTGCCCCACGGGCTTTATCCTGCCCCCCCGCATCCATCCTGCCCCGCCGGCTCAGTCCTGCCCGCAGGCTCCATCCTGCCCCACCGGCTCCATCCTGCCCCCACCACCATCCTGCCCCCCCTCGCCACCATCCTGCCCCGCGGGCTCTATCCTGACCCCCCCGCATCCATCCTTCCCCGCCGGCTCAGTCCTGCCCGCAGGCTCCATCCTGCCCCACCGGCTCCATTCTGCCCCCGCCCACCATCCTGCCCCGCTGGCTCCATCCTGCACCCCCACCACCATCCTGCCCTGCCGGCTCCATCCTGCCCCGCCGGCTCCATCCTGCTTCCCCCCGCCACCATCCTGCCCTGCTGGCTGCATCCTGCCCCACCGGCTCCATCCTGCACCCCCGCCACCATCCTGCTCCGCCAGCTCTATCCTGCCTTGCAGGCTCCATCCTGTCCCGCCGGCTCCATACTGCCCCGCCGGCTCCATACTGCTCCGCCCATTCCAACCTGCCCCGCTCACTCCATCCTGCCCCGCCGTCTACATCCTGCCCCCCCACCACTATCCTGATCCCCCGCCACCATCCTGCCCTGCCAGCTCCATCCTGCCCCCCCCCGCATCCATCCTGCACCCCCACCACCATCCTGCCCCCCGCCACCAATCTGCCCCGCCGGCTCCATCCTGCCCCCTCGCCACTATCCTGCCCCGCCGACTCTATCCTGTCCCCCCGCATCAATCCTGTCCCGCCGGCTCCATCCTTCCCTGCCGGCTCCATCCTGTTCCCCCGCCACCATCCTGCCACACCGGCTCCATCCTGGTGTTGATATCAGTGTGTCAAGAGTGGGAGAAGAGGGTTGCATTGACAATCCAATACAATGGGCAGCACTTTGAACACTTTTTATAAGTGGTCATAAACTTGTAACTAACTAATGAAAGAATAAAGTTCTGTTTAAACCAAGCACACCATTGTTTTTCTTATGAAATTCTCAATAAGTTTGATGTGTCACATGACCCGCTTGCCATTGAAAAAAATAAAATTGGATCCAAAATGGCCGACTTCAAAATGGCTTCCATGGTAACCACCCATTTGGAACGTTTTCCCCCTCCCATATACTAATGTGCCACAAACAGGAAGTTGACACCACCAACCATTCCCATTTTATTTAGATGTATCCATATAAATGGCCCACCCTTATATAGTCTCTATGTGAATATACTGTCCAGTCCAATTGTTCTGTGGGCCTACCCTCAGTATTGATCATTATAGTCTAAACAACTCATGTTGGTACCTGAATATTAGATTTTGTAAAAAAAAATTGTAATTAATTTTAATCAATAAAAATAGTAACTTAAGCCTATACAACCTCTGGCAAAAATTTTAGAATCACCTGGCTCAGAGGATGTTCATTCAGTTTTTCAATTTTGTAGAAAAAAAGCAGATCACACACATGGCACAAAGCTAAAGTCATTCAAATGGCAACTCTCTGCCTTGAAGAAACATTAAAAGAAATCTTGAAAAAAAAATATGCTAGCCAGTAACGGTTACTTTTGTAGACCAAGCAGGGAAAAAAATTATGGAATCACTCAATTCTGAGGTAAAAATTATGGAATCATGACAAACAAACAAACAAAACAACACTCAAATACATTACTAGTATTTTGTTACACCACCTCTGGCTTTTATAACAGCTTACAGTCTCTGAGGCATGGACTTAATGAGTGACAAACAGTACTCATTTTCGATCTGACTAACTTTCTCTGATTGCTGTTGCCAGATCAGCTTTGCAGGTTGGAGCCTTGTCATGGCCCATTCTCTTCAACTTCCACCAAAGATTTTCAATTGGATTAAGATCCGGACTATTTGCCGGCCATGACATTGACCTTATGTGTCTTATTTAAAGAAATGTTTTTAGTTTTTGCTCTATGGCAGGATGCATTATTATCTTGATAAATGATTTCATCATCCGTAAACATCCTTTCAATTGATGGGATAAGAAAAGTGTCCAAAATATCAATGTAAACTTGGGTATTTATTGAAGATGTAATGACAGCCATCTCCCCAGTGCCTTTACCTGACATGCAGCCCCATGTCATCAATGACTGTGGAAATTTGCATGTTCTCTTCAGGCAGTCATCTTTATAAATCTCATTGGAATGACACCAAACAAAAGTTCCAGCATCATCACCTTGCCCAATGCAGATTCGCAATTCATCGCTGAATATGACTTTCATCCAGTCATCCATAGTCCACGATTGCTTTTCCTTAGTCCCATAGAGAATGAATGGGAGCTTGCCGCAAGTCGGCCGTTAAGCGGCCGATGCGGTACATCTGCCAGATCTGTCGCGAATCTGCAAAAATGCTGATGTGAAAGGGGCCTGACTCAAACAAAGCATCCACAGAACGCAAGGGATGGAATCACTGACACAGCCTTTGCTTGTTTCACCGGCTGGTCTGGTCCTTGTGGGTTGTCAATGTGATGCCCGTTTAGATGAGTAGAGGCGGCAACAGACCAGTGATGCCCCTTGACATCACTTGCTGGGGTAGCACTGGTCTCTGAACATCACCAGGTAGTCTGACATCATGCCCTGGTAATATGTGCTGCTCTGATGCCGACTATACTTCTCTGAGCCGGCCATATACAGTGTGTTGTCAATGTGCAAATTGCACAATAACAGCATGCATGGACACAGAAGGGACATGACCAGCCCTTTAAACACTAATGATGCTTCTTTTCAGGGAGGGGTCAGAGGGGGTGGCAGTGACTGTCTCTACCCCCTGATGATGCTTTGTTTGAGTATCCCAATATGCACTGGAATACTCAATTGAAGCATCGTCAGGCAGTAAGTAAGAAAAAAAAAGCAATAGTAGTTTGATAGTGCAGTTAGAGAATGATAGGGAATTTTTAATGCAGCCATATTAGAAATTTGTGTAGATTAGGGCAATAAAAGATAGGGACTGGGTTGAAAATTTCTTTAGCCTTCACCCCACCCCTTTAACTTTATAAATACCATTGTCAATCTGGAAGAGTGATATTTATGACGTGCTGGCAGGGGGACTCTCAGTTTTATCTGCTCAGTGAAAAGTAACAAAAGTTTATAGAATATGAAAAAAGTATAAAAGTTCAAATCACCTCCTTTTTCCCTCCAATAAAAAATGAAGAAATAAAAAAAAAAATTGATATCACTGTGTTTGGAAAAATCTGATCTACCAAAAGATAAAATAAATTAATCCAATCAGTAAATGGTGTAACAAGAAAAGAATGTAAATGTCAGAATTTGAGTTTTCTGTCTACCTCAATAGCACAAAAACAGGCAATGAAAGCTTTGTATCAACTCCGAAATTATATCAATAATACATCTTCTTAAGATGCAAAAAACATTAAAAATTAAAAATAATATGGCTCTCTGAATTTTTTTTTGTTACAAATTTCAGAATTTTTGTTTATTACGGAAAGAGTAGCCGTCAGTCTAATTTATAGTACAGGTCAACAAAAAAAATTTTTTTTTCTGGTGCCCAAAATATTTTAATGAATTTGGGGTATTTTTGGGGTGCTGATTCTGAATATGCTATCAGTTTTGCCAGATTGGCTCAAGTTTTTGAGATTTTTGGTATCTTATTTATAGCCCTTGTTGGTAAATGCGACGCATCATCTCATTAATTTCTTTGGACTAGTACTTGAACTGAGCAGTTCTCAATATAGTTTTGTGTTAATTAGTGTTCTAAAAGTTTGTTCATAGCTTGATTTTTGCACTAACTTTATGTTGTTGTCTGTTTTCCAGTGAAAAGCATGAACTCATCAAGAAGAAGTTGTCTTAACGATCCAGACTCATTCTGTTACATTTGTGGTGAATATACACTGACAAAACATAGAAGAAACATAACAGACTTCGTTAAAAAAGTGTATTTTGCCTATTTTGGGGTTATGCTTGGGGACCAAGACAAGTTTTGGGCACCACACATAGTGTGCAAAGCATGTATCAAATTATTACGAAAATGGAGCAAAGGACAAAGAACAAGCTTCAAATTTGGTGTTCCAATGGTGTGGAGAGAGCAAAAAAATCATCATGATGACTGTTATTTCTGTGCAGTGCAAGTACAAGGATTCAATAAGCATAAGAAACGAAAATGGGAGTATCCTAACATGGAATCTGCAAGAAGGCCTGTCCCTCATTGTGAAGATGTGCCTGTACCTGTGTTTACCATGTTACCTGACCTTCCCCCACCTGATGATGATGATGATGAAATGCAGGGTATGGAGCTAAGCATTAGTTCTGGAAGTGAACTAGAATATGAAGGAAGTTTCAGAACACCTACGCAATTTACCCAAGGAGAGCTCAACGATCTAATAAGAGACCTCAACCTCTCAAAAAGTGCATCCAAACTTTTAGCTTCAAGGCTAAGTGAAAAAAATTGTCTGACGCCTGGAACTAAAATGACATCTTACAGGACCAGAGAAGAAGCACTTCTTCCATTTTTCTGTGAAGATGACCTACTTGTATATTGTAAGGATATTCCTGGCCTGATGCTGCAAATGGGTTTACAAGTATATCGTCCTGTAGACTGGAGGCTTTTCATAGATAGTTCTAAAAGGAGTTTGAAATGTGTTTTGTTGAACAATGGCAATCAGTGTGCATCTCTTCCAGTAGCTCACTCAACTAAACTTGCAGAACAATACCAAAATGTTAAAATGGTCTTGGAGAAACTGTGCTACCATGAACATTCGTGGCTGATATGTGTTGATTTAAAAATGGTCAACTTTTTACTTGGACAGCAAAGTGGATACACAAAGTATCCTTGCTTCATCTGCATGTGGGATAGTAGAGCAAAACATCAGCACTGGGAGAAACTGAATTGGCCTCCAAGGGACACCTTGACAGTAGGAGCATCAAACATAGTGAACGAACCTTTGGTGGACAGGGAAAAAATCATTCTACCACCACTTCACATAAAGTTAGGATTAATGAAGCAGTTCGTCAAGGCATTAGACAAAGATGGTAATTGCTTCATGTACATCTGCAGATCTTTCCCTGGTCTTAGTAGCGAAAAACTGAAGGCAGGAATCTTTGATGGTCCTCAAATTCGGAAACTCATTAAAGATTCAAATTTTCCTAAGGAAATGAATGACATTGAAGCTGCTGCATGGTGTAGTTTTGTGTTGGTAGTGAAGAACTTCTTGGGAAATCAAAAGGCAGACAATTATGAAGAACTGGTACAAAACATGCTATTGAGATTTAGAAATCTGGGTGTACACATGAGCATTAAATTGCATTATCTTCACAGTCACTTGGACTGATTTCCAGAAAACCTTGGAGATTTTAGCGAAGAACAAGGGGAGAGATTTCATCAGGATATTATGGTGATGGAGGAAAGGTACCAAGGCAGATGGGACAGACATATGATGGCTGATTACTGCTGGAATCTACAGCGTGACTGCCCCAATAGCTCACATAGAAGGAAATCATATAAAAAGCGCTTTTCCAGCGATTAAATGTCTATCTTTCATGTCTTGTTCATTTTTGAAGATTACTTTCTAAAACTAGTTAAAATAAACTAAAATCAACATTTACTTTGTTAAATTTATTGTATTCATGACAATATCAATAAAGTTAATGCGCGTGTAGCAAAAAACGTCTTTTTTTTTACACATTTTACGAAAAATCTCAAAAACTTGAGCCAATCTGGCAAAACTGATGACATATTCAGAATCAGCACCCCAAAGTTACCCTAAATTCAATGAAATATCTTTGGCACCAAAAATGCTGTTGACCATAATACAGTACACATGAAAATAAGCAATTTTAAATATTTCTTATCAAACAAATTTGCTTCTTACTTTCCCAGAATTGATCAGTCATTATGCAAATATGCAAATTTGCACTTCACTAAGGAAGTTGAGAAACTCCCGTGCCACATTTAAGCAGCTTCCTCAAAGTCATAATCGCTTTCCTACAAGCTTTTAATATAACTAAGGAATTTGTGCCAGATCAGAACCCCAAACTACAGACTCTGCGTTTCAGGGTACCTGCCCCTCATCAGTGTAGTGTGTGGGATATTCTGATCTGGCATGAGTGAGTGGGCTAAGACAAGGTCTGGGAACTTGCTATCAGCCTTATGGAGACAGCGAAGTAGGTGAGGAGATTGTAAGCCACTTCCCTCCTCTCAGATATATACATATATGCAAATTTGCACTTCACTTAAGAAGTGGAGAAACTCTAGTGCCACATTTAAGCAGCTTCCTCAAAGTCATAATCGCTTTTCCAACAAGGTCCAACAAACGCAGCTACTATGCATCTCCATGTTAAACATAGGAACACAGTGTGCATGCGTTTGGCTGTGTTCTGTTACGCTGCGTTCCAAGCGCAAATGTGAACCCGGCCTTAATTGAATACCGTATTTATTTATTTCAATTTTTTTACACTTTGGCTTCCCAAAAGGTCATAAAACCTCACAAATAGTAAATGGAGTTGTTTAGGATTCAGAAATTTGATAACAGCAAAAAATATTTTAATGTATAAAAATGCTCAATGGAGGAATTTCTGCAGTCATTCTATGTAATTGCAGATTAATGAAGTGTGACAGTGTATAATGTACACACTGTCAGGATTTCCCTCTTTTACCAGCGCGAGTGATCACATGACTAAAAGTATTTGATTCACTTGCTAGCGATCATATAATTACTAGATTCTCATTTACTTCGACAACAGAACACTTGACTACAAGCATACATATTGCATACTTACGGTCTAGTGTCAGAACACTCACACCAGTTATAGAAGAGAACTTTGACAATGTGCGCATTGCACACTTTCATGATAT